>OY757912.1:8804658-8907158 GCA_963585895.1 Sepioteuthis lessoniana | reverse complement strand
AGTGTTACTGCAAGAGAATTAATATAAATATATACATATGAGGATCATTAAATAAGTTTTCAGACGTTTTTCGTATGGGCGCGTTTATTGATAGTACACACAGGAAACTCTAGTCCCCTTCGAAGTAATCTCCTCCGGCTGCAATGCACTTGTTGTACCGTTACAACAACTTCTGGAAGGTCCCATGGAAGTCCTCTTTAGTGAGCGTGTCAATGACCTTCGCCACTGCCTCTCTCATCTCCTCAATTGTCTCATAATGACAGCCTCTGAGCTTAGGGAATAACCAAAAGTCACAGGGACAAAGGTATGGACAATAAGGAGTGTGAGGAACTGTCTTGATGCCCATCTTGCTCAAATAGTCTGTGACAAGGATGGAGTTTTGGACTGCTGCATTGTCCAGAGGGAAATACCACAGACCCGATTTGAAGAGTGCTGGCCTCTTCCGACGGAATACTATCCTGAACTCCCTTAAAACCTCAAAATAGTAACCGTAACCTTAACCCTTTAGCCAATCAACTCTAGTGTTCTGACTTCCTTACTTCTCCCACATTTCTCATCATCCGTCACAGACTCCCTGCCTTCCTTGAATCTCTTATGCCACTCAAAAACTGATGTTCGATACATGCAAGATAGTAAATCATAAAAATTGGCCAGTCATCTCATAAGATGTATAGCAGTCATCTCATAAGATGTATAGCAATAACATACTGAGTGTTCAAGAGTCTACGACAATTTTAAATGCCTGCACAAAAAAAGTCTGGAAGCTTATTGAATTCACCACGTAGATTAGACTAACCTGGAAAGATAGATTGCTATGAAAAACTATCAATATATACATATATGAATGTATATACATATACACACACTCACACATAGATAGATTGATAGATAGATAGATATTGTACGAAAAAGGTAATGAGGTAGATACTATACTGAAATCACTAAAACAGAAGTCTTTTTTTTTAAACAATCGAAATATAACATGATCAATAAGGCAAGAAATAGACAAGTTCAATAAAGCAAATTATTGTAGAAAATACTCTTAACTTTTTTTTTTTTTTTTGTAGTTGTCGTTTTTCTACAGACGATATAATCCTTACATTAAAAATGAATTGATTTGAGCAAGGTCTTTTTTATTGTTTCATATACTTCTACAAAAATCAACGTCTACTCTACTTACATGTTGCTGAGTGGATATCGAGCTGCAACTCCCTGGCCCTCCTAGGGACTTGGCTGCTAAGGAAAATGACATAATTGTTGTGTCCTGGAAAGCGGCAGCAACAATTTCTCCACACGAATTCCTTCTTGGTACACCACGAAGATTATGAAATAGATGATCCAATTATCATCTGAATGGCGGGGTAGACTGACCACCACTTACTTTGATAGTGCAACCACTTTGAGGGAAGAAAAGACTGAATTCAAAACAATGGATCTGTACCATTGTGGTAACACAGAAAATTTTGACTCCACCGTGGTAAAAGTTGACGGACACAAGAAAATATGTTTAACTACCCAAAGGTTTATTTGCAACAACTTGTAGGCAGTCGCTGGGAGATATTTCAATCATACATCTTAGATGCATCAGGGAGGTCTTCAGTGATGCGCTGTCTTCATTGCCGATTTCGGGTTATTTCTGCCTCATATCAGCTCCGACAGTAACCCCGGCTTGACTCTGAAAGAGCCAAGCCGCCTCCGTGATCGCGACGTGCTACGCTCGAGCCTCTACCAAAGCAAAGAAAAAATAAATAAAAACCGGACTTCGGCCGTTCTTATAGACATCTGTCTTTTAGTAAACAGCCAATGAAAACAGGTAATTCCACACTCCTCTGCTATATAGTACCATCTTTACCTCATCCGGTTTCTTCCTGCTACTTCCGGAATCGGTACCGAGGTAAGATGTTATTTTAATACTCATCCGTGTCCATGATTTTCACTTCACTTCAGATAGAAAGAGAGCATGAACAGTGAGGCGACCTCATTAGTTAGACAAAGAGAAGCAACATATCATGGTTAGAAAGACAGAGTAGACACAAACCTTGAATTTTCTTCCTGGTTTTCTATTGTATTTCTAAAAAGCATGCGTGCCCGTTCGCATCCTGTGTATGGCTCTCTTTAGAGCTCCCCAATGGGGCTCGTAAACTTTCGCCTCTTTACATGTTTGCGGCTCGTGTTCAACTTTCTTTACCTAATTAGGTTTCGCTGTCAATTCCCCAAAGCGAGTCGTCCCTTTCTTTCTACTTGTGGCGGCGGGAGGAACATCCACTTCCCCTTACTCCTCTCATGCGTACTTGATCTTTGGACCGCCAGTTTTCTCTAATCATCCTCAACTAACACAGCCATTCACCCGTGACCGGCTGATCTACAAGTGCTTTAGCTAAAATCACTCAGTGGTCAACTACCCGTTCCTATAGATGCTATGTTCTTCTTATTTTTCTTCTTTCTCTCCTTCATTAGAAATTAACCTTTCGTTTTCTTCATAACTTATCATATCAAGGTACAGAACTATGGGAATCAACTCTTAGTGGCAGTAACTCTGAAGGCATAAATCTGCAGAACGATAGCATGGCAAAAGAGTATTGTGGTCTCGAGTGGGAAGATGAATATGTCAACAGAAGATTACAGTTGCTCATGTTAGTGGAGTTGTAGAGTGAGAAGGAAAACTTTTCATATCCAGTGGTGTTTACGTTTACTGGTAATCTTGCCACAGCTTGTCACCTGAGAATAATCGAAACCACTCAAACAGTGGTATTTGTACTGTGCAAGCGTTCGCTTCTTTAATTTTCTGATATATAAATCTTTTGTGTTTGTGTTTCCTTTTTATCTGCTTTCTGACAATCAATATTCGTCTATCATTTCTTTTTTTTTTTACTTTCTTCTTTTCTTTTCTTGGGATTGTTTTGGTAATTTTGGCTTTTATCAACTTTTAATCCGTTGTATCTCCAAGAACTTCTACTCATTTAAATAGTATTACCTGTGCCAATGACATGATAGTTTTTTCAAAAGAGAACTCTAATTAAACGGTCATATGATCTCTCTCTCTCTCTCTCTATATATATATATATATATATATATATCTTTAAGAAAAAAAACAAGGAGCGGTTAATTCAGGATTATAAATTTATTTCCATCCAGTATTTTCAGTTTCTGGTATGAACCAAAAAACATGAAGAAAAAATTAATACAGGACTTCTTCAGACCCAATGGATATTGAATGATTTTCTTGTCCTGAGGGAATTACTCCAAACTCCTGTTTAACCTGACCGAATATTACCTATATATATATATATATATATATATATATATATATATATTCTCTTTTCTGTTATTTCATTAAAACATCCATCATTATTCTAGCAACATTTTTTTCCATCGTAAATTCCTTATGAATATTTACTAAAACCGAAACGCTTAAATGTTTACTTTCCATTATAATATATTCATCTCTTCTGGATTTCTTTTTTTCTTTTTATTTTAATATATATATATAAATCGTTCAACAAGGCCTGACCTTCACTCACAAAGAAAATCCGTAGGAAGATATTTTTGTTATGGCAACCCATTACTATTTCCAAGAAAATTAGAAAAAAAACTATCAAGGGTCTCTGTTTTGATTTTTTAGCAAGAGAGACCCATACAAAAAGGAAAGGCGTGCGACGAATCTGAAATCTGGCAGAAGGTTAGAACATTTTGAGCGACCCTCAGATAAATTCAACTAAAATAAAAAGAATCAATTATATTTAAACAAAGTAAATTACATGTTTGAATATGTTTGGATATGTTTTGCTATTATTATTAATTTTTATATAAATTTTGTGAACTTGAAACGTTATAAATATGTAAAAATAATCATAATTTCAAAAGTTCTTTGTGTATTTTTAAAAATTTATATTTGAAAAAATCCATTATCATATGTCCTGAGATTTATGAACTGATGTCAGTTCCAACAACAAACTGAAATTATGAACTGATCCTTCAAAAAACGGCACCAAGAAAAGATACATCGATCCTAGTCATATATATGCGTAGTCAATTGATTTTCATGTCAAAAATGTTTTGTTTTTTGTTTAAGATGTAGTTTTGCATGTATTGGCCAATAAGACGACGACTTTTAAAAAAATACTTTGAGATTGCATGTGTTTGGATTGCCTTGCGAAATATGAAAGATCAAAATTTCAGATAATTTTTGACCGTTTTTCTCTCATAGATTATCAAAAACTAGATTTCTAACAAACTAGAATCGTAGATGAATTAATTTATTTTATTTCATTTAATCTAAATTCCATAAATAAAGCGTGAAATTTATATACTTCAAGCTGCAGTAGATATGCTCTTCTAAGCTTATATATATATATATATATATATATATATATATATATATATATATATATTGTTATTATTATTATTATTAGACTATTTTGAATGATCAGACTATTGTCTTTATCTTTATTGATATATTCACAACGTTTTGGTCAATGCGTCCGCCGGCCTTTTTCAGGTATTTCTTGACGAACTAGTGATCCTACTGGGAACTTCGTACAAGTCCTTTATTTAATCTACAGGGGTCGCTTGCTCTGATTCCGTTAACCATAACCAAATACAAGTGTTAAGTATTCCTGTATTGTTACTCGCTTGCAGTCAGGATTGAACCTGCAACCTCCAGATAATTGTCACTTAAAAGCGTAGGTCACCTCTAACTATTACGCAATGTGTCCTGCTGGACGAGTTTGAACATTGAATTCCTTTCATAATTAATTTATTTCCAAAATCACTCAATTATTCCTCCATGTCAAAAATGTTCTTTTCGTTTATGATAGATTTACTAGCAGTGATATAGTATTACCAACAAATGATTATTAACCTTATATTTCACAACTTATTAGCATATAAAATATACGTCGCCTCTATGTAATTACATACACACAGAAATCGTTTACGACCATTAAATATTTGATCTATTATTAAAATAATGTGAACATAAAAGAATATTTTTTATAACACTATACTGGGGCAGATTAACGCTCTAAATAAGATGGCCTTTTCTTATAAGAAAAAAAAAAAACCGGTAATTTTTCGTTGCTTTTCTGTACAATTTTGACTGAAATTAATGAAATCAAAAATTGAATTTGTAGATCAGTGTTTTATCCAATCATGCGCACACTTTTTCCACACACACACACACACACACACACACACACACATATATATATATAAATATGTATATATATAAAGTTGGCGACCGAGGGCTCCCTTTTCGGTAGCTACTACACCGAGGTGTAGGGGAGGGCGCAACTCCTTTCCCTGGATTGCTCCATTTTACTCTTGATCTTTACCATATAATGCTGAGTATTAAGCAAAGTGGCATCAAGTATCATTTTTTGAGTCTTTGGTATGACTCGACCTGCAATTGAACCCAGGTCTCCCGGGCCATTAGCGAACACTCTAACCATTTGCCAGCATTTATCATTAATACGTATTTGATTGAATATAATAGGCATTTTTTGTCTTCATATTTTTAAACTAATTATGGATGATTTATCAACCAATTCCCGCCGAATACCATAAGATCATTACGGCAATTAAAAAGGATTTTAAAAAATGTAGACAAAAAAATGCCTATTATCTTCAATCATATATATATATATATATATATATATATATATATTATAACATTGGTTGTATATCATAAAACCCATAACCAAACATATTAATACGGAACTATAACCCTCACAAACATACGCACACACCCAAACATACTCACACACTCACACACTTAAAACCACACGTAAGGAATCATACAAAACCCCAAAGGTTTTTTGACTGTATTTTTTTTTTGATTTTCGATTCATTTCATTTTCTTAACTGCCTAATGATTTTTGTTTTGCAAAAAAACTCCTTGAAACCCAGAGGTCGTAGTCTAAATTTCATGAATTGAATATATATATATATATAATTTATTTTATTCCACCCTAACATGTTAAAACTCTGACGACATCAAGAAGTGAGAAAAATAACAGTAGAGTAAAATAAATAATTAAAAACAATACCAATCTCTGTGTGGACTTATTCATCTTAAAATACTCAATTTTTTCCGATTTTGAACCAACCATATATATATATATATATATATATATATATATATGTATATATATATATATATAAATTTTTTTTTCTTCAAGAAATGGTTGCTATGACATCAACGGCCGAAAGTAAACGAGTTTTTAAAAAATCGCCAACTGCACTAAAAATGAAGATGAACAAACGTCCAATGTAATCTCTGCTTTTAATTGATCTGGCGTGTATATATATATATATATATATATATATATATATATCTTAAATACCCTGTCCGGTGGCAAAAGCTGCTTGGTAGCGGCAGGAGTGGCAGTACCGTCTTGAGCTACTGAACCTGTTGTATCACCCTGGTTAGCGGCTGATGTGGGCAGGGTATCGCACGTGCTTTCACACGGTGTATGATGAATTTTTATATATATATATATATATATATATATATATATATATATATATATATATATATATATATATATATAAAATACTAGTATCCATGGGTCTTAGAAATATAAAGACACAAGATTCGAGAAAATGATACATGCAAATACCCCACTAAGAACCATACCTAGGGGTAAACCAAATCTTTGTTTTTAAAAATAATGAAAAGATTAAAGTAGTGTTTATTGCATTATGTGCTAATTTTAAATATTTACCTAACAGGTTATATTATTGGGTTGAATCTTTAATAAACAATTCAGACAAAGATCAATCACTCTAACAATTAATATTAATAGCAATAATCTTACTTTACCTGAAAGACACGTCGCTGCACTAAGAGGTTTGTCCCAAAATAGCAATATTATCATCACACTTTCGACTAAAGGTAGAGTTCTTGTCCTTATAGACTTTATAGAATATAATAGTTGAATGATTAAAGAAAATAAAAATACATGAAGAAATTACAAACTAACTACGCGTTAAAATTAAAGATGTTTTCATTTAGTCCAATAAAAATTAAGTGCAAAAGAAAAAAATGTTCTGGTATTCTTAGTTGATTACCCCCACCCATTATTGCTAAAATTGATCGACTTTCCAAAACTCGAAAACCTGGACTTCCTTTTCTTAGTTTAAAACTGCCCTCCTTTATATCGCTAAATCTTTTGCCAAAATATTATTCCCTCTTTTAGGTACGATTAGCAATTCACACATCAAGAACATTATGATTAATTCGAACACGAAAAACAAATATTTAGCCTGTCTCGACCTAAAATTATAATAGACTGATATTCTTATGAATAAGTAAAGTTGGCGACCCTAGTCGAGAGTGACCCATGGCCCCCTTTTCAAAAGCCACAATACCAATGTGTAGGGGAGGCTACTACTCCATTCCAAGGACTGCTCCATTTTGCCCTTGATCCTCACTTTATAGTACTGAATGCTTAGCAAGCCAGCATCATGTACCAATTTTTGAGGCTTTGGTATTATGCGAACTGGGATTGAACGTCAATCTCCCGGACTATTGACGAACACTCTACTCATTTGGCAAATGGCCCGGTTTCTTGTAAATAAATGCATTAAAAATTAAGAAAATCATCTCAAGAAAACATATTAGATTACTTACACCTGTTAAGAAAATAACTGAAATTTGGTTATTATACACTAAAAATTCACCTTTTTAATACAATTTTTCGTGGATAAATATTCCGTTTACCCATGGATTCCCTTCGTTGTGACTTTCCCGTATGTAAATCTCTCAAATTACTTGAATCTGGTTCCTGTAAATTTAAAATACTTTGAGATTCTAGTTATGTACATGATACATTATTTATTCATCAAACGAATATATATATATATATATATATATATATGAGAGAGATAGAGAGAGACAGACAGACAGAGAGAGTGACCGAGAGAGAGTGACCGAGAGAGAGAGACAGAGGCAGACAGACAGACTGACAGAGACAGATGAAAAACAAAGATGAATAAAAGTTATAAGAGAAATGGGAATATTTTTGGTAATTATTTTTTTCTTGTTCTTAGATAGTTTCGATCTTAAGTCATTGCCAAGAGAAACATTTCGGGGATGAAACGTTTGTTTCTTTTCAGTTTTTAAAAGATATTTTTAAAAGAGTTGATTTTGCACGAAGAAGCGACAAATATAATCTAGTAACGAAGAATATTGTTTCGTTGAATGAAAATTATCTTTTAGTATCCATACGTCTTGATCTTAACATCCTACGATATTTTCTATGCTAAACATCTGACAATGAGATCTACACTTAAAAGATATTTGTCAAGCAGTGTGTGAGATGTGCTTCATATTATCAGTTACTGATTTTATCATATATTCAACTTAGACATTTGGTTATTTAGGTCTTTAAATATAAACTCATACCTGCACATCCAAGTGAAAACTTATTTTTTAAAGATGGTTTAATTTAATGTTAAAACCAATTGGGTTAAGTGTTTAGTGACTTTTTTCCATCTATCTTTGAGTGTTTCATTTACCACCGTGATATTATCGAATACTTTTTTCAATTCTTTCTGTGATGGTGAATTTGTATTAGTATTAAGGTCGTGGCCATTTGAGCAGAAATGATGTTCTACATGTATTAGTTTATTGAAACCAATAGATATGTTTATGTGTATGTAGATAATTACACTGACGTAAAATGGCCGGTGGTAATTTAATGTTTATAATCGTTGGAAATGGTCATGATGACTCGAGTGCAAATCCCACACGTGGATGTTTAATTTACAGTTATCGTTGATAAGTGGTATGAATCTAACTTTCCTTTTGCTCACTCAGCTGGGGCTGTAGAATTCTCAAAATGCATCCCTGTAGAATGTCATGGATATGACTATAAACAATCTGATCGTGAGGCTCCAGCGCTTTAGGGAATGTGGAGTACCCCTTCGCTCCCTGGTCCACTCTGGCCTGGAGTATTACCACAAGAAAGGATCCTATCTATGGATCACAAAAACTGTTTGACATTTAAACTGTACATTTATACTAACCTGAATTTTTAGAAGTATATCTGCTTGATCATTTAATTTTGTGATCAAAAATGACTGATGTTTAATCGAATTGCTAGTATTAAACATCAATACTTGAAAACATTAAACTGTATGTATTTATGATTAGTAGTATATAGAATTATTCGTATACAAATAAGTGAAACCATTTAACTATTTACAGAAAAATTAGCACATGCTTGTTAAAAATGTTATAAAAAAGGTTTAGAAGTCATATATTCAATATATATATATATATATATATATATATATATATATATATATATATATATATATATATGTATAAAAAGGAATTGACTTTAAATAACCTATACTTGGTGGTATGTCATAAAACCCAACCAAAACAAATCCAATATATTTAATATAGATGTATTAAAAGGATTTGGCATTAAATAACCTCCTATGGTTGTATACTATGAAACCCAATTCAACCAAATCCTATATATTTAATATAAATGTTTAAGAGGATTTGTCATTAAATACCCTACAAAGGTTGATATACTATAACACCCGATGAAACCAAATTATATATATTTAATATAAATGTAAAAAAAAGATTCGGCATTAAATAACCTACAATTGTTAATATGCCATAAAAACAAACCAAATCGTATATATCTAATATATATATATATATATATATATATATATATATATATATGTGTGTGTGTGTGTGTGTGTGTGTGTGTGTGTGTGTGTGTGTGTGTGTGTGTGTGTGTATAAAGAGGATTACGCATTAAATAACCTACAATGGTTAATATTCCATAAAAACAAACCAAATCGTATATATATATATATATATATATATATATATATATATATATATATATATATGTGTTTGTATATATAAAAAGGATTTGCCATTAAATACCCTGCAATGGTTAATATGCCATAAAAACAAAACAAATCGTATATATATATATATATATATATATATATATATATATATATATAAAGGAGTTGCCATTAAATAATCCCCAATAGGGGATATGCCAAAAAACAAAATCAAATCAAACCAACTTTTCTTCCTTTGGCTGTGATTTAATAATTGGTAAGCCTCTTTAAACTACATATGAACCAGTTTTGGAGAAGGAAAACTCTGAATTAAAATCTGTTAAAATCACCTTAAAGAATTAACCTTGTGTCATATCCCGCTTATGTGTAGGTATCGAATAAATACTTATATTGCTTTTTTCTATCAAAACACAGAGAGAGGTATTTCTAAAAATTTTCAATCTGGGGTTTCTTTTTGTTTCATATACTTGTTTGACTTTTGAGCTAAATTTTGTCACCAGACCCTGACCTGGGTGACATCTTTTGTGTTTCTTAAAATGGAAATCTCAAATTTGGCGCTCTCTATTTATATACTATACTGCCCACGATCTCAAGTGGCCGTTAGTTGTACTATTTGGCAGAGATAGCAAACTTTTTTTGTGTCACCAAGTGCCAAACTTTAGTTTGGTAATGTTTACAGCATATGGAATCTTGAAGGTTATTTAATACCGAACACTGTTTATACAAATAGAGTAAATATATATGATTGGTGAACGAATAGTTTGTGAGTAAGAAATTTTATATGATTCAAAGCTCATTTGTTTGCATGCAGTTAATTAGTTTCCAGCATTTCGATGTAATACTAATAATTCAGTTTCCGAGTAATTTTTGCACACAATTAGATATTTCTTTTTGAACCATTGATAGGAGCCTTACAGGTATTATCACTCCAGCTCAGAGTGGACATGGTAGTAATGATTATCCAGATTTAATCCCCATTCCCCAAAGTTCCAAAACTGGAATCTCACCATCAGATACAATTAAGTGAACGCGTGTTTGGGTGGGGGTTGTATTACCCCTCTGCAGAGCAGCAGTTGGCGCATTCTACAGCCCTGTCTGAGTAGGATGACCAAGCAGTAGATAATCGTCTGCTGATGAGGGATGTAATTCCAAGAATTTATATATATACACGTTGCAAGTTTTTCACTGTATACTCTATAAAAACACAAAAATCAAAGTTTACTCACCAGATGGAGTCACAGAGGTTTCGACATTGTTGCTGGAGTTCTACAAAGTGATGCATCATCACCTTATCTTCTTATAAACTGTCTAGACTGCGTTCTTCGAACGACGATAGGTCTAATAAAAGAAAATGGCGGAGGAGATTCAGAGAAACACAACTTCATAAGATAACAAAATCAAGTCTCCACAGCGAGTGGATAAACTTCTAGAATAAGAGTTTTTGATGCCCAGTTAAGTATTCTTGAAAAGAATTAATTGTTTGGTTTGGTTTAATCGCATCTCAACCATTTACAACCAAATTCTTTTTTTTATAAATATATTAAATATATAATTAGTTAAAACATTTTGTAAATACCCATAGTTAAATAATCAGTTCTATTTCTAACTATTCAATTCAGCATATGTCAATAAAGTTAAATGGTTCCAAGAATTGCAATGTATCTCTACTATTTCAATTAATCATCAGTCATTTTTTAAACATAGGTAAATGATCAAACAGTTCTATTTCAGATTATCTAATTTTGCATACTTATGTGTTAGCATTCAGTTAAGTGTCTAACAGTTCTATTTGACCCATAGAGTGGACTCTTTCTGGTGCTACCACTCCAGGCCAGAGTGGACTTGGGAGCGATGGCATTGAAAGACTGCTACGCATTCTCCAAAGCTGCAGCATTACTGGAACCTTACCACCAGAATGTTTAGTGACATTTCCTGGACACTTGCTGGGGGTGGGGGGGCTTAATCTTTTGTAGATATACAGTCGGTGTATTCTACCATCCCACCCCAGTCAACCTTGCCAGAAAAGAATTAATGCTTCGAATTTGTTGATATATGTATTTGTAAATAAAGTGTCTTTTCAAAGATTTTTTAAAAACATAGTTTATCCTAGAATATCTTAATAGAGGAATATATCTGATGTATTGAATAAAATAGTGTCGTCTTTTCTTAAAATGGCAATCAGTTATAATTAGTAGACCAGTTCATACACCTCGGTAGCAATATTTCATCAACTGAAATCGATATCAACATACGCATTGTTAACACATGGACTTATATCTGATCTCTCTGATGAAATAAAACGTGAATTCTTCCTACCTGTAGAGGTGTCAGTACAATTGTATAGTTGCACCAATAAGATTCTAACGAAACGCTTGAAGAAAAGGCTTGACGGGTCTATACAATGAAGGTGCATGCTTTTCTGAACAAATACTGAAAGCAGGACCCTACAAAACACAATTTGTTTGGCCACTTACCTCCTATATCGTGAAACATTCAATTTAGATGAGCAAGACATGCTGGGTAAGAGAAGTAAGGGAGGATCTCATACGCGGCCGTCTCTTATGGGCTCCTTCATATGGGTACACCAGTGTTAACCGGGCTGGATAAACTCACATTCAACAATTCTGTGCTGACACTGTGTGCCGTTAAGGCGATCTATCTTAAGTGACGGGCTATAGGGACAAATGGTGATAGAGAATCAAGGGGATTTTATTTCCTTTTAAAAAATATATACAGTTTTTTAAAAAGTGGGCACAAGGCCTGAAATGTTTTGAGGGGATGGGGAAGGGGAATAAAACTGTGCGATTCAATAGTTTTTTTTTTTTTTTCTGGGAGCCCTAGCTAGTTCCAATTATCTTCATTCGCTCTTGACAATAAATCCATTCTTTCGTCACCTAACACACAAACAGTCACCATAATACCTCACTCATTCCATGAGAGAGTCAAGGGGATAGATACTGTCGGTATACTTTGAAAATGATTATTATAATAATTGAATAACCTCTTAAACTGTGGCGTCTTGCACTGTCAAAATAGAATACTACCGTTTCTATCAGACGCTGAAATTTATAGCATCTAACAAGACAGATATAGTCCATTTTATTTTTGTTTCTTTTAATGAATAACTTCTTAATATATACGCTCGAATAGACGTTATTTACGTATAGTATTATTTTTACAAGATATAAATAAATAAACCTTCGATATTTTCATTACACACAAGACAATTATTCAATGAAAATACAATGTAACGAGGACGGCATCTTTTGTTAAGAGTTGTGTTTTATAAATGTAAAGTTTTTTGTTTTGCAACGGAAAAATACATACTAAATTGTGTTTCCATTCACAGAAAAACCACTCGTATTTTTTTTCCTTATTTTTTGCTTTTTTGGTTAGAATTGAAACTTTCTCACACTAACAGTAAATGTGTTTTTCCCATCTTGTCTCTACTCACACCTACGCTTACACAAGCACCTGTGTCGACTACAAAGTAGACGCACATTCATCAAATATACACACGTCTGTAGAAAAACAGGAAGAGTTTAAGAAATAACTTCAAGAAACACTGGTGCCTCATAAGTATTATCACACACCAATAAAGATTAAGGCCTAAATACCAAAGTCAAAATACAATATATGCAGAAACACTTTCACTCACACACACACACATACATACAAATATGTGTATGTGTGGGTTTTTCTATATATATATATTTTGATATTATTTTTTAGGCTTTAATCTCTGTGTGTGTGTGTGTGTGTGTGTGTGTGTGTGTGTGTGTGTGTGTGTGTGATATAGAAATAACAAATACGAAGCTTATTCAATAAATAAGGTGAGTTTTGCAAACTAACGAATCACATTGTACCCAGAAATCTAATTTTTACTAAGTTATTTTCTGTGTAATCAACATTCTTTACAATACATTTTCCCCATCTAAAACAAGCTATTGTATTCTTTCAGCATAGAAATTTTTGGTCGAGCCATTTACACATGGTACTTTTCAGTTCATCCTTGCTTGAAAACTTTATTCAACGCAGAATTTCTTTGAAGGAGCACAATAAAAAAAAAAAAAATTAGAGGACAGTCGATCTAGATAGCAAGATGGATGTGGCAGCTGTTCTTAAACAGGGTTTGGTTGGGTTGAGTTTTATAGCATAGCAACAATTTCAGGTTATTTAATGCCAAATCAATTTTGTACATATATACAGTTCTATTCAAACAATTCAGTTTAGCATAAGTATACAGTTTAATTTTATTAGACCCAAAGGTAGGATCATAACAGGTGCTACCACTCCTAGACAGAGTGGACTTGGGATCGAAGGCAAAGAAAGGGCATTCCTCATTCTCCAAAGCTCCAGAATTACTGGAACCACAGCATTAGATTGTTTAGTGTTATATCCAGGACGCTCGTTGTGAGGTCTTACTCTTCTGCAGAGTAGGAGTCAGTGTATTCTACAGCCCCAGCTGACTGAGCAATGTTCTCAACCAAACTGACTTATTGTTTCCATTGCTTTTGCAGCTGTGTGAGGCTTTGTATTTTCATGTTGAAACTCAAAGATCAGTGATTTTTGAAAAGACCAGATCATCATGCATAATTTTGTGTGCTTTTCAACATAAATTCCCAGTTCTTTTGAAGTATTTCTTGTTATAACTCCTCTATTAACCAAAATAAGCCTATTAACTGAATCCACCATTTCAGGCGTGTTTGCTATTGTGGGCCGGACTGACATGTATTTATTTTGAATATCATTTCAATCATCTTTGAACAATGATTAGCCCATTTGTAAACATTCTTTCACTAAAACATGTTTCTCATGTAACTTCTCTTGAACTTGTTAGGAACCAACGTTTTAATGACAGGCACAAAGACTTCCTAAATTAGTCTCAAAACAAATATTTTCGTTTCATCTGAAGAACATTTTTGCGGGATGAAAATAAATTTATGATAAATTATAATGAACAACTTCAAAAAAATTCTCCATTCATGGAAAAAAATATTCTGATAAAGATTGATATTTTGCTTGGAACGAAAACATTATTGAAAAAATATTGCACTGTTTTTTTTTTCAAAAGTCTTTAATATACTTACTTACTGACTCTTATATATATATATATATATATATATATATATATATATATATATATATATATATATATCCGAGAATCATTAAATAAGTTTACAGACTTTTTTCGTATGGGCATTTTTATTGATAGTACACACATGAAACACTAGTCCCCACCGAAGTAATCTTCCGTCAGCAATGTACTTGTTGTAACTTTCCAACAACTTCTGGAAGGCCCCATGGAAGTCCACTTGTATAGGTCAATGACCTTCGTCACAGCCTCTTTCATCTACTCAATTGTCTTATAACGACAGCCTCTGAGCTTAAGTAATAACCAAAAGTCACAGGGAACAAGGTCTGGACTATACGGGGGCTGAGGAACTATTTTGATGCCCATATTGGTCAAATAGTCTGTGATAAGGATGGAGTTGTGGACTGGTTCATTGTCCCGGTGGAAATGCCACTGACCCGATTTGAAGAGTGCTGGCCTTTTCCGAGGAAATCTTTTCCTGAACTCCCTTAAAGCCTCAACATAGTTACCCTAAGCCTAACCCTATCCCTTTGGCCAATCAACTCTGGTGTATTGACTTCCTTACTCAGCCCAAACCTCTCATTATCCCTCACAGATTCGCTGCCTTCCTTGAATCACTTATGCCACTCAAAAACTGATGCTCGTTAGCCGTGTGTCGATGTCCTTTATATATCTATATATATATATATATATATATATGTGTGTGTGTGTGTGTGTGTGTGTAGTAGTAGTAGTAGTAGTAGTAGTAGTAGAAGTAGTAGTAGTTGTTGTTGTTGTTGTTGTTTATTAAGCTTTCGGCTCAGGTGTGGTACAAGGCTGTATGGAAAATTCACACAATGAAACTCCAACTCTTTCATGCAGGTTTATTGGTCTAGCCTGTTGGCCATTACGCTACTATCACAATACTATTCCATTTCCATAATAGATCCATTTTGCTCATTTAAAATCTTGTCAGATAGAATTTAAATAGAGTTTGTTTACTTGTTTTCTTATCCGTTAAACGCCGGCGATATATATTCACGTTATATCGCGTTGAAGGTATATTTTGTATTAAATAGCCTTTCATTGCGCACTCTTTCTTTGGATATTCACAGTCCTAATTTACTTGAATATATATATATATATGTAATAAAATAAAAATCCTTATTTTCCCCGAATCTGATTATGGATAGGAAGTCTGAATTGACAAAGAAGCTGTATGAATTTTTCCTATCAGATAGGAATACTCGATATCATATATCTGAACCGACAAACGTTGATATGTCATTAAACAAAGAAAACTAATAAAAATTGCAACAGAGAGCTTTCACTAACAGAAAATTAAAGGTGTTTAATCCCAAGTAGATTAGTCTGAACTAAATTGATATTTCAATGCTCATTTGTATACAGCAACAATTTTGGTATTTATTGAATATATCTGCAATGAAAACAGCAAAAGATCCTTTAATTCATCATTTAATATGTATTCCTATATACTGAAAATACAATTTTAGCAATATTCTTTGTGATAATCCATATTTACTAACCCCCGCTCGGGCAGGATATGACACAAGGTCAATTTTTAAGCGGAGTTTAACAGGTTTGAATTCAGAGTTTTCCTTCTCTGAGACTAGTTGCCTCACCAAGGCTGAATAACCCAGTCTGCCCTATTATTTACCCATAGCTAGAAGAAGAATAATGGATTCATACCTTTCCCAAGGGTATTAATGCTATGTGAAATGCAATCAGCCTCGTCCAGGTTTTGAACTCGTGTCGCCGTATCCATTTCCTCGAATATAACCATTACACCACAGCCACCTCCATGTATTGTAATGTCCCTCTAAGAATTTCATTTGACGCCAGTCATCTGTTTGCTCAAAGTTGAATGGTTAAACATTTCAGTTTGACTCATAGATAGGACCCTAACTGGTACTACCATTCCGGGTTTGAGTGGGCCTGGAATTAATGGTAATGAAGAGGTACGCTACATTCCCCAAAGTTCCAGGATTGAACCCTCACCATCAGATAGAGTTTTGTGTCATATCCAGGACACCACTTTCAGAAAGGGGTAACTTATCCTACAATAAAGTATTCGATCAGAGTACTCTATGCCCTATTGGCAAATAATATTGCAGGGATATTTTTATGTTGCCGTAGACTGCTATAGAAGGTGTGTTCAAAAAGCAGCAAAACAAGGCTGTATTTACGAATACAAAATAAATAAGAAATGAAACATTGATTTAAAAAAAAAAAAACTATTTACTTTGGGATTTACCGGCTTAATCCATTGAGTTTTTATCTGGTCGAAGCACTTTAGATATGCAGTGGATAAAGTCACCAGATTCAAAGCCCATTCGATATGTTCACATGACTGAGTATGACATGTAACTACAAGAATGCGTCACGGAAAGAGAACGATATTCACGGCAAAAATAAATGTATCGGTAGCAGTTTTAGCAACTGTACAATCACGTGTATAAATGTATTCATGAATGTGTCAGTGTTCGTTAATTTTTTGGGAGTAGTAGACGTGGAAAATACAGGAAATAATAAAAATAATGAAAAGACAAAACAAAGGAAAAGACAATGTTTGGCTTGTGAGAATATACATGCTTCAGTTTCACTTCCATTCATCGTCTTGACTTCATGTATTCTTTCTTAGACCAGGACACACGTCCATCCCCACACAAAGAAGACATAGGAAATGCATGAAATTTTGTCAAACTATATATATATATATATATATATATATATATGTGTGTGTGTGTGTGTGTGTGTGTGTACATATATATGTATACATTATACAAATGTCCGTTGGTGTAAAGTATATATATATATATATATATATATATATATATATATATGCCGACGCACACGTGCATTGTACTTTCCCATCCTGGCACGCGTACCAAGGCATAAAAGGGTCCCTCTTGAGAATTTTCTAAAGATCAAAAAAAAAAAAAAAGAATTGGACTAGTTTATTTTAGGGAATAAACCGTAAAATGTTTTGAAATTCCCTTGTATACAAAAATCACAACTTCATGTGAAAACAGGCTGTAATAGCGACCTGTAGATTACTTAATACATCGATGTTATGAATAAAAGTTTTTGTAACGCAAATTGAATAGTTACTTAATAAGTTTAACGTATGTTAGACAAATGACCACGTACGTGTGTGATTTAGTGACAAAAAATGATTAACAAATAGTCTGGCAACCATGTAACTAATTAATGGTGAGGTACTTTGGGTAGCGTGTTCGCCAAAGGTCCAGCAATATAAGGCACGTATGAAGTGTAAAGTGGAGCAATCCAGGGAAAGGAGTAGCGCCCTCCCCTACGCCTCGGTGTAGAAGCAATTAAAAAGGGAGCCTTCTGGTCGCCCTTGACTACGGTCGCCAACTTTACTTTAAATTCTATGAGATGATTTACAATTTCAATGAAAATAATTTTTTTTTTCTTTAAGAAAAAACAAAAACCGTTCACATTAGGATTATAAATTTATTTCAATCCAGTTATGGGTTTTGATATAAATCAAAAACATAAAAAAATATAACAGAACTTCTTCAGATCAAATGGATAGAATAATTCAGAATAGACACAGGAAAGAAGGGTGGGAGGGGTAGAAGTGGGGTGAAGAGTTTTCTCCTCATTTAGCCCATTTCCGGTTTTTTTACCGGTTGGATTTATAGTAAATTAATTTTTTTATTTTTTAAAAAACTAAATACATTTCTACTTAAAACTCCAGATTTAATAGTAATTTAGGAAAGTATAACATTTTTTTATAACCTTACTGAAAGATACAGCAATACTTATTCAAAATTTAATATTAAACTTTTTAATTTCAAATTTTATTTTATTTTTTAGCCTATTAATTCAGTTACCCTTCATTGAAGAGGACGTAGACATCACATGGTTTCTTCTCATCTTTTTTTATTTTATTTTATTTCTATTCATTTCACCTTAAATATCAATTTAATCGTCTGTTTTTTATTTCAGCATTATCTATGATAATTTGTCTATAGTTTGAATTTATTCCCATGTCTACATCTAGCTATTAATTCACATCACTGATTTAATAATTTTTCAGGGTCGGGGTACATCATTATTTCTTTTTTTTTTTCCTATAGGCACAGATTACATCTACTATCAAAGCATTTTGGAGTATTCGACTTTTTCAATATGGACCATTCAATCTCAAGGGTTAAACCTTTATTTTTAAAATTCCAAAAATGCTTAGATTGGGCTGTTTGGTATTTCAGATGCTCTTGGGAGAAAGAAAATTTATGATTCGCGAATCTAATTTTCTATTTCATGGAGGAAATTCCGATATAAGTTTTTTTCATCTTTAACATTCTCTTTTGGGTAAATAATTCCTTGGAATACTACATTAATTAGGTTACAGGGCACCTCTGGTGGTGTAATGGTTAGCAAACTAGACTAGCAAACCTACACGAGTGAGTTCGAGTCTCATTGGGTGCCCCATTCATTTGGCCTTGTGCTACATCGAAGCAAAGAGCTTCGAATATTACTACATTAATTAGGTTACATATTTCATTCATAGGACAATTATGGCGAGTTTTACAATAACTTTCGTTTTGTTTACTCTTATTATTATTATTATTATAATACGTTCGGTCCTGAAATTCCTTAATTATATCTTTATTATGAATATTAATTATAAGAAAAATATTTTTCGTGCAGGAGTAACTAATTTTTCACGTTTTCCTATTAAAAATTTTATGTAGTATATCATCATTTTTCAAGTGCTTATCAATCAGTTTCAAAAAATATTTACCAACATTTATACTACCGAGTCAAAAAAAAAGTGGGGGGAGGGGGTTAAACCATATAATTTTTCTTTTTCAATTTATTTTACCATACTTCTCATTTTTTCTTTAATAATATCATTAGTGTGACGCGAAATTGACTATAATCCCAAAACAGGACTTTATTTTCGCACGCGTGAAGACGGGGCAGGTTGGCACTTGATCCCCTACAGAAATAAGTCCTGTTCAGAGTTTTTCTCTCAGGCATGTAAGAACTGGCATATTACGTGAGGGAATAATTTAGGACCAGACTGACCGCCGCTGGCAAGGGGTTCCAAATTTCACACTATCACACACCCACCAGGCAGCTTTCTTCCTTCCCCGAGATAATGGAAGATAATGAGCCTATAGGTTTTAGTCGTAATAATATTAATATTGTAGTAGTCGGCAACTCCGGTTTCCCGTGTGATACTTTAGGAATTAATAGGACAATTCTAAGCAAGATAACATAAGGCGAATAGAAGCTGGAAAGAAAGCATGAAGTAACAACATAGACCACATGGTAAAATGAAAATACATAAAATCCTTTACTACTTATATATACACGTTCAGAGTGTCAAAAACATATAATTGGACAGTCCACGAATGTAAATGTCTTTTCCCGCTTTTGTCCTTCTTCAAATTGAGAGAGAGAGTGGTAAACAAAATTTGGGTGTAAAGGAAAAATGTCCCAAAGTTACTTATCTTATTTTTGACGGGGTTCCACTGGAGAACTTTCTTCTTTCACGGGCTACTAGACTTTTTTCTGTTTTTAGTACTGGCTTGAGGGACTCGGGTCTCTCATGTCTCAGTTAATCTTTTGTCTTTAGCCCGGAGTAAAATGGCTATGGTCCGTCTGCCACGAGCCTTGCTCAAAAACTAACTTTTTTGTCCTTTACTTCTGCTGAGGCGAAGGGAACCCCACTTCCGTTTTGGGGTCCCAGCCAATCATTTGGCTTCTCTCTCTTTCCCCTTCCGATGTCCGGCGACCTGAGGTCACTAAGTATGAACATCTGGTCTATCTCCCCTGTGACCCACATTCTCTCTTAACGGTCACTTTTTGACTGCTTGATACTCTAATTCAATACGGGAGGATAGTATCAGTCTTACCTCTTCGTCTCCGTGAGCTATCACGTGACATTAGGTATTTTCTTCTTGATAGGTACACTCTTCCCTAAAACCGCTATTTTTAAGGGCATCCATATATACTTACAACTCTCTTTGAATATTTTCTCGTTTGCTGATAAATTTCTTATTCTCAAATTTACTGCTTTTGGGACCTGTTTAATTATGGTTTAGGGTGATTCGAGTTAACATTAATATATGAAGGGTACTGGTCAGTTTTTATAAACGGTTTAACTGGACCGAATACTACTATATATATATATATATATATATATATATATGGATGCCTTCAATAAGTTTTCAGACTTTTTTTTACCGGCATTTACATTTGGCGCAGACTATTGAAAATTCAGTATATTATACTATACATCTTATGAGATGACTGACCAAAATTTATGATTTCAGGTTCAAATGAACTCCTACAGCAGGAATTGGAATACACCCTACTAAAGCCTGATTGTCACAGCTGGTGAATTTCAAAAATGCAATCTGAACGTGAGGACACTTTAGAAGAACAATGAGCAATAAAATTCTGTTTTAACTGGAAAAAAATACCACAAAAACATATGGAATGCTTCAGCATATTTTGGAGCATCTTGCATGAATCGAGCATCAGTTTTTGAGTGACATCAGAGATTCAAGGAAGGCAGGGAGTCTGTGAGGGATAATGAGAGGTGTGGGAGGAGTAAGGAAGTCAGAACACCAGAGGTTATGGGCCAACTAAAGAATTTCGTGGATAAGGACCGTCGTGTGTCTACAGAGACAATAAGTGCACAGTTTGATATCAGTGTGGGAACTGTACACACAATTATTCTCGAGGAACAGAAGATGCGGAAGATTTGCGCAAAGTTTGTCCCAAGGGTGCTCAGAGAAGATCAGAAAGAAAGATCTTGTCATGACAGCAGGGAGAGGGTCGAGCTGATCAATTCAGATCCTGCAGTTGTTGATGCTATGGTGACCAGAGATGAACGCTGGATCTACTGCTATGACCCAGAGACCAAGAGACTGAGTTCCCAGTGGACGCATGCTGGCTCTCCCAGACCCAAGAAGGCCAGACAGAGCAAATCCACCCACAAACTTTTGATGATCCCTTTTTTTGACAGCACTGGCATGATCTACATGCACTGGGTTTCCATTGCACAGACAGTCAACAAGAAATACTATGTTGAGATTTTAAGGGAGTTCAGGAGGAGATTCCGTCGGAAGAGGCCAGCACTCTTCAAATCGGGTCAGTGGCATTTCCTCCAGGGCAATGCACCAGTCCACAACTCCATCCTTGTCTCAGACTATTTGATCAAGATGGGCATCAAGACAGTTCCTCAGCTTCACTTACACACTGTGATTTTGGTTATTCCCTAAGCTCAAGGAAAAACATAGAGTTTGTCGTTATGAGACAATTGAGGAGATGAAAGAGGCGGTGCTCATAAAATGTATGTTTTATTAAATAGTGTCTTTTAGAATGAAATTATATCAAATAGTGCTCTTAAAATGTATGTTTCATTAAATAGTGTCTTTAGAATGAAATTATATTAAATAGTGCTCTTAAAATATATGTTTTATTAAATATTGTCTTCAGAATGAAATTATATTAAATAGTGCTCTTAAAATGTCTGTTTTATTAAATAGTGTCTTTTAGAATGAAATTATATTAAATAGTGCTCTTAAAATGTCTGTTTTATCAAATAGTGTCTTTTAGAATGAAATTATATTAAATAGTGCTCTTAAAATGTCTGTTTTATTAAATAGTGTCTTTTAGAATGAAATTATATCAAATAGTTCTCTTAAAATGTATGTTTTGATAAATAGTGTTTTTAGAATGAAATTATATTAAATAGTTCTCTTAAAATGTATGTTTTATTAAATAGTGTCTTTTAGAATGAAATTATATTAAATAGTGCTCATAAAATGTATGTTTTATTAAATAGTGTCTTTTAGAATAAAATTATATTAAATAGTGCTCATAAAATGTATGTTTTATTAAATAGTGTATTTTAGAATGAAATTATATTAAATAGTGCTCATAAAATGTATGTTTCATTAAATAGTGTCTTTAGAATGAAATTATATTAAATAGTTCTCTTAAAATGTATGTTTTATTAAATAGTGTCTTTTAGAATGAAATTATATTAAATAGTGCTCTTAAAATGTATGTTTTATTAAATAGTGTCTTTTAGAATTAAATTATATTAAATAGTTGTCTTAAAATGTATGTTTTATTAAATAGTGTCTTTTAGAATGAAAATGTGATTGGATAGTGCCTTTTAAAAAATATGAGATTCTTTCAATCTGATAAACTTTCTTACAAGGTACAATCCAATTCCATTCTCATTTTAAAGTATGACTTACTATGTTCATAGAATCAGATAGGTCGGTTAGAATGCATGTTTCAGTGAATGGTCCCGTTAGGTTGAAAATATAAATAAAAAGTAAAGTTAGAATATATGTTTCATTAAATGGTGCCGCTATGATATGAACGAGAGTCATGTTCATTGGAATTTGGTTGAATAATACTGTTAAAATGTATGTTTCATAAAATGGTGCCGGTAGAGTGCGAATGGAAACAAATAACCCAAATGAGATCTAATAGTGCTGTTAGAATGCATGTTTCATTAAACTGAGCCGTTAGAATGCGAACGGAAGTAGATGGCATACAGATTTTAAATGTTAGAATTTGATTAAATAGTGTCGTTTCATTAAATACTGCAGAATCAGTATAATGTATAACAATCTCAGAATACAAATTGATTTTTGAAATTGTGGTATTTAAAAGATATTCATAATCCTAAGTGCCGTTAGAATAAGATTGGGGTTAAGTAGCGAAAGAAAGTTTCAATTTAATAGTCCTGTTAGAACTTGCATGGGATTTAGATAGTGTCGTTCAAAAAGTAAATCGTAAATAAAAGATTGCCGTTAGAATGGGGATTGGATTAGAGTGCGTCGTTAGAATGAGAATATGATTTAATATGTTTAGAATGTGAGTCACGTGGTGCTGTTTGGATGGAGGTGGCATTAAATAGTACAATTAGAATGCATGTTTCATAAGATGTCACCGTCAGGATACAATGTGTGATTTGATAATAATGTTAGAATGCATGTTGTATAGTCACAACCATAAACAACTATACAAACACATATACATGCAGAAACTTTACGACGCAATAAAGACGAGCCGACACAGTTCTTTAGAAAAATATACCTCTCACTTTATTTGAAAGGGTTCGAAAGGATTACGAAGGGTATTATTGTGTGAGAGGTGAGTTGGAGACTGAATAGAACAGCAACATATTGACCCCCACTCTTCTGGGTATCACAGCCTTTCTTTCCCGTTCTACTGAGCTGCTCAACCGGGGGCCTGGGGGGCCCAGCCTCTGCTGTGACATAGTTCTCATTCCAGCATCTTCTCTCCAACTGATCTGAACTTCCTGTCGCCGGGGTTATATAATAATTTAACATCCACCTACTTCCTGCGAGCGTCACAATTTCGCACTCAATTCAACCCATCGACAGTCAAGGTCGCCCCTGATCTCCTGATATATTTGACTGGATGCACATGTTATTTACACAGGTGCATTTCTTCTTTTGACAGCTTGGCCGGCTCGGAGGTCAATATCAAACATGCACATGCAATTGAGAAATGCTATTCGTTTGGTTTTGCTTCCAAAGAGTGACGTGAAAACGCGAGTCTGATTAAATGATGCCGTTAGAATGCATGTTTCTGTAAATAGTGCCGTTAGAATGCGAATAGGCATTAATTATGAGGTTAGAAGGAATATTTCCATAAATCGGAACGCTAAAATGAGATTGATGTTAAAATTATGCCACTAGAATCTGATTGATATGGAATAGTGCTGTTGGAAGGCATATTCTATAGAACAGTGTCGTTGGAATCTGAATGGGATAAAAACGTTAGAATGTAAATGTTGACAGGGAGTAGCGTTCGAATGAGAATGATATTTAATAGTTCCGTTAAAATGACCACCATTTTCATGATTCATTAAATATAACCGTATAAATGCAAATGGAGATAGATAGAGCGGTTAGAATGAAAGTAAGATTATATATTTAGAATTCTCATACCATTCTAACGGCTCTATAATTGTTTCCGTTAGACTGCGAATAGGATAAGATATTATCGTTAAAAGTGTTTCATTAAATGGTGACGCTAGAAAAAGACTTCTACTGTTGAAATTTAATTCTCTTTAACATTGCCATTTACATGAGAATTATTGCCGTTAGAATGAGATTGGAATTAAAAGAGTGTCGTACGAATGCGTGTTTCCTATAGAGTGTCTTTAAAATGTGAATGGGATTAGACAGTACTGTTTCCAGCGAATAAAGAGTAAAACAGTCCCATTAGAATGGATATTAGATTACAAAGTGCCATTCGAAGGTATGTTTCATTTATTAGTACAATTAGAATACAAATGTCTTTAAATAGTACCTTTAAAATGAGAACACTGAAGTTAGAATGTACGCTTCATTGAATTTTGCTATTACAATGTGAATGAGGTGAAATGGTGCCGTAAGAACGGATGTGTAATTGAATAGTACAGTTAGAATGCATATTTCATTAAATGGTACAGCTATAATGCGAATCAGATCAAATAGTGCGATTGATATTATATAGAGCCATTAGAATGTATATTTTATCGAACAGTGCTGTTCGAATGTGTTAAGATAACAAAATGCCGTTGGTAAGGACATTTGATTAAATAGTGCCCATAAGATGTATGTTTTAATAAAAAGTGTTTCTACAATGCGAATCTTATAAAACAAAGCTGTTGAAATGTATTTTTCAATACATCTGAGAATGTGAATATGAAAAAAAAAATGTTATGGCAGATTGCATATTCGATTAAATTACGCTATTAGAATGGGAATAAGTTAGGTAGTGCCATTAGAATGGGATTGTAATGAAATAAGAATATGTTGGAAACATCTTTCATTAGAGAATGTCATTAGAATGCAAATTAGATTTAATAGTGACGTTAGAATGAGTACTGTTTTCATGATTTATTAAATGTATCCGTTAGAATGAGAATGAAGTTAAATAGTGCAATTACAGTGGGACTGAAATTACATAGCACCGTTAAAATGCACGATTCCTTATAAGATGGCGCCGTTAGAATGGTAAAAGGATTGCTGTTAGAATTTGGTCAAAACATTTTCATTCAAAAGCACCGGTCGAATGAGAACTATATGCTGTACAATAAGAATACAAATTGCTTAGCAAAATATGCCTTTAGAATTAAAGTCTCTACTATTTTAAGTAGGACATTAGATCAGATAGTGCCGTTAGAATGCGAATATGATTGAAAACGAATCAATTAAAATTGTCGTTTTGATGTGCACTGAATTCAATATCGCCGCTAGAAAGCATATTTCATGAAATAATGCCGTTACAATGAGAATGAGGTAATGCAGAGCCGTTAGAATGGGATTTTGATTAAATAGAAACATGGAAGAAACATCTTTCATCAAGTCGTAAGAAAAGAAATGGGACTGAAGCATGAGGATGTGGATAGTGCCGTTAGAATGTGAATGAAATTAAAAAGTGCCGTTAGAATGGAATTTCAGATAGCTATTTATAAAATATATATAAGAAATAACTTTTCTTAAGAGAGAGAGAGAGAGAGAGAGAGAGAGAGTGAGAGAGAGAGAGCGAGAGAGAGGGATAGAGAGAGAGAGAGTCTGTGTGTGTGTCGTTGGAATAAAAGTGCTATTGAAACAGAATGTCGATTGTGCCGTTAGAATACGAATGTGAGTAAATAGTGCAGTTAGAAGGAGAGCGATTTTCATGATTCATATAGCATTATGGTTCCATGTGAACGACGTTATGATGTGCCGTTGAAATGGGACTGGAACAACATAGTGTCATTTGAAAGTATGTTTCCTCAAATAGTGCCTTTAGAATGTATGTTTCATTAAGTCATACCGTTAGAACCCGAACGTGATTAAATACTGAAGTTAGAATGTACGTTTCATTAAATGTTGCTGGTAAAATATGAATGAAGTTACATGGTACCGTTAGAAGGGAAGTGGGATTAAATAGTACTCTTAGAATTCTTGTTTCATTAAATGGTGCTGTGTTGAATGCTAATCGGTTCACATATTGCGGGATACTGTTCGTAAAGCAATGACGAACTTATAAGTAACGTTCTTCTTTGGACAGGCACATGGACAAGCCAGTGTTGTTCGATCAGCGCTGTATGGACTAAGGATGTAGTTTGAAAGACCTACCGGGAGCAATGGATGATAGGGACGGATGGGGAGAGAGAGAACCAAGAAAACTCCTACTGTCAGAGGGACTTGTTGATGATGATGTGATTAGAATGGAATTGTAAATATATCATATCGTTTGAATGGTTTCATTAAATAGGAAAAGGATTAGTGCGGTGAAGGATTTTTACGGCATATCAACACTTTTCGGTTTAGTTAATGCCAAATCAAGTCATTTAGATAAAAAACTATGTTTTAGTTTGGTTTGATTTTATTGTATATCAACTACTGTAGGCTATTTAATGCCAAATCAATTTATGCATATAAACAGTTCTATTTCAAAAAAATCCGTTTAGAATAAGTACACAGTTTAGTTCTGGGGTGTCCTCGTGGTGTAATGGTTAAAGCGATGGACTGCGGAATCGTAGTACGCGAGTTCGTACTCCAGTCGCGCTATTACATTCACTTTCGGGCAAATACCAATTGGGAAAGGTATGAACCTCCTTATCCTCCCAGCTATGGGTTAAATAATGCCACTACTGTTCTTCTAGGAGAATGGCTTTGGTATTAAATAACCTACAAAGGTTGATATGTCATTAAACAAAGAAACCAAACAGTTTAGTTCTATTTGACCAATAGATAGGACCCTATCATGTGTTACCCCTTTGAGCTAGAGCGGACTTGGGAGCGATGACGTAACGGGGTACTCCTCATTCCCTAAAAATCTGCATTACGGGAGCCTCACCATCTGATTTTTTTAGTGTCATATACAGGACACTCGTTGGGGGCGTTTTACCCGTCAACAGAGATAGAGTCGGAGTATTTTGGGCCAACGATTAGTATTTAACAGAGCCGTTAGGATGTTAATGGAATTTAATGAATGCAGTTATGATTTGACTTAAATGTGTCGTGAGAATAAGAATGATTAAGAATTCTGTTTGAATGTAAATTGTTTTTGGAAATATCGTCGTTTTCATGCGAATGGCATCAGATAGTGCAAATAGTGATATGAGAATTTATAGTTCAGAAAATCGTGCCGTTAGAATGCGAAAGATATTAAATAGTACTATTAGAATTCCCATTCTATTGCATGGGGCCGTAAGAATATGGGTGGTGTTAAGCAATACCGTTAGAACGCATGTTTCATTAAAATGTGAATAGGATCAGATAGCCAGAATAGTGCCGTTAGAACACGTTTCGTTGAGTAATGAGGTTCAAATGAGATTGAGATTAAAGATTTATGTTCGAATGCATATTGATTAAATAGTGTCACTTAAATGCATGTTTCTGAAAAAAAGTGCCGTAAAAATGAGAATGAGACTAAAAAGTACCGTAAGAATGCAAAAGGAAAAAATTATGAAGTTAAAAGGCGTATTTTTTAATTGCACCGTTAGCATGAGAATAAACTTAGATAGTGCTGTTAGTATGAGATTGTAGCAAAATAGTTCCGTTAGAATAAGTTGGTCAATAAAAAGCATCGTTAGAATCGAAATGACAGTGAATAGCTAGTTAGAATGAAAGCTTCATTAGATATTAAAATCTAAATGTCAAAAAATTGTTACGTTAGATTGCATATTTCCTAAAATTGTGCCGTTTTAATAAGAATTGGGATTAGGTATTGTCGTTAGAATCAGAGTGTAATTAAACAGTGTCATTGGAATGAGACTATGATTAAAATATTAGAATATTAATGGGGCAGTGTGGTTAGAATAAGAATTAAATTAAAAAATGCCGTTTCAATGAGAATGAGATCAAATGATACTGTAAGAATGAGTGTCATTTCCATGATTTACTTCCGTTAGAATGAAAAAGATATCAGGTTCTTTAGTTAAAATGGGATTATACGTGGTGCCTTCAATAAGTTTCCAGACCTTTTTTTGTACAGGTATTTAAATTTGTCGTAGACTCTTGAGAATTCAGTATGTTATTGCTCTACATCTTATGAGATGACTGACAAATTTCTATGATTTCAGGTTCAAATGAACAGCTACAGCAGCAATTGGAATACACCTTACTAAAACTTGATTGTCACAGCTGGTGAATTTCAAAAATGCAATCAGACACTTTAGAAGTACGATATGTAATAAATTTCTGTTTTAAACTTGGAAAAATGCCACAGAAACGAATGGAATGCTTCAGACTGCTTTTGGAGCATCTTGCATGAATCGAGCATCAGTTTTTGAGTAGCATGAGATATTCAAGGAAGGCAGGGAGGATTAAAGAAGTCAATAAATCAGAGTTGATTGGCCAAAGGGTTAGGGTTAGGGTTACTATGTTGAAGTTTTAAGGGAGTTCAGGAAGAGATTCCGTCGGAAGAGGCCAGCACTCTTGAAATCGGGACAGTGGCATTTCCACCAGGACAATGCACCAGTCCACAACTCCATCCTTGTCACAGACAATTTGACCAATTTGTGAAATAACGACGTTAGAATGCATATTTCAATCAAAATGTGTCGTTGATATCCGAATGGGATTATAAAACGTTAGAATGAGGATAGGAAAAAATATGGGAAGCTTTAGTCTTCTTCATGTTGTCCATGTCGAAATAACTGACGGATTCTATTGGCAAAATTTATCTTTTTTTTTATATTGTCTCGTAATTTAGGTCTTATTATTAAAAAATATTTTTTGGCGAACTAAAAAAGATCATGAAAATATGGGTTTTTTAATGTCGTATTTTGAGTGTAAAGAAAAAATGAATTGTAATAAAAAACATTTTAATGTTGAAATTATTTTATTCTTTTTATTGGAAGGACATATTTTATTTTATCTTTGTTTATTGGCACAATTAGGAGAAAATTTAATGCTATCCATAATATTTCGTTTTAGAAGGTAAAAATGTTCCATTTTTAGAGGATAAAAATATTACATTTTTAAAGGGTAACATGCTATAATCTAAAGGGTAAAATGCTACATTTTAGGGCGTAAAAGAGTAAATATGAATTAAAAGACAAAAAAAAATATTATAATTAAAAGCAAAACTAAAAATGAACTAAACGTGCTGTTTATCGGCAACTCAAAAAACTCTTTTTAAACATTTCCTTTTCATATTTCTTAGAACAAAATATATTAATTTTTAATGAGTGTAATTCAAATTTTTAAAAGATGAGAAATAAACTCTGTTTAATATTCAAATACTTTTCTTTGAATTAATTGGCAACATTTTCCACTAAAAATTAAGAACATTTTAAATTCTTAACTTTTTTTATAGTTACATTTTCATAGGGAAAAAAAAAGAAAATGAATAAGCGAATATATTTTTAATCACTGTAGCTTAACAGGAAAGAGAGAACTGCATTTAAACGTAGGCTAAAAGTCTGTTCGAGTGGTTTTACCGTAAAACTGAGAATAATGTTAAATAGGACGGTCAGAATCACTGCCATTTTATGATCGATTTGATAACCGTTAGAATGATAATGAGGTTTGATAGTGCCGTTAAAATGAAAATGGAAATATATAGTGCAGTTAGAATGCACGTTTCCAGAAATAGCGCCGTTAGTTTGGGAATGGGATTAGACTGTGGTGTTAGAAAGGTATTGAAATTGAATCATGTAATTAAAATTTGAGTAAATAGTGCTCTTAAATTGTTCCGTTAAATAGATTAATATGTGCATTTCTTTAAATGGTGCGTCTAGAATGGGAATGAGGTACGAATGGGAGTAGTCTTAAATAGTTCCTTTAGAATGCATATTCTGGGGAAAAAAGTGCCGATAGAATGCGAATGAGATTATATAATTCCGTTAGAAAAAAATTAAGTTAGAATGTATGTTAACTTAAAGTGTGCCGTTAGAATGACAATGAAGCTAAGTGGTGCCGTTAGAATAGGATTGTAATAAAATAGTTAGAAATGTGTTAAAACATATTTCATTAAATTCAATCGATTAAATAGCATCGTTAGAATGGGTCTGTATTTTCATAGAGCCATTAATGCACGTTTCCTCAAACAGCACAGTAGACCCTAATTTGATTGTGCCGTTAGAACGATATTCGGATTTTGAAGTGCTGTTAAAATTTGAATGGGTGCAATTTCAGGAAAAAGGGCCGTTAGAATGACATACAGATGGAGTACAATTAGAATGCAATTTGATTTTGAAAAATATAGTCTGTATGAATTCATCATCATCATCATCATATCGTGCTGGCAGCACGGATATCCCTGACCCTCTCTCGCCACTCCTCCCTATCGTTCATCGCCCTAGGTAGGTCTTCAGGACAACATCCTGTATCCTCACATAGCTGCTGAATGTACGTTCGTGCTGGTCGTCCTGCTTTTGCGCGGCCGTGTGTGGGGATCCATAAGAGTACATCTCTTATGAGTTCATCTCTGCTTCTCCAGCAATGTCCTGCATGTCTGGTTCGCCTAACTTGAATAGATTTCGTGATAGGGGGCAGGTGGCCGTACAGTTGGTGTCTTGTGGGGTGTTGCTGCCAGGACTTGTTGAGGATTGCACGCAGCATTCTTGTGTAATTGCCATCTAGTTTCTTCTCCAGCCGTTTTGTTAGCGTCCATGTAGTGCATCCATATAGCAGTATCGATGTGACCGCTGCCTGGAAGAAACTGCGTTTCATTTTATCGGTTAGGTCTGATTTCCATATAGTCGATAGCCTATTGATAGCTGTCCATGCTTTCGTTAACCTCGTTTCGATGTCCTTTTCGGTTGATTCGACGCTGCTTCCTAGGTACGTGAATTTGTCTACTAGTTTAAGAGGGGTTCCTTCTAGAGTGGAGATGTCCCCCGTTTGGTTATAGCACATATATTCCGTTTTGTGTGCATTAACATGGAGGCCTAGTGCCGTTAAAAAGAGTGTTGATACGATGTGCTTTGGATTGGGTAGATCGGTTAGGAAGAAAGTTTCATTACATAATGCCGATAAAATAAGAATATAGTGCTGTTAAAATGATATTGAAATTTTAATCTTTAATATGGACGGGCCGTTAGAATAGGAATGGGATTAAAAAGAGAGAATGTGGATAGTGCCGTTTTGATTCATTATCTTCGTTAGAAATCGAAATTAAAAAGTGCCGTTAAAGAGGGATTTAGATTATACAATAGCGTTAGAAAACATATTTCCTTAAACAGTGCCGTTAAAATATGTTTCATTAAACAGTGTCCTTAGAATGCGAATATGATTAGATAGTGCGGTAATAATATGTTTTAGATAGTGCTGTTCCAATGTGAATAATCCGTACAACAGTTAGAATGCAACTTAGTTCATAAATAGTACCGTGTGAATGAAAATCTTGATCACTAGTGCCGTTAGAATGAGACTGGGGTAAGATCAAAAAATCAATCAGTATTAAAAGAGTCCTGCAAGAATGTGCATTGGGTTAGAATGTGCCGTTAGAATGTGAACGGGATCAGATAGTGAGAATAGTTGCATGAGAAATTATGTTTCAGAAAAATATGCCGTTAGAAAGTAAAGGGGATCAAAGTGCCGTTAGAAATCATGTTCGATTACATGGTGACGTTATATTGGTATTGGAATGAGGTAACACTGTAAGAATGGATGTTACATTAAATGTCATGATTGGAATACAAATGGGTTGCTATAATCAAACGGGTGACATCTCCCCTCTAGACGGAACCCCTCTTAAACTAGTTGACAAATTCACTTACCTAGGAAGCAGCTTCGCATCAACCGAAAAGGACATCGACACGAGGTTAACGAAAGCATGGACAGCTATCAATAGGCTATCGATTATATGGAAATCAGACCTAACTGATAAAATGAAACGCAGTTTCTTCCAGGCAGCGGTCACATCGATACTGCTATATGGGTGATCTACATGGACGCTAACAAAACGGCTGGAGAAGAAGCTAGACGGCAATTACACAAGAATGCTGCGTGCAATCTTGAACAAGTCCTGATGGCAACACCCCACAAGACACCAACAGTACGGCCACCTGCATCCTATCACGAAAACTAGTCAAGTTAGACGAACCAGACATGCAGAACCCTGCTGGAGAAGCAGGGACGAAATCATAAGTAATGTACTCTTGTGGACCCCCACACATGACCGTGCAAAAGCAGGATGACCAGCACGAACATACATTCAGCAACTATGTGAGGATACAGGATGTTGTCCAGAAGACCTGCCTGAGGCGATGAACGATAGGGAAAAGTGGCGAGAGAGGGTCAGGGATATCCGTGCTACCAGCACGACATGATGATGATGATGATGATGATGATGATGAAATATACGTTTCATTAAGCGATGCCGTTCAAATAAGGTTGGGATAAAATACTGACGTTGGAATGCGTATTTGATTAAATAGTGTCCATTTGAATGCTTGTTTTAGAAAATAATGCCGTTAAAATAAAATCGAAGACTACTAATAGAATGCAGGTACCCAGAAATTGTGAAGTTAAAATGCATGTTTCTTTTAATTGTACCGTTAGAATGAGAATGATGTTAGGTATTGCAGTTTAAATAGGACGATAGTTAAATAGTACCGTTAGAGTAGATATTTCATGAGATAAAGTCAATGGAGTCCGAATGGGATTAATTAACACGCAAACACCACAATGATCGGAATAGGCAGTACCGTTAAAATGAGAATGAGAATGAATAGAACCTTTAGAATGAGAACTATTAAGTGATTCATTAAATAAAACCGTTAGAGCTCGAATGAAGTCAAAAAGTGTCCTTATAATGGGAGTGGGATTACATAGTGCCGTTTAAAAGGGTATTGGATCACATAGTTTCACTAGAATATACGTTTCGTTAGAATTGTATTGATATTTAAAGAATGGAATTAAAATGTATGTTGCGCTGTTTCATGAAATAGTGCCGTTAGAATGAGAATGGAAAATGGTACCGTTCGAATACTAAATTGTTTTTTAAAACATTTCCGATCAGATAGAGTTAAAGAGATTCTATTGTACTTCTATTAGGAAGGACATATTTTATTTTATATTTGTTTTTCACTTTCGGGCAAATACCCTTGGGAAAGGTATGAACCCCCTTATCCTCCTAGCTATGGGTTAAATAGTACCACTACTGTTCTTCTAGGAGAATGGCTTTGGCATTAAATAACCTACAAACGTTGATATGCCATTAAACAAAGAAACCAAATCATTATATTTGTTTATTGGTACAATTAGGAGAAAATGTAATGCTTTCTATAAGGTTTTATTTTAGAGGATAAAAATGTTACATTTTTAGAGGATAAAAATGTTACTTTTTTAAAGGATATCATGTTATAATTTAGAGGGTAAAATGCTACATTTTAGGGCGTAAAAGAGGAAAAATGAATTAAAAGCAAAAAAAAAAAAAATATAATAATAATTAATAGCAAAAAAAAAAATGAATTAATAGCAAAGCAAAAGAATTAGAATGGAAAATGTGGCTGTTCGAATACTAAATTGTTTTTAAAACATTTCCGTTAGTGAATATGCATCGCGTATAGTGCCGTTAGATTGCGTATAACATGAAATAATGTCTTTACAATACAAATGCGAATAGATAGTAACGTTACAATATGCATTAGATATACTGTGAGAAATAATGTTTCATTAAATAGTACGGTTAGAATGCAAGCATATGTGAGTAGTACTGTTAGAATGTGAATAGTGAATGTTAGATTGGACATGAAATGAAATACTGCTGTGATATTAGAAGTATAATTAAATAGTACCGTTAAAATCTTGCTCCATTAAATGGTGCCGTTAGAATGCGAATGAGATCAGATAGGGTTAAGAAGATTCTTTATTGCGCAGTTCGGTTTGAATGTAGCCATTGGAAAGCTCATTTGATTACACGGTACCATTAGAATGCATCTTTCAATAAAATGTGTCGTCAGAATGCAAACGACATAAACAGCTCAGTTAAAATCCATGTTTCGTTTAATGAGAATATGAAAAATTGTCAAATTGGACAACATGTTTCCTTAAATTGTGTCGTTAGAAAGAGAATGATGTTAAATACAACTGTTAACCTCTAAGTGTTTTGAAATTGTTAAAAATATATAAGAAGCATTTTTCATTAGAGTGAGTTCATTAAGAGGCACGAAGGATTGAATAGTATTGTTTGAATGGAAACCATTTTCATGATACATAAAATAAATCCGTTAGAATGGAAATGAGGTAAAATAGTGCGAATAAAATGGAATAGCAATTTTATATAGCCGTTAGAATGCACGTTTCCTTAAATCGTGGTGTTAGAAAATAATTAGAAAGTTCCGTTAGAATGGTATTTGGATTTAAAGAGTGCTGTTAGAATTTAATCAGAGCTGTTTCATAAAAAATGCCATTAGAATGAGAATTACATATATTGTAAATTTCAGAATTAAAATCATTCATCAAAATTATGCCGTACGAATTAAGATCTCGAGTGCTGTTAGAAAAAAAGATTGGATTAGATTATGCCGTTAGAACGCGAATGGGATTAGATAATGCCACTGAATGAGAATCGGGATTAAAAGAGAACCGTTAAAATGTGCATTGGATTAGTTCGTGCAGTTAGAAAGCATGCTGTATAAGAAACTGCCGTTAGATTGCAAATGAGGTTGAATAGTGCCGTTAGGATGGGTTTTTAATTCATAAGTTATAAGATACATATAAGAAACACCTTTCATCAAAAGAAAGTCGTTGGAATTGGAATGAGATTAAAATGTAAAACTGAAGATTGTGCCGTTAGAATGAAAATGTGATTAAATAATACTGTTAAAATGAGTGTCATTTTCATGATTCAATAAATATCAAGGTTAGAATTCGACTCAAGTTAAACAATGCCGTTAGAACGGGATTGGAATAACAGAGTCTTTTGAACGTACATTTCCTTAAATAGTGCCTTTTGAATGAATACTACATTAAATAATACCGTTAGAATGCGAATATAATTAAATAGTAAACATTATGTCGATAGAATAAGATTGAATTACTTATTATTTGGAGAGCCATATGATGTGTATTGCCGTAAAAAGAACGTTTCATCACATAATGCTATTAGAATGGGAATAAATGTATGTAGTTCCGTTAGAATGGGATTGTAATGAAATAGTATCATTAGAATGCATGTTTCATTAGAATGTGTCATTGGAATCTGAATGGGATTAAAACCTAAGAATGAAGATGGGAATAAGTAGTCCTGATAAATGAGAATGGCTTTAAATAGTGGCGTTAGAATGAGTGCTATTTTACGATTTATTAATTATTACTGTGAGAAAGCAATGACGTAAGATAGTACCATTATAATGGGAGTGGGATTACATTGTGCAGTTATAACGAATGTTTCTTTAAAAAGTGCATTTAGAAAACGGATCGGATTATAGAGTGCCGTTAGAATAGAATTGAAATTTAAAGGGTGCTATAAAAATTTGATTAAATAATCCCGTACAAATATGTATAATCTTTTCAATGCATTCAAACAATTAAATTTTTACTGCTACATGGCAATACTTGGAATCGTTTAATTGTGTGTAAACAAATGATGAATAGTATATAGAATGAATGTTAGATAAAATGCTTGAAATCATATAACTGTTAGGAAAAAAGAGTGCAGGTATGTTGAATAATGTTAACAACAAAATATGTTTACAAATCATTTATATATCTAATATGTGTTACATAGCCATACATAAATGTATGAAATGTACATAGAATGTTCATAACTCATATATAGATAATATAGGAATCCCGAAACAAAAAAAAAACACTTACGACTTCTTCGTTCAGGTACGAAACTTTTTATTACCTTTGAGTTAAAAGGTTTTTCGACATGAGGAGAGTGATACCCAATCTTTCTATGCTTACTTTTCCATCTGCCCCCCACCACCACTCGCGGCACCCGTCGCAAGGCCCCAGCTAGCTCCGAAAGTCAACCTTCTTCTTCGAAGGCAAAAACTCAACTAACTGACTTTTCTCAAATCCCCCAAATCCTACGCGCACGCTTTCGGCACATGACGTCATTCACACCTCCTGGTCTCATTTCCTATCTGGGGTTTTATTTTGACATCTGTGAATGACGCCTCCTCCCCGCGCGTGCATGAACACCTGCGCTCATGTTTGCACCTAACTAACCCATGCACTAAACGAAAGGTTCTCAGCCTAACTAAACCGAAAGGCAAGATATATAAAATGAAATCCCACGGCCATTATATTACCTATGTACGTATAAACAGGATTTTGGCATAAACAACAAGTGTTGATATGCCATAAAACCCAACTAACCAACCTCTTTGGGTTATATAATTCCAAAGCCATTCTTGAAGAATATAGCAGTGGTACTCTTTAACCCATAGCTGGGAAGATATGATGTTTCATAAGCTTTTAATCTGAAAGTGAGTGTGGTTGCGTAACTATGAAGTGAATTCGCATACTTCGATGAAGCTGTCCAGCACGTTTGCTACGACGTCATGGGAATAATAAAAATAGTTCTTAGTAAACAATTATTACTTCAAATATCTTTACTTAATCGAAAGAATTTACAAGCAGTTAATTTAAAGCAAGTGGCGAATACACCCAACCAAGCCGAAACACTACTGCATAGTTTGGAACGAGCCGCCGCAGACATTGGCCTCCATGTCAATGCACACAAAACTGAATATATGTGCTATGGACCCCCGCATATGGCCAAGCAAAAGCTGGACGACCAGCTCGAGCATACATAAAGCAGCTATGAGAGGATACGGGATGTAGCCCTGAAGACCTGCCAGGGGCGATGAATGATAGGGAGAAGTGGTGAGAGAGGGTCAAGGATATCCGTGCTAGCGACGCGATATGATGATGATGATGACGATTCCTATCGAATAGGTAAATATTTAAGTACATCTATTTGACGTAGAGATTTTATCCTAACAGGTACAACCCCTCCGAAAATGAGTTGCCCAATGAATAATGGCAACATAGGTGTTGTTCACTCTTCCCATATCTCCAGAGCATGAGCCTCACCATCAATACGCTGTTTAGTGCCATACCCATGAAACAAATAATCAATGAATTTGTTTAGTCAATTAATTTGTTTCCATCTTTGATTAAATTTTTGTAATTTTTTAAAAATCTCTTTTAAAATTCTATCCATAATAATCTTATCTATACACAAAAGTGATTCTTTTTCTGTTTCCATATTGTCACCATTCTCTTACTCTATCTCTTCATTTTCTTTTTTTCTAAATAGATTTTTTTTCTATTCTTTATTATTTCTATTTTAATTTTACACTATTTATTTTCTTTTCTTTTTTTTAATTTAATAGAACAAATATCACGAAACTCCGAATATTTCACCTTTTTTCTTTATAAACAACCGCTACACTATCTTATATTTATTTAAAGCACGTGTATTGAAAAGTCAGCCTTGATGTGATCAGTATTATTATTATTATTATTTGTTGTTCATTCAATTGGTAGAAGAATTTTTGTCTTTTTTTTTAAATCCTTACTTGCTATTAGTGATGTAAACCTCATTAATAATATTCCTATTGATAACAAGGAGACTAGTTATTCTATTGGGGCTCGTCCTAATGACTAAGGATGATGTATTTGTCGTCTAGAGCGGTTTCTCTAATGGAAAACCATATTAAGAAGATGACTGTTGCCTCGGGTTAAGTGAAAACAAAAGGTGTTTTTAGGAAGATGGTACACGTAAGCCTTAGAAAAGAAGAGGTCTCCACAAACTAATGACTATTGAGGGTCACGAACAGTCGTAAAATTTTCAGAATCATTCAAATAAAATTAGCATGAAGATTTTTTCTGTTAATATCCTGTAAAACCCAGAGTACATCTTTCAGCTTACTCTAAAGTAAATATACTGCTAACAGTGGTGGGTTACGGTCGGTGATCTCAGATCGAAATAAATGCGAGCACGGATCGAAAGTGCTGTGACAATAGTAAACGGACATCGCATTATTACCGTGTATGTCACTTTTAGATATATCCTGGGAATGATACTAAACTGCATCTGATGGTGAGGATCCTTTTCTGAAACTCTTGGGTGTGTGGAATATCTCATTATTGCCATTGTGTTCACTCTGACTCGATGAGAGTTTACCTATTTTGGCCTTAATTATGGGTCAAATTGATCTGCTTTTTAAATTAGCAACACATTAATATTGATGGAATATCGGTGTCTTGATATAAATTTCTTATAATAATAATAATGATAATAATGATAATAAAAATAATAATACAAACGCACCAATTACAGTTGGTGTAGTTGTCATCTGCATGTTCCATGAAAAAAATATGGAACATGCAGGTGAAGATTGTACCAATTGTAATTGGTGCGTTTGGTAAAGTAACTAAAGGATTACTTAAGGGACAGGAGAACTTGGAAGTTGGCAGACGAGTGGAGACCATCCAAGCTACTACATTTTTGAGAACGGCCCGACTACTGAGAAGAGTCTTGGAGACTTGAGGAGACTTGCTGTCACTCAAACTCCAGTGAAAGACCACCAGCTAACGCTGATGTGAAAAACTCTAATGAGTAAATGATAATAATAATGATAATCCGTTCAAAGGTCATCATTTAGATTTTTTTATTCTAAAAACTAGAAAATACATAGTTTTTCTTTATACTTTTTCAACAAACTTCTAACACACACACACACACACACAAACACACACACACATATATATATATATATATATATACTCAAAAATATTTTAGTCCAGTCGACTAATACGCAAAAATGTGACGAGCTGTAAAATAAACACGATTGGTTAACATTTAGGCTTAAAATAACCAGAGATAGATTGACATACTACTTCTGTTGTTATCATATTCTTTCTGGTCGTCCTACTCTTGCGCGTCCATGTTATGAGTTTGTCATTGCTCTTCCAGTCGTATCCCGTATATTTTGTCTTCTAATTTGGATTGGCTTCGAAATGGGTGGTAGATGGCCTGACAAGCACACACACACACACACACACACACACACACACACACACACACACATATATATATATATATATGTATATATTATACTGAATTGGTCTGCAATTATATTTGAATGTGGTACGTTATGATTTTATTTCATGTAATTATGCTTTACGCGTGTTTTAGACTTTACGGCCCTCTTCAGGTGACACATAATGGTGAGGTTAGTTTTTATTTCTCGCTTTTATAGAGACGACTGTTTTGATAGAAGTTTGATTCTATTTAATTCCAGGATTTGTGTCTGTGAATATCCTATTGGAAAACCTTTGATATCTGCAATATTTTTTAATGTATTTACAAGGAATTACGCTGTGCATGTGTGCGTATATGTGTGTACTATCGCATGTATACACCTCCAGCCATGTATACATACCCGTTCCCACATATTTTTTCAGAGTTGTTTTTACTCTCTCTATCTTCCCACCTTAGATAAATGTAAAATAGTATCTCTGTGTGTATATGCTTGCGTTTGTAAGTGTGCACGTGAAGTTTAGTTCTGTTCGTATGTGTCTGTGTGTGAGGTTAGGCCTTGTTTTAAGTAAATTGAAATTCATGTAAGATTTTTCATAATTCTTTTTTTTGTGGGGGGGAATTATGAGTAGTTGCAAGTTAGGTATTTTGGCATTATTTTAAAGAATCCGTTACTACATTTGTAAAGGTGTTTAGAAACACGGTTTTCTATCTTCACGTAGTTTAATGCTGCTTTTATATAAAAAGACTCTATTTTTCAGGGCTTAAGTTAATCCTATGTATACTTTTTTACAAATGCTAATTCAATTATGTGGACTACGTTTTTTGAATTGCAGCGTAGGTTTTTATTTTTTATAATTTTGTTTTGGGGTTTTCGTAGTTATAGCATTTTCCTTCAACGACTATATTAGATACTCCACATCTTTAATTTCTGCATTTTGAGACTCTATGAGTTTTAATATCTCAAATTTAGATAATTTTTTTTGTTGTCTTTTGCTTGTTAATGATTTTAGTGTACCAAGCATATTTTCAATTCTATCATTGCTTGAATTTGTTCTGGATTCTTTATTATTGCTACGAATAGTTCTAGGAAGTTTTTGTCCAATGTTGAGACATATGTTAAGAGTTCTCCGTTGCTATTTCTTAGGAGGTCGCAGTTCTTTTAAGGGTATTTTTCAGCTGATTTGAATCTTTTGTTTGTTTTGCCGGATACACAATCTGGTAGAGTGTTACTCGTAATTCTCTTTGGCAAATATTTCGTATGTTTTTGTTGCATATTCTAGCTGCTAAGGTATAAAGGGTGAACTTTATGCAGTTTTTGGAGTGGGTGATGAATTTGAAATGGGAGTCACGTTCGTTGTCTATGGGCTTGTAAATGCATGAGGTATTTTGTCCATTTTGTTTTATATAATGAGGATGTCAAAAATTGTTGTCCTTTAAAATCATGTCTTAGGGTATTGGTTTTCAAATATGCTATGCAATTCTTTAATGTTGACCCATGACTATTTCCAAAATATGAAATAATCATCTAGTTACATTTTCCATAATCTAATAAAGTCTATTTTTGTATTGTTTTTGAATGGGGGAAGAATTTCAACAAATCGACCAGAAATCAAGAAAATTAATGACTATGCATAAGACCTTACATCCCAGAGATGTCGTAGATTGATTATATGTGTTTTACGAAAAGAAGAAAGTGGATTCACCAGCAATGGGGATAGTGTTGACGCATCAATATGACGACACGGAAACTACATTAAAAAAAGAACAGGAAGAGTAATTACAGCAACAAGAAACAATACCGACAACACAAGAGTCGACAGAACAATAACTAGAAAACAACAATGAGAAGAAAAGCAACTGGGTATTTCAAGCGACAAATAAGGGAAATCTCACACGAGAAGACTTCGACTTGGCTAAGATAGGGAAAAATTAAGAGAGGAACTGAATGTTTTCTTATAGCAGCACAAAATACCAAAAGGACAAACTAACTCTAAGCAAAAATAGATAAGACATAATTGCAAGAGTAGATGATGTGGTGATAGAGAAGAAATGATCAATCACATAAAAAGCGATTGCAGGAGATTAGCTAAAAAAACATGATTGGGTGGGAAGGTGAATGAGAGGGAATTGTTCAAGAAATTAAAATCTGACCATACGAACAAATATTGTGTGCGCAAACCAGTATCCGTCCTGGAGTATGAGATGCAGAAATTTCTCCGGGATTTGGAGATACAAACAGATCACCTACTATCTGCCAGACAACCAGACCTAAAAAAGAGAACCTGCCAAATAGTGGACCTTGTTGTACAGGCGGACAACACAGTTAAAATAAAATAAAAAGCGAAAAGAGATACAAGTACTTGGATCTTGCCAGGGATCTAAAAAAGATTTTGAAGTTGAAAATGACGGTTATACCTTTGTACTTGGTGCACTTAAAGCCTTGGTAAGGAGACTGGAAGAGTTAAAAATCGGAGGACGAACAGAGACAACCCAAACTACAACATTGTTAAGGTCGGCCAGATTATTGAAAAAAGTACTGGAGACTTGAGGATTGATGTCACTCCGACTCCGATGAAAGACCATCAGCAAAAGCAGGTGTGAAAAACTCATCAAAAAGCAATAAGCAAGATTAAGTAGTTTAGGATTATAAAAGAAAAAAATGCTTTCTGATTAATATGTCAGTGCCAACAGATATTATATCATTCAAAGAATACGATAAAATAAGTAGATAAAAAGTTGTGGAGAGAGAAATTGAAAAGAAGTGGTACCTTAAACCTACTATAATATAGTTGTTTAGCTGGCGACTGAGTACCGTGGATGAACTTTGCAGATTCAATGCGGTCGAAAGATAACATCAACAAAGTGGTTTCACAGGAAAGAGAAAAATGTAATTTATTGCATGTGTATAGAATGACAGATATTTCCATTCTCAGATAAGATCAACAAATTACTGGAAAAGAAAACGGAAAAATGTAAGTTCCGATAACCAGCTGTAAACAGAAAATACGTGGGCGAAGAGTTGTTTTTATGGGACTTGAAAGACAATATAAGGTCTGTAATTTTGGACTGAGAGGGAGACCCACTGGTCACTCCTGCAAACCAGTCAGCTCCCCCGTGTGTGTTCTCCGTCCTCGTTCTACTTCACAAAAAGGGTCTCCGCCATAGAAGAAAGATATGTGCGAACTCTCTCTGATTCTATTCCTACTTCACACAAACGTCGCCGTCGGACAATAAAAATATACATTATATTTTTGTATATCAACGAGTTCTTCGTTGTTTGTCCAGCAGTACAATATGTGACACTACCACAGTGCATGTAATAGTGAAGACTTCGATATGCTCAAAAAAGGGACAGATAAACATATTAATTAGATAACTGGTAGTTTTAGCCGATATAAAATCCAAAAACAAATCACTTTCCGAAACTGCTGTTCTACTTTGGATAGTAATATCAATGTGTTTGGAAAAGTAACTCCCAAAAGAGGCAGACGAAAAAAAGACAAGATAAGACAAATGAAACATAATTACGTCCTATACAAAGAATAATTACATTACCTCATCCTAGTTCTAGGTTAGAGTTCCGGAGAAATGTTGTAAGAAACCAAAATTAAAGATGAAAATTTAAAAAAAAAAGATAAGTAATAATAATGAAATTGCCGGGATCTTGTCTGAGAACAGGAAAAACTGGGGAACAAAAGGATAAATGTTATAACAATTGTAATTAGTGCACAAAGAAAAGTTCCTAGTTGCATAGAGAAGGATTTGGAGGAATATGAAACCAGTGGGTGACTCAAAACCACCCAGACTACAACATTGTAAAGATCGGCAAGAATACTGAGAACAGTCCTGGAGACCTGAGGATATTTGCTGTCACACAGATTCTGGTGAAAGCTCATTACATAACACTAGTGAGAAAAACTCACAAGGAGTAAAATAATAATAATCATAATTAGAAGAAGAAGAGGAAATTATCCCTCTCTTCATCATCAATTCCTGTCATCAAACATATCCTTCAAAGTGTCCGCATAGAGCTGATGAAAGTAGATGACTTCTTGCAAGTCTGGCAACACTGGAGCATCCATATGTAATGCTCCATGGAAGAATGTTACTTCTCCAGTAAAATCCTGCATTTCTTGTTCTTATTTATATGATTTTTAAGATGGGAGGTAAGTGGCTGTACAGCTGCTGTTTTGTGGGATGTTGCTTCCAAGATTCGTTCAAGACTGCGTGCAGCATTCGTGAGTAGTTACTAACTATTTCTTTTTTCCATCCGTTTTGTTAGCGTTCCTGTTGTGCATCCATATAGTAGTATTGACACAGAAATCCCATTTAAGTCTCTCAGATTTATCAGATTTCAATATGATCAATACCCTATTGACAGCAGTCGCTGGGTGCATGCTGACATCATTTTCCCTAGTTGAGATATTGCTGCCAAGGTATATGAATTTTTCTTCAGATTTTAGTAATTAAGGACTAAGTAAAGTTGGTGACCGTAGTCAAGGACAACCAGAAGGCTCTCTTTTCAATAGCTACTACACCGAAGTGTAGGGGGTAGCGCTACTCCTTTCCTAGGATTGCTCCACTTAACCCTTGATCATCATCATCATCATATCACGCTGGTAGCACGGATATCCCTGACCCTCTCTCGCCACACCTCCCTATTGTTCATCGCCCTAGGTAGGTCTTCAGGACAACATCCTGTATCCTCACATAGCTGCTGAATGTATGTTCGTGCTGGTCGTCCTCCTTTTGCGTGGCCATGTGTGGGGATCCATAAGAGTACATCTCTTATGAGTTCGTCCCTACTTCTCCAGCAGTGTCCTGCATGTCTGGTTCTTCTAACTTAAATAGTTTTCGTGATAGGGGGCAGGTGGCCGTACAGTTGGTATCTTGTGGGGTGTTGCTACCAGGACTTGTTCAAGATTGCACGCAGCATTCTTGTGTAATTGCCGTCTAGCTTCTTCTCCAGCCGCTTTGTTAGCGTCCATGTAGTGCACCCATATAGCAGTATCGATGTGACCGCTGCCTGGAAGAAACTGCGTTTCATTTTATCGGTTAGGTCTGATTTCCATATAATTGATAGCCTATTGATAGCTGTCCATGCTTTCGTTAATCTCGTTTCGATGTCATTTTCGGTTGATTCGACGCTGCTTCCTAGGTAAGTGAATTTGTCTACTAGTTTAAGAGGGGTTCCTTCTAGAGTGGAGATATCCCCCTTTTGGTTATAGCACATATATTCCGTTTTGTGTGCATTAACATAGAGGCCTATGCTTGCTGCTGCTCGTTCCAAACTATGCAGTAGTGTTTCGGCTTGGTCAGGTGTATTTGCCAGTATCGCTATGTCATCGGCGTCGTCGGCGTCGGTAATTGTTGTTGCGGGATACCTTTTGCTTCTTTTCTTCGTCAGTTCGAAGTCATTCTCTTTGATTTTGTCAATCGATGTTCTAAGTACGTAGTCTAGACAAATGATAAAGAGGTACGGAGCCAGCGTGTCCCCTTGTAGTACTCCTGCTACAATGTCAAAGTATTCTGTGTCTCCATCCGGTGACGTGCCCTATATTGTTGAGTGTTAGGCAAGAAGGTTTCAAGTACCATTTTTAAAGAATGACGTGACCTAGAATTGAACCCAAGTCGCCTGGACAATTGGCGAACACTGTACCTATACTGGAAAACTGAATTAGTTTGCGTTACACTCATAAATGACAAATAAACTGCATGACGTCTACATATATTTACGAGGGGAGAATCCGTGGTGCAGTGGCTGAAGTACTGGACTACGATATAATGGAATATGAGTTCGATATTCAGTCAAGCTGTTACGTTCACTTTCGGACTAATACGCTAGTGAAAGATATGAACTCTCTTATTCTCGAACTCTGGGTGATTTAGTTTCATTGCTGTTTGTCTGCGGCCATAACTTTGGCATTAATAACGTTCAAAGTTTAATATGCCATTAAACAAAGAAACTTAACTAAATACGTGGTGTCTTCAATAGGTATCCAGTCTTTTTTTTTTTCTACAGGCATTTAAAATTGTCTTAGACTCTTGAAAATTCAGTTTGTTATTGCTATACATCTTATGAGATGACTGACCAATTTTTTTATGATTTCAAGTTCAAATGAACAGCTACAGCAGGAATAGTAATTCACCCTACTAAAGCCAGATTGTCACAGCTGGTGAATTTCAAAAATGCAATCTGACACATTAGAAGAACGATATGCTATAAAATTCTGTTTAAACTTGGAAAAAATGCCAAAGAAACGTATGGAATGCGTCAGGCTGTTTTTGGAGCATCTTGTATGAATCGAGCATCAGTCTTTGAGTGGCATAAGACATTCAAGGAAGGCAGGGAGTCTGGGAGTGATGATGGGATGTGTGGGAGGAGTAAGTAAGTCAATACACCACTGTTGATTGGCCAAAGGGTTAGGGTTATGGTTAGGGTTACTATGTTGAGGTTTTAAGGGAGTTCAGCAAGAGATTCCGTCGGTAGAGGCCAACATTCTTCAAATCGGGTCAGTGGCATTTCCACCAGGACAAGGCAGCAGTCCACAACTCCATCCTTGTCACATAATATTTGACCAAGAGAGGCATCAAGACAAATTCTTCCCGTCCCTATAGTCCAGACCTTGTTCCCTGTGACTTTTGGTTATTCCCTCAGCTCAACGGCTGTCATTATGAGACAATTGAGGAGATGAAAGAGGCTATGACGAAGGTCATTGACACGCTCACACTAGAGGACTTCCATGGAGTCTTCCAGAAGTTGTTGTAACGGTACAACAAGTGCATTGCAGCTGGAGGAGATTACTTCGAAGGGGACTTGAGTTTCATGTGCGTACTATCAATAAAAGTGCTCATACGAAAAAAGTCTGGAAACTTATTTAATGATCCTCGTAAAATATTTATTAGTAAGAACGCTTAGTTTAAAAAAACATTGTCAATTTAGATCGTGTTGTTACTAATTACAAACGATAAATACCATTGCTAAAAGGCAATGATAACTAATAGAACAACGATAATGTATAATTAAAATAGATTTTATATATTTATATATATATATATATATATATATATATATATATACAAAAAATATACGGGCTCGAAGTTGCTGTCATATATATATATATACATATATATGACACCAATTCGAGCCCATATGTTTTTGTCCAGAAGTCCTTCTTTGTTTATTTATTCATTTTTAACGAATAAAACTCCAGTTCAGTTTAGTATTAGTAAATATTTTGTTTACAAACCGTTAAATGTCAAAACAGTTCTATATTGGACAATTCAGTTTAGAGTTACACAATTTTAATGTCAAAAACAGTTCTATTTCAAACAATATATTTTAGCATAAGTACGCAGTTTGAATGTAAGAGCACAGTTTAATTGTCAAAAACATTTCTATTTCAAACTAATCAGCTAGGAATGTTTAAGCCACGAAAGTTGATATGATGTTTGTTAGGGTTTCACGACATATCAGCCTTTGTAGGTTATTTAAGACCAAATCCCTTTTCATACAAATAAATAGTTCTATCTAAAACCATCGACTTTAGCATAAGTATGCAGTTTAATTGTCAAAAACAGTTATATTTCAAGCCATTCAGTTTAATCAAACAGTTCTAATTCAAACAATTCAGTTTAGTATAAGTATTGTTATTGTGTACCCTCAGTTAGAAGTCAAAATAGTTATATTTAAAAAAATTCAGGTTTGCGTAGTACGGTTTCAAAGTCAAAAACTGTTCTATTTCAGACAATTCAGTTTCGCATAAATACGCAGTTTAGTCCCTTTTGACCCATACATCTATCAGGTGCTACCACTCCGGGCAGAGTGGACCTGGAAGCGATGGCAATGAAGGGGATCTCTGCTTTCCCCAAAGGTCCAGCATTACTGGAACCTCACCATCAGATTGTTTAGTGTGATATCCAGGACACTTGTTGGGAGCGTATATTCCTCTGCAGAGGTACAGATGTGTATTCTTCTGCCTTAGCTGACTGAGAAAGTTGATATGCGATTAAATAAATAAACCAAACTATATATATATAAGATGTAAGTTGGCCGATCATGGTCGAGGATGACCCGAAGTTTCCCTTTTCAATTGCTACTACACCGAGGTATGGGAGACAGTGCTTCTCCTTTTACTAGATTGATCGATTTACCCTTTCATCTGCAAGTTATAATGCTGAGTGTTGAAGAAATAAGGTATAAAATTACCATTTGTTGAGTCTTCAGTATGACATACCCTGGGATTTAACCTCGGTCTCTCAGACTATTGGCGTACACTCTACTTCTGTGGTATGCGCAAGATTTTATATATATATATATATATATATATATATATATATATATATATATAATGTAACTGGAAGAAAACTCAACCATGTTTTAATTGTCATTGTAAATTTATTTCGCCGAAGAATATAATCTTCGTCTCTTCAGATGACATACAAGCTTACTTTGAGGCTGAGTGTCGACCAAAGATTTATTGGATGACGAAGAGAATCTCACCTTGTGTGACAAAATGAGATTTACTTTTCGACATATCTCCATTGCTGTCCAGACTCTTTATCGATTAATGTTACCGAGCTTGGATCCCATTGGTAAAAAGACGTCAAAAGTACACAGGCAGCATCATTTGAATTTTTTTATCCCTCCCTCGTATCTCTCTCTATCTCTCTTCATATATATAAGTTTGTGTGTGTGTGTGCATAACAGATTGAACCGGCTCATTGGCCTAGTGGGTAGAGTGTTCGCCATGGTTCAATCCGAGGTCACGTCATACCGACTACTTTTAAAATGGTAAAATACCTCCCTGCTTAACACTCAGCAATATAAGTTACGGATCGAGGGTAAAGTCGAGCAATCCAGGGAAAGCAATAGCGCCCCCACCTACACCTCGGTGTTGTAGGTATTGAAAAGGGAGCCTTCTGGTCGCCCTCCTCTACGTTTGCCAATTTTACTTACTTTATAACAGATTGTGCTTTGATGAATTTTCTTGCTTAGTCTGGCATAAGGCGATCTGGGGTTTAGAACGACTACCTTGTAAACATGAAACGCAGTTTCTTCCAGGCTGCGGTCGTGTCGATACTGCTGTATGGATGCACTACTTGGAAGCTAACAAAACGGCTGTAAAAAAGCTAGACGGCAATTACACATGAATGCTGCGAGCAATATTGAACAAGTCCTGGAGGCAACACCCCACAGGGCACCTACCTCCCATCACGAAAACTATCCAAGTTAGACGAACCAGACATGCAGGACACTGCTGGAGAAGTAGGGACGAGCTCATAAGTGATGTACTCCTATGGACCTCCACATATTGCCGGGCAAAAGCAGGACGACCAGCTCGAACATACATACAGCAGCTCTGTGAGGAGACAGTATGTAGTCCTGAAGACCTGCCGGGAGCGATGAACGATAGGAATAAGTGGCAAGAGAGGCTCAGGGATATCCGAGCTAGAGGCACATGACGATGATGATGATAAGACATACAGAAATAATATACGTACAAAGGGTGGATCACTTATTCCCTAACTTGCCACGTAGTTATTTTGAAACGATAATATTTTTAAATGTAAAATAAACTCTGTTTACGTCAGTAGGCTTCGGATTTATCGATGCACTAATATATCGTTTATTTTAGCTTGATATACTATCGTTTTCTCCTTTTTTTTCCTTCTTAATCGGCGATTGATTTCCTAACCTTACCTTCTTTTTTTATGCTACCTTCTCTTCCGTCTTTTTCAAATTTATCTTACCTGTGTTCTCTCACTTAAAAGAAAAAAAATCATGTTTTATTTCTTTTTCCTACTTATCCGTCGTCATTTCTGTCGGAAAGTTCTTTCTGTTTCAACTTTACATTTTCTGACTCTATTTTATTTTTCATCATATCCTCTCATGTCTTTCACAGAAAGCTAATTAAACTTAAACTAAACAAATCTCTTCAACATGGTACTCTTCTTATGACGTACACTTCACGAAGACATATTCTTGTAGAGTTTGTTTTTGGGGTTTTTTTTGTTAATTTTATATGTCTCTCCTTCACCCCAACCAACAATGGTAACAACCTCATTGCCTACACAATACAAAAAGTACAAAGTAAAAGAAAAAAAAATAGTGAGTCCGGAATTAAACAACACGCAATCCTTAGCAAGCAAGAAAGAATCCCCCACCAAAAAAAAAAAAAAAACGATGGAAGAAAATTAGTACAGGTGAACAATAGGCTCACCTAACCGACAATGTTAATGCAAAAAATAACGTGACTAGATTAACTAATAAGGCTCCTACTTCATACACTCAGAATATTCAGCTAAATGAAGCATCTTTCGTCTTCAGTAAATAACATGATATAATTAAAAAAAAAAAGAAATATAATAAAAATAAAGAGACAACCTTTGTGACTATCACTGTTGAACATAATTTTGAAATATCAAACATTATAAGTTTATTTTCGTTTTCCCTTTTATATTCGGAAAAAAATATGAGTCGACCCTACCGATGTAAAATAACAAAGTAAATATGCAGTTATTGATAACTGCAAACACCACTGTATTTTAATCGACACAAAAGTAAGACATTTTTGTAACAGTGACGGCAATAATGAATTTTTAAAAAGAGGAAAAAAATACTTAAATTATCCTTGTCGTTTTGCGTGTGAAAATTAGTGAAAAACTTGCTTTTTTTATTATTATTCTGGGTGTAATATTTTAAGTGTTTGTTTGTTTGTCTGTTGTTTTTTTTTTTTGAGTTCTTGTGATGAGTGAGTAGAGGAAAAAACAAACTTCTCTAATTATTTTTTCACGTGTCACTACTGGGTACATTTGTATAGATTTTAAAGCAAAGGACGAAGACTGAATAGCAAAATATGACAGAAAAATATAAATCAATCAAATAAATAAATATATTTGAAAGGAAAAGAAAGTAAAAGAAACTCACATTCAAAACATTTTTCCCTGTCCGTGCAAAGTGTATATATCGTGTAAAGTTTTTTTTTTCTTCCTTTAACATTCATTAACTATTCCTGTCCAAATCCGTTTCTCTTTCGTTTCTCTGCTTATCTTTTCATCTTTGATTCTTATTCTATCTATCTTTCCAGGAAAAGAAGTAGCGCCCTCCCCTACAACTCGGTGTAGTAGCTATTGAAAAGGGAGCCTTCTAGTCGCCCTCGACTACGGTCACCAACTTTATTTACTTTACCTCTCTTTATTCTTATTCTATCTTTCTATGCATCACTTTCCCGTCACTTTTTTATTCTTCACTTTTTTTTCTAATCTCTCTATATAATCAGATCTATCTCTTATTTTCATTTGGGGGGGGGGTTCTACCTCTCTTTTCTCTTATTCTTTTTTCATTTTAATTTCTTCCTATTTTGCTTAATTTTTCATCTTGTAGTCTCTTTCTTCATTCATTACGATATTTTACTCATCTCTACTTAGCCCAGTCGGCTGGGGCCGTAGAATACACCGACCGGTTCTCAGCAAAGAGGTAAGCTCCTTACGACTGTCCTGATTTGACCAAACAATGTGATGCCGAGGCTCTAGTCAGTGGAGATCTGGGTAATATAGAGTACCTCTACACTGCAATTGCTCCCTGGTCCACTCTTACCCGGTGTGGTATGAGTCAAATCGAACTGTTTGACAATTTAAATTGAGTACATGCTTATGATGAATTATTTTTTTTCTTTAGAATAAAAGTGCTTGATCATTTAAATGTGTGTAACTAATATGACTGGTATTTAAGTGAATTGTGAGTGATATACAGGGTGGAACGATAAAGTTGCCGTCCTAAAAAAAAACAACACTACGGCTTTATTTTAAAACTTTTATTGAAAAAAATCAATTCAGGTAACTTGATTATGTAGTAGAGCTGACATCTATTCAATGTAGCTGCTTTCAGCCCCAATCACCACCTTGATCCGGATCCGGAACTGGGAGCATGCCTTTTCCACAAACGCCGGTGGGAGCTCAGCAAATACTCGGCGGATGGCGTCGATCAGGCTGGCTTTTGTGTTGTGGGGGGTTATGTTGGTGATGTTCTTGATGTACGACCAAACGAAGTAGTCCAGCGGGTTCAGGTGGGGGAGGAGGGAAGCCAGTGAGAGAAGGGTACAAAGTCGTAGCACTAGTTCTGAAGCCAAGCCTGGGTCTCTTTGGACTTGTGGGCCGGCGCCGAGTCCTGCTGCCACAGCCAGGGTCTGCCACCGGCCACATGATTGCACCAGGGGATCAGCACACTCTTCAGCACATCCAGGTACACTTTGGTGTTGACTTTCAAGCCGACTTCGAAGATGTGAGGTGGCATGATGTAGCCCTCACTTGAAACCACACCAAAGACCATAACCATAGCAGGAAACTTGTTTTCATCACCCTGGGTACGTCCCTGTTATTCGTTGCATTTTGAGGGTGCTGGCAAAGGTCCCGTTGTCATAACTTGGATCGGTAGAGAGCGTGAGTTATACAGCAGCGCATCTCCGATCTCGCTCGTTTAACATTGCGACACTTTCAGACATGATAGAAGGTTCCTATCGCTCTTGGGATTTGTACTGAACTGACCAACTAGTAGATGGTCTGCAACAAAAAAAAGAAAAAGAAAACCGATTTTCATTTAGCGGAAATGGAATCATGTCGTCTTTTCTAGGGCGACAATTTCATAGTTCCACCCTGGAACTTGGAATCATTTAACTGTATTCAAACGAATGAGTAATGTTGAAATTGAATTAGTGTCAGATAGCAATAATTGATAACATTTAACTATGTAGAAAAAATAGCAATAATTGTATGTAAACAAATTAGTTCCAAATCCTTTAAAAATGAAATTACCGACAAACCAACTCTTACATATTATATATATCTATGGAAATGTGGGCAAGCTAATGACTGAAGCTACAGCTACATAGCAATGAACTCGTTTAAGTAAAGTTGGCGACTGTAGTCGAGGGTGACAAGAAAGCTTGCTTTTCGATAACTACTACATCAAGGTGTAGGTGAGGGTGCTACTCCTTTTCCTGGATCTCTCCACTTTACCCTTGATTCTCACCTTATAATGCTGAGAGTTAAGCAAAGAGGCATCAAGTACCATTTTTTTTTTTTTAGTCTTTGGTATGACTCGACCTGGGATTGAACCCTGGGCTCACAGGTCATTGGTGAACGCTCTAACCATTATGCAAATGTCCGGAAAAAAACAGCTCATTAGTCTAGTGGATAGAATATTCGCCAATGGTCCGGGAGACCTGGGTTCAATCCAGGGTTGCGTCATACCAAAAACTTTTAAAATGGTACTTGCTACCTCCTTGCTTAACACTCAGCAATATAAGGTACGTATGAAGGGTAAAGTGGAGCAATCCGGGAAAAGGAGTAGCACCCTCCCCTACACGTCGTTGTAGTAGCAATTGAAAAGGGAGCCTTCTGGTCGACCTCGACTACAGTCACCAACTTTCGTTTTACTTACATAGCAATAGTTAAAATCATTTAACTGAGCGACAAAAAGAAGCTCATGGTCGTTTAAAAATCTTATTAATGAATTGTTTACAAATCATTTGTACATAATATATTTATAAACCGGATATGACGTAAAATGACCGATAATAATTGATATGCCAATAACCCAACCCAAACAAACTAATCTTTTCAAATATTTTTTTTTTTACATTTTCTTTCTTCCTTTATTAACAGAGATGTCTCTTTTCTACTTACCCTTTTCCAGCTTTTTCCTTCCTTAATTATTATGGACATCTCTTTTCTACAAATCTCTAATGAAGTCTATTTCTTCCTTCTTTATAATTGATATCTCCTTCCTACCGTTCTTTTTTGAAGTCTCTTTTTTTTTTCTTTTTTACCATGCATACATATCTCCCTTCTGCAGTTCTTCTGGACGTATCCTTCTTCCTTTATTAATATGTTCCATAGCGTTATTTTTTATTCATTGGCAAGCTCAAGGTTCTTATCTCTCTTTTAGTTTTCTTCCATTTTTATTTTGTGGTCAGCCGGAACAGTAAACTCCACAGTTCTGCGATTTCTCTTTTTTTTTTGTTTTTGTTTTTGTTTTTGATTGCAACTAGGTCTGGTCCTTGAGCCGAAGTAAGGGCATCCGTCTGTATTTCAAAATCCCTGAGGAGTTTGCGCGTCTCATTTTCCAGGACGGATTTTGAGTTATCCGTATACCATTTGTTTGTATAGTTGTTGTTGTTACCATTATAACATTATAAATAATATCAATAATAATACTGATACCATTAATTTTATAACACTATTGTTATCACTCTGGGATCATTGGCCTAGTTGAAAGAGTGTTCGCCAATAGTTCGAGAGACCTGGGTTCAATCCCTGGTCGCGTCATACTTTAAAAATGGTACTTGATATTTCTTTGATTAACACTCAGTAATATAAGGTACGTTTCTAAGGTAAAGTGGAGCTATGCAGGGAAATGAGTAGCACCCTCCCCTACACCTCGGCGTAGTAGCTATTGAAAAGGGAGCCTTATGGTCACCCTGACTGCGGTCAACAACTTACAACTATCTATTCTTCTATTTTAAACCTTTTTTCATTTAAGATTAGATCTATTTTTATGGCGGCATATAAAAATTAGTTCATTACGTTTATTTAATTGTTGGCTAGTAAATGTTAATCTAAAATAAATAAACTTTAAAAAAGCATCATTACATGCTTATAAGTCACCCCTCATTATATTTCCTTTTTTTATTCTAGTATATATATATATATATATATATATATATATATATATATACGAGGTGCATACGATAAGTTTCCAGATTTTTTTCGTATAGGCATTTAAAATTGTTGTAGACTCTTGAAAATTCAGTATGCTATTGCTATACATCTTGTTCTACCGTTCCAACAACTTCTGGAAGGCAACATGGAAGTCCTCTTGTGTGAGCGTGTCAATGACCTTCGTCACAGTCTCTTTCATCTCCTCAATTGTCTCATAACAACAGCCTCTGAGCTTAGGGAATAAGCAAAAGTCACAGGGAGCAATGTGTGGACTATAGGGAGGGTGAGGAACTGTTTTGATGCCTATCTTGGTCAAATAGTCTGTGACAAGGATGAAGTTGTGGACTGGTACATTGTTCCGGTGGAAATGCCACTGACCCGATTTGAAGAGATCTGGCCTCTTCCGACGGAATCTCTTCCTGAACTCCCTTAAAACCTCAACCTAGTATTCCTGATTGACTTTCTGTCCAGTGGGAACCCAGTGCATATAGATCATGCCAGTGCTGTCAAAAAAGGGATCATCTAAAGTTTGTGGGTGGATTTGCTTTGTCGGGCCATTTTGGGTCGAGGAGAGCCAGCATGCCTCCCCTGGGAACACTGTCTCTTGGTCTCTGGGTCATAGCAGTAGATCCAGCTTTCATCGCATGGCATTTTTTCCAAGTTTAAAACAGAATTTTATTGCATATCGTTCTTCTAAAGAGTCCTCACGTCCAGATTGCATTTTTGAAATTCACCAGCTGTGACAATTTGGCTTTAGTAGGGTGTATTCTAATTCCTGCTGTAGCTGTTCATTTAAATCTGAAATCATAAAAATTGATCAGTCATCTCATAAGAAGTAAAGCAACAACATACTGACTTTTCAAGAGTCTACGTCAATTTTAAATGCCTGTAGAAAAAAAGTCTGGAAACTTATTGAATGCCCCAGTTATCTCTATTTTTGCACTTCAGATACATGAAAGAAAATTTGTTTCTTTTTATTTTTTGTTTTTGAGTGTGTGTGTGTGTGTATGTATGTATGTTGGTGTATGTGTGTGTTTTTTTTCTTGTATGTGTGTGTGTGTGTGAGTTTTTTTGTGTGTTTTGTGTGTGTGTGTGTGTGTCCATGGGTGCGTGTATCTGTGAGTGTGTTTCCATGCGTATGTGTATATTAGTGTGAGAAAGACACAGTGAGAGTGAGAATAGATATTCCCCGATATTTTTCAGGTTCTCTTTTTCCACCCCCCCCCCAACCCAGTCCAGACAGGGAGAGTGCATATGTGTAACTTGTGGAGGAGGTGAGGAATCCGAATGCAAATTTTACGTTGCCAGCCTTTAGATATCAATTTGATTTGGAATAAATAACACACTGACTGGGACTACTTTCCATGGCGAACGCGTATCTTTTATCTGTTCGTCGGCGTAAATCTATCCGCCGCACGCGGTGCTTTAGGAAACATGTTCTGCATGAAAATTTTTTTCGGGCCAACTCTAGATGTTAGTCGCAGCCCTCATTACCCCAAACCTGTTTTCCACCATCTAATTCCAACCTTTTCTGTATTTGCTCAATAGCCAAATCCCTGAAGTAAACTACTTGTTTTATTGTTTCGAATTTTACTCACACTTGCTAATTTCCTGAGATAAGTAAAAAGGGATCGACTTATGCGTGATTTTTAACGGCATATCAATTTCCTTTGGTCATCTAATGCCAAAGTTATCTTTGTAAAGCTGTAGTGTTACTATTTCACCAACATAGAGAGAATAAAGGAATATGTGCCTTTACCAATGGTATTAGACCAAAAGAGTACAGGTAATGGAGCTCGAACCCACTATCTTCGGTGTAGCAGTTCAGCAAGTTATCCGCTACTCAACCAGTACTTCCACAAAGTGAGAAGTAAGTGAAATATACCGATAATATGAAAAATCATCCCTAAATAAATATGCAGGAATCTTTTTTAGTATAATCTTTATTCTAAAAAATATCGGCATGTTGATATATCTAGCGGCACATTATACAACTAAAACGGATATTATTAGGAATTATATAATTCCAAAATTCACAACAATGAAACACTATAAAAAATGATGTGTGGTTTCAAAGTTTTCTACTATGAAATATCTGCATTTTGATACATCTAGCGGCATATTATACCACTAAAACAGCTATTATTAGGAATTATGATGGAGGTGCCCGTGGTGTAATGGTTATCGTCGAAGGAAATAGACACGGCGACACGAGTTCAAATCCTGGACGAGACTGATTGCATTTCACATAGCACTAATACCCTTAGGAAAGGTATGAATCCAATTATTCTCCCTCCAGCTTTAGGTAAATAGTAGGGCAGACAAGGTTCTTCAGCCTTGGTGAGGCAGCTAGTCTAGGAGAAGGAAAACTCTGAATTCAAACCTGTTATACTCTGCTTAAAAAACTGACCTCGTGTCATATCCTACCAGAGCGGAGGGGTTGGTAAATATGATTATTAGGAATTATATAATTCCAAAATGCACAAAAATAAAACACTCTATAAAATGATGGTCTAAAATGATTGTCTAAAATTAGGTTGACGATATTTGATTTTTCGTAGAGTGTACATTTTCTTTACAGGTATATTCATGCTTGTCGTTTGCGAGTTTTTGTGGTGTATTGGTTAACATGGACTACGGCATTGTAATTAGTGGGTTTGAACTTCCGACACGCCTTTAAATTCACTTTCGGGCTAATACTTTTGAGATAGGTACGAACGCGTTTAATCCCCAGCTGTGTGGTTACTAGTGGCGCTTCAACTAGGATCGTTTTGACATTATATAACCCATGAAGGTTGATGTAGCATTGAATAAAATAATCAAACCAAACATTTGCTTATGTCCTCGTATTCGTGTTGAATTTAGTATATTTTTCTTCTTCTGACAGAATTTTTCAAGGAAAAACGATTTCAGCTAAGTAGTACTCCCCTGCTTGCACCAAAGGAAGAAAACAGTAATCTTAGGCCTGCGTGACAGAGCTTTCAAACATGAGGGTATTGGAGGAGGGGCCTTTTACCACGCAACAGGTATTGTGTTCCTTTTTACTAGCTTCATGTCCTGCATATTAAAACGATTGGAATCTAGTTGAATAAAGACAATAATGTTTTGGCGTTAGAAAAAGACCATGAGAAGAAATTTCGATTTATTCAGCTAAAGGCTGTGAGAGCGTATTATGATTTTTTCTTCTATCGTTTTCGTTTTTTCTTTTTTTTTTTTTTTTAATAAAATACTTCTCTAAGATTCTGTTAGATATACTATCAGTGATGTTGTTTGTTCATTTGGTGTATTCGGGTGTTTTCGACAACATAACTCCTCGCTAAAGAGACCCAACCAAGATTGATCACGTCTCAGCCTGCGTCCAACATTAGTATTTATTAATACATTCTGTGTCCCCCACCCAGCTCAAAATGTCGAAAGACTTCTTTTCCTCAAATGATTTTTCTCTTTCGGGGTAGCCTCTTACCATGCTTGAATTAATTTGTCACATGACCATAACCATGTGATCACAGGTAAGTATTAGGCTCCTAAACAATGATTTCCTCGTCTAACCCAAAAGTCGTTAGATTAAGAGACTTGCTTCTGGTAAACATAGTGTATCTGGTGGTTATAAATTAAAATTTCCATTAAAATAACTCCATATTTCAAACACTCAAGGATTCGATATAAAATAAACATTTGTAGTGAAATATATTCAACCTAAAGTGGTATTTATCAAGGCTATACCAAGTAAAGACCTAGCCACCGTGTGGCTGATGTTTTTGACTAGAGGCTGAATTGGAATAGCCTAAATGATATCTACCTTACAAATTGTTGACTTCTTTAAAACTCATCCTATTATTAATTAATCAGAAAGAAGACGAAATATACATGAATCAAGAAGATGTTTCAATTCTAATGCAGAAATTAACAGAACATAAAAATAAATGAAGAAAGAAAATAGTGATGGTTTCTTTGTTTAATGGCATATCAACCTTTGTAGGTTATTTAATGCCAAAGCCATTCTCCGAGAAGAACAGTAGCGGTACTATCTAACCCATAGCTGGGAGGATTAGGGCGTTCATACCTTTCCCAAGGGTATTTGCCCGAAAGTGAATGTAATTGCGTGACTGGAGTACGAACTCGCTTATTACGATTCCGCAGTCCATCGCTTTAACCATTACACCACGAGGACACCCCCAGAAAATAGTGAATCATGAGAATCAGATATGAAGGGTTTCTAATGATATTCAAATGTTTTTTCCAGGAATATATATATATATATATATATATATATATATATATATATATATATATATATATATATATATATATATATATATATAGATATATGCGTGTGTATTTGCTTGTGTCCGTGTATGTGTATGTGTTTGCGTGTATGTTTGTGTTTTTGTATGAGTTCGTGCGAGTGTGCGCGTGAGTGATAATGCTTACTCTACCTTCGTAGATGATAGCCGTCTCTTGATTATCCAGATGATAGCCGTCTCTTGATTATCCAACATTTGGATTGACGGTTTCTCTTCAACTGTGTTCTTTTTGATGATTTTTCAGTCCAGCCGTAGTCTTGCAAACCTTGACGCAAACATACCAAACAGACGGAGTGATCGCTGTTGGTATTGAAGCCGGACTTGGAAAGAGATTGCTGTGTACTGCCATGTATCTTTTTAGACATTAAAACGAATTGCAGACTTTAAAACTGGTACAAACAATACATAAGCTTGCAATTTCTTGAACCTGAGCATCTGATATCATTCCCTCCCTAAACTTTCCCTGTTTAATGTCTTTCTCCATTCAGACCCATATTCAAAATATGAATTTTCAGTGATTTAAGAATTTATAAATAAGTAAGTTAGCCGACCGTAATCGGGGGTGACCCGGAGGCTCCCTTCACAATAGCTCCTACTCCGATGCGTAGAGGAGGGAGCGAATCCTTTCCCTGTATTGTTCCACTTACCCTGTATTGTTCCACTGATCCCTAATTTATAATGCAGAGAGTGAGGCTAGGAAGCATCAACAAACATTTTTTTAATCTTTTAAATAAATCGACTGAAATTAAACCCTAGTTTTACAGACTATATATATATAATGTGACGGTGGTGTATTGGTTATCGTCGTAGGAAATGTAGACGGCGACACGAGTTCAAATCCTGGACAAGACTGATTGCATTTCACATTGCACTAATACCCTTGGGAAAGGTATAAATCCAATTATTTTCCCTCCAGCTATGGGTAAATTAATTGGGCAGACTAGGTTCTTCAGCCTTGGTGAAGCAACTAGTCTAAGAAAAGGAAAACTCTGAATTCAAACCTGTTAAACTCCGCTTAAAAAATGACCTTGTGTCATATCCTGCCCGAGCGGAGGGGTTGGATGAATATGTATATATATATATATATATATATATATATTAGGACGTATGAATTTTTGAAGCATAGAAATCAATGTTATGCATCAACTATCACGACATGGGCTTTTTTATGAGCATACTCTGCGAGAGAAATTTTAATGAGGTTCTGCTTGTGACTTAGTTCAATTTATATCCCCCCTGCTTTTTTCATTTGTTTTTTTTATTTTCTGTTTACATATCTCTCCTCATGTTGCCTACCTTTCTGATCATCACAGGTGGTGTCAGTTGATACTTATATTTCCCGGGAGGTGTCCTCGTGGTGTAATGGTTAAAGTGTTGGCCTACGGAATCGTAGTAAGCGAATTTGTCCTCCAGTCGCCCTATTACGTTCACTCTCGGACGAATACCCTTGGGAAAGGTATGAACTCCTTTATTCTCCCAGCTATGGGTTAAATAGTATCACTACTATTCTTCTAGAAGAATGGTTTTGGCATTAAATAACCACGAAAGGTTGGTATGCCATTAAAAAAAGAAACCAAACCTTATATTTCCCAGTCTTTAAATCATACTACCTTCCTAATTTTTTATCACTCTCCATTCTCTCTTCCAACACCTCTTAAAGTAAATTTTTCGGTTATATCCCCAATAATTTTTTTTCAATAAATTAGTGTTATATAACAAAAAATATTTGTAATTTATTTATAATTGCTATCGTGTATTTAACTGCAACAGCTCTGTGCCAATACGAGATGTGACCTTGAGGACCTGCCGAGAGGGTCAGGGATATCCGTGCAGAGGGCGTGACATGAAAATGATGATGATGATGATGATGATTTAACTGCTCATTAGTAATTGATTTAATGATGTTATATAAATTTATCAAAAGAAATTATCTTCAGAAGGAGATGAATATATTCTTTATTATGTTTTTTATATTTTCTATTTTCTAATATGTCTGTAATATGTAATGTCTGATTTATGCATTTATAACTTTAATTTCTTTTAAGTCTTCAAAGGATTATAAAAGAATGAAATGGGAATATTTTCTGTAGGTTGCAGATTTTTATGTATTTTGTTATTATATATACATTTTTTTTTGTAATCATATGTATTTTATATCTAAAGTCTGTTCCACAAGTCTATATCTTGGGTTCCATTATTGTCCTCCATCAACTTTGAAAATATAATTGGAGTGTTTTATGGTGAAGGTGGACAAGAGAATTTTTCCAATCAAATCTTTATCAGATGATGACACTTGGCTCAGACATGGTTTCAGGGCTTTCGCATCATTGCTACTAACGCAAGGCGCCCTATATATATATATATATATATATATATGTATATATATAGATAGATAGACTAACTGATTGAATTGTTGGGATATATCCGAAGTGTATTGTCATGTAATTTTGCATTGTTATTGTTATTAGTTAAATCTAATTATTAATTATCATATCAGCAAGTCATTTGGGGCAAGAGAATACACTGATTGCATCCATGTAGAGGGCTAAGATCCCTTGATGAGTATCCTTGATAGGACATTTCGCAATCTACTAGTGAGGCACAAGACTTAGAGCTTTCAAGATCTTAACTACGCCTTCACTGCTATTACTTGCAGGTCCCCTCTGACCCGGCGTGGAACCCTATCTATGTGTCTAATAGAATGTTTGACATTTAATCTGTATGGAAACAAACGATTAATGCTAAATTGAACTGTTAAAAGTGGAACTGTTTTTTCATTAAGCTGTACGTAAACAAATGTTTGATGTTTTTTTGAATTGTAAGTGATTGATAGCAATACTTGCAACCATTTTTACGTGTGAAAACAAATAATCAGTATTAATTAGAGTTATATATATCAAATAGCAACAATTGAAACAGTTCAACTATGTTGAAAAAATAACAAAACTAGTGTACCAACACATTTGTTCAAAATCATATAAAAAATAGAATTACCTACGAACTATTTGTGCAAATAAATAACTTAGGTTAAATTGTAACTTTCATGAAGAAATACTCGAAGCCATTTACTGAACTGCTTGAAATAGAACTGATTTGACATGTTAAGTGTGCACCAATGCAAAACTGAATTGTCTGAAATAGAACTGTTCGGCATTTAACTGTGTGTGGACAAAATCTATACTTACACTAAACTGATTTGATTAAATTAGAACTGGTTGACTAAACTTAATAGCTTGAAATAGAAATATTTTTGACGATTAGACTGTGTTCTAATACTCAACTAAATTGTTTGAAATAGTACTGATTATTTGTATAAGAATGGATTTGGCTTTAAGTAACCTACAAAGGTTGATATGCCATAAAACCCAAACACCCAAACCAAACCAAATTTACATATCACACATACCTATTTAAATGTGTGCTAACAAATGACTGATGTTAAATTGTTATTGTTACGTAGCAACTCTAGAAATCATTTAATTGTATGCAAGCAAATAAAGAAAGGGAATTACAATGATTTGTATTTGATAGAAATACTTAAAATAATTTACCAGTGATAAAAAAGGATCTCAAGTTTGCTCAAAAATATTGTTAGAAAAATATTCATACCCCATGTGTTTTTTAATATATAAGTCTAAACAGGAATTCGCTTTGAACAATTTGCAAGGTTTGATATGTCATAAAATTAAACAAACTTAGGAATAACTGTTATTGACATTTAAGCTACGTATTTATGTTAAACTAAATTGTTTGATAGCCTCAGACCTGACCGATAAAATGAAACGCTGTTTCTTCCAGGCAGCGGTCCTGCCGATACTGCTGTATGGATACACTACTTGGACGGTAACAAAACGGCTGGAGAAGAAGCTAGACAGGAATTACACAAGAATGTTGTGAGCAATATTGAACAAGTCCTGGAAGCAACATCCCAAAAGGCACCAACTATACGGCCACGTACCACCCATCACGAAAACTATCCAAGTTAGACGAACCAGACACTGCTGGAGAATCAAGAATGGGCTCATAAATGATGTACTCCTATAGACCCCCACATATGGCCGAGCAAAAGCAGGACTACCAGCTCGAACATACATACATCAGCTATGGGAGTATACGGGATGTGGCCCTGAAAACCTGCCAATGGCGATGAACGATAGGGAGAATTGGCGAGAGAAGGGCAGGAATATCCGGGCCAGCGGCACGACATGATGATGATAATGATGATGATGATGATGAAATTGTTTGAAATAGAACTGTTTTTATATTTTATCGTGTGTAAAGAAAACTGTACTTATATATGTACGAAATGGATTTAGCATTGAATAAATTAAAATGCTTGAGATGCCATAAAACCAAACCAAACCAAACCATTTACCTGTGTCCCAAACTGAACGCAAGCTCTTTAGAAATGTTATCTTCAAAATGGGTTTACTGAATTTGGCATTAAATAACCCACACTGGTTGATATGACATAAAATCCAACCAAACAAAATCAAACAAATGATAATAACAATCTTTTTTTAAAGTTTAAATATAGTTTTATATGTTTATGTTCAAGCTGTCAGTGTGAGTTTATGTTTTTTCGTAAATATTTTGTTTGTAAAATCAAATCAAGTGTAAAATAGTTTCTGTAGTTAACAAGCTAAGATATATATATATATATATATATATATATATATATATATATATATATATATATATCACTTACTCAAAGATAATCTCTCCACAATTTTTCAAATGCTAGAAAGCCACTGCTTTGTTTTTATTATTTTTGAGAACATATAGTTCGATCTCATCGTGTACCACAACGGTAAATATTTTGAGAATCAGTAATTTTCACTATATACTTCGTCAGTTTCTTCATTGATTTAATACTTTACAGGTTTTTAAGTTTAAATTTATCTTTTTAAAATGCCAGTAAGATCTGATATCAATATATATATATATATATATATATATATATATATATATAGAGAGAGAGAGAGAGAGAGAAAGAGAAAGAGAGAAAGAATGATTAAGGAAAATTTCGAATATTAGCCATCTGAGTATCAGCAAAATGAAACTGAAAATCACTATTTATATATGTATATATATATATATATATATATAGAGAGAGAGAGAGAGAGCGGGGGACAGGCAGACAGATAGACAGACAGATGAAGAAAAAGAGACTGAGCGACAGAGAGAGAAACAGAGACTTGTCGAATATTAGATATCTGAGGATCAGCAATGTGTAATTCAGATTCATGGGCCTGATATATTTTTAGAATAGGCCAAAAGGAAGGAAGGGTCGAGAAAGGCTGGTCTAGATAATCTCGCACAGGTTCATTAGCTAAAAGAAACATGTTGATCAATGCTAACGGACGAAAAAAAACAATGAGCAGGCCAATAGTCTTTTTTATTTTTATTTTTTTTTTTTACTTCAGATAGTTTATATCTGAAAAGAGTCAAATATTGTTCGTTAAAAATTATATCTTGATTTGAATTTATTAAGATCACGCGAATACTCAGTACACAGCTAAGTAAATTGTTGAAATGAGGAATGTATTGGGCATAGATTGTTTGAACGAAGTAATAAACAGATAAGTCTGCATGTTTCGTATATATTTAAACAGTTCTTAATTATGCAATTTTCCTTTCATCTAAGCGGTTTGTGTTTGAAGAAAAGAAAAGCTAATAATTTGATCTGCTAAATATGAATATTTTGTATCTCTTCCTTACAGAAAGAGCTATTTATTTATGTATTACCTATTAGATAAGGAAAACTCCCTTTATATATATATACATAAGATAGGAAAATGATTTTTTTTAAATCTTCCTATTGGTTTTGAATTTTTATTTTCCTATTGGATCTGATGAAGTCCAGTTAAAAATTATTTTAGTGTCTTTGATTCACATCAATGCTCGTAGCCGGATGGAAATAAATTTATTTTCCTAATGTGACCGAATGTTTTTTTTTTTTCTTGGAATGATATTATTTGCTCCGTGAATTTATTTACATTGAGCTCTCTACCGGGAATATTTAAATATTCGAAATTTGAATAATGTATTTGTCCGGACGGAATTTCCCCCTACTCCGAATTTACTGGATTGAAGAATATATATATATATACACGGATACCCACAGAGCCTGAAGAAATCTACTTTGGTTTTATCGAAACGAATCATCAGAGTCAGAATTATCCTGATGATCTGGTTAGGTGAAACTGTGGTAGATTTCTTCTGGCTGTGTAGGTATTCGCATTTCCCAATTTTTAGTTTATTGAGCACTCTTATGTTTTTGATTAAAGTATTCTCTCAGTGTTTTTTTTGTTTTTTTTACTCTTTTGACTAAGCATTGCGTTATTGCCTGATAATTTTCAAGCAATGCGTAAGTTTTAGTATTTTCTATTTTTTATTAAATTTTTTGACAGATATCAGTTTGTGTAATTTTTTTTTAATTTGAAAATTGTATTATCTGTGTTTTTCACACCGTTATATATATATATATATATATATATATATATATATATATATATATATATATCAGTTTTTTGTACTACGGTATGATAGCTCAGCTACTCTTTGATCTGATGAAGTCCTGTTAAATATTATTTTTCAATGAAACATTGGAAGAAACAGCTAGATGGGAATCACACAATGATGTAACGAGCTGAAAAAGTCCTGGAAGTAGAACCCTAAAAAACAGCAGTTGTAAAGCCACTATTCTCCCTTCTCACAAACTATCCGTAGAAAATCTGAAAGACATTCGCGGGATTGATGCTGCTTGATTAGCAAATATTTACATTTCTCATCTGTATACGAACACTAAGAGATATGGTTGATAGGGGCGGATGGTAAGAGTACGTCAAATGAATCCGTCCTGTCGACACTTCTTCGGGATGATATATATATATATATAATGTCTGATAGAATTTGAAAGAAAATGAACGGCCGAATTTAATCGATAAAGCAGCTAAAATGAATTTTTGGTTTGGCTTGGTTTGGTTTGGTTTTATGGCATATCAACCATTTTAGATTATTTAATGCCAAATCAATTTTATACATATGAACAGTTATATTTCAAACAGAACAGTTTAGCATAAGTGCAGTTGTTTTACACTCAGTAGAATGTAAAAACAGTTCTATTTCAAACAATTCAGTTAACATAAGAGGATTTTTTGTGTAAAAAATCTAATGAGCATAGAAAATTATTTAGAAAATTATTTCAATCATAAATAAGAGTGATTAAAAAATTGTTAACTCTACAATGTTAAAACACTTTTCAATCCTGTCCAGTCTTTTAGGATACCTTTGAATATGATTTATTAATATATTCATTACATTAGTTTTAGTTTGAATATGGTTTATTGCTATATTGATTATGTTGGGTATCACCCACCTTTTTCCACACAATGAACTAGTCCATCTGCCATATATAGCAGTAGCTACTAATACCAAGGCAGACTAGAAGGTGAAGAGCAGCTTCTTATAGGAATAATATTAGAGCGTTGGAGACTGGAGATCGCACTAAATCACCTTACTTGCTACCCTAATAACGGAAGCCAATACTATCGTTGGACTATATCTTTATTCTTTATTCACTCATCCTATGGTCTTGTCTACTAATAGTCTCTCTATTGTATATACTTTTTCCTGAGAATATATCTCTATTTCTTCTCATATCGTGGTTTGTCCTTTGTTTAATATTACAAGCGTTCACTAACCAGAACGCAACAGATTATAAAATTGTTAACTCTACGATTTTAAAACACTTTTTAATCCTTCCCAGTTTTTAGGATACCTTTGAATATGATTTATTGATGTATTAATTAAATTAATTTTAGTTTATTTATTCGATGTTAAAACAAAGGCTGACATACGCTGCCAAAGACATGTCAACGGACACATGTATGAACAGTAGCAGTCATAAATAAATACATCCGAGTGATTAAAATCATACATTTTTAAATCAAGTATAACACAATAGTCCTAGTTGTTGGGAAAAAAGTTGAAAAGTTTTTACAAATATTAAGTATATTTTATTTACAAACAATAACATGGAAAGTTAAAAAAACAATGAAATATATTATTCCATCAATAAGGGCAACTCTTATATGTATATTCAGACAATTTTAATTCGATATCAGGGTTTTCATTTCTTGAACAAGTGGTCGTAAATACTACTAAATAATATCCGTTTTCAGTGCATAATGAACCAACATATATCACAAGATCCAGGGATTGAAAAATATGTTTATACTTATAGTGATACTTTATATATATATATATATATATATATATGTGTGTGTGTGTGTGTGTGTGTGTGTAAACGAGTGAGAGAGAGAGAATATGAACAATTTTCCAACACCAATTACGCCCGTCATATTTTGAATCAGAAAGTATAATCGATAATTGACTGCTAATAATCTTTTTTACATTTGAAAATAATTTTTTGAAGAGAAATAATTGCATAATAACATTGCCCTGAAAATAGTTTTAATACCAAGGTTATTAATTATATGTAAAATGTAATCGCCCCCGATTAGAACTCGTATTAACGTATCAATATATATATAAATATATATATATATATTACAAATAAATAAATCTGACTATATATAAAAAAAAACGATATCTTGATGATTTATTTCAATGTACGGGCAGGATATCATTTTTTTCATGCGGAGTTTAACTGTTTATAATTATGAGTTGTTTTTTTCTCCACGACCGGTTGCCTAAATAAGGTTAAAGAAACCAGTGTACCCTACTATGTACACGTATTTGGAGGAAAATTCATTTGATTCATAATTGGTATTATATTTAGTCTGATTGTAATTCTAAAAGTAATAATTTATTTCTGAGAGCGATATTTTTACCCATATATACATTTTGTATATTCCACAAAATATTTTATATGTATATTATATTTTATTCGTACCACAGAATATATATATATATATATATATATATATATATATATATATATATAGTCATCCACAGACAGATCTGTTTCGTTCTATCAGAACTCATTAGTGTGGCTAGAGAGTAACTTCCCGTAGCAGGGATCGAAACCCGGTTGACTCAAACGACAAGCCAAATTTTCTAACCATTCAGCCACGAGGAGACATTAGCTGCGAAGTAAAGTTTAAACGATTATGAATCACAATTACTATAGTTTACATACATCCGTTCAACGGTTGCCGAGACCTCAATTCATCTACGAAGAGGCTTGCAATGAACGCTAATGGCAACACGATTACTTCTTCGCCAGAGAACTCAACCCCTCGTAGGGGAGTATATATCTTCTGCGATACACTATATATATATATATGTGTATATATATATATATATATAGTGTATCAGAAGTGAGTACACCCCTCACATTTCAGCAGATATTTAAGTATATCTCTTCATGGGACAGCACTGACAAAATGACACTTTGACACAATGAACAGTAGTTTATGTGCAGCTTATATAACAGAGTTAACTTATTTACTTGCGAGTTAACTTATTTACTCTTCCCAGCCATAGAAAAATATTAGGGCGAACTGGCTTCTTTGAATTTTCTATGCCATCCGTTCTAGGAGAATGAAAAGACAATGAATAGAAGCCAGTTGTACTTCTCTTAAATTTTGATCTCGTGTTGTTTTGCACATGAAATAGATGTTGGATAAATGCAACAAAAAAAAAATGTCAACATATTTACAGGGGATTACGTCATTATATTCAACTTTTCTTTCCCACCCGGTCAGCTGGAACTGTAGAATACACCGACTGCATCTCTACAGAGGGGTAAGACCACCCCAACAAGTGTACTGGCTATGAAATGAAATAGAACTTCATGATATTTGAACTGTGGGAAAAGGGATGATTTATGCTAAATTGAATTGTTTGGAATAGAACAGTTTGATCCTTTAACTGTGTAAACAAATCACTTATGTTTAACTGGATTGTGATACTTAACAATACTTGGGGCCATTTAACTGAGTGCAAAGCGTGAGTTTAGGCTCGGTTATAAGCATTATCAACCAAATGGGTTAACTAATCATTCATATTATATATATATATATATATATATATAATATGAATGATTTGTTAACCCATTTGGTTGATAATGCTTTTAACGAGCCTATATATATATATATATATATACACACCTGGTCATTGGCTTAGTGGGTAGAGTGTTTGCCAATGATCCGGGAGATCGGATTCAATCCAAGGTCGGGTCATATAAGGACACAAAAAATGGTAAGAGATATATCCTTGCTTAACAAGGGTAAAATTGAGCAATACATGGGAAGGAGAAGCGCCTTCCCAACACCTCGGTGTAGTAGCTATTGAAATAGGAGCCTTCGGGTTGTCCTCCACTACGTTCGCCAACTTTATAACAATATATATATATATATATATATATATGCATAAAGACGATTTAGTATTAAATAACCTGAAATGTTTGATATGCTATAAAATCCAACCAAAAATCAACTTTTCTATTGATTGTAAAGACCTATTTCTTTAAATCTTGAAAGTTTTTAAATGTGCTTTACAGCTCTACCCTTTTTTAACCTGTCGACAAAGCCTCATCTATCTTTGCACACTGTATTGTAACCACTGACCTAAACCTGACAAGTCTACCCGATGCTTGATTTCAAAGATAATTTGTAATGTCCACAGCCAACTTGTTGCCATGACGACTATTGTTGTCCGGCCATCTTTCCGCCGCCTCTTGTTTTTTCTAATCATGTTACCTCCGTCAACGTTTGCAGCTGGACTCCATTTAATGTTATTGCTTAGTTCGCAGAGAGATGTCCTCCAATTTCATAATTAGCCAGAAATATTAATAGCATAAATCAAGCACTGTCCGCTTTTTAGCAGGGCAGCATTAAAGACACGAGTCAGATGCTAATGGCGAAGTCTCTTTTTGTTGTCTTGGTTATTTAGGTCAAGTTGTGATTTGTAATGTTACTATTGAGCTGTTATTTATCCTTTTCAAACCCAAAGGAGCAAAAGTATAGAAAGCAAGACTTATATCTACGCCATCGATTTATGCAATAAACACAGGCGCCTAATGAATCAGTTTTAACACTTGCAAACCAAAGGTTTTTGAAGATGCTCTTAGTATCAGTCTCTCTTTGTTCCGTTTTTAGATAAAATCTGATAGATTTATATTCTTTTTTTTTTTCTCTGACTCAATGAACACCGTCAAAAATTGCTAACAATGTTGTGTCCTTACATAAGCATTACAAGAAATAATTATGAGTTTATGCGTTTGTTACGAAATATCTGCTTTTAGAACTTTTCTCTCGGAAACAAAAATTGCATAGAAAGATGGAAAAAGCTTAGTGGCATATTTTGATCTATTGTTTTAAAAAATGATAAAACTTGTACAGAATATTATTAGCAAGTTTGATACTGGGTGTAACGTTAACTCTCCGACGCGGCACTAATAGAAAATTCGAGTGTAACGTTACTCTTTAAAGCCAGCACAAAACGAGTCTGTTGGTTGCTTGATACGAAGGTTTATATGTTACTCTCCAACCTGATAGCAGTTTCAACAAGAAACGGAGAAAAAGAATATGTCAACTGATAAGATATACTGTAAGATATCATCCCCGAGAGACGCATAACATAAGCTGCGGATTTAGTTTTTTCGTTGCTAACCCGGCCAATTTGGCTGTAGTTCTGAGTGTGTGAATATCTAAGTGTCTCGTCTGGTCTTTCCGTCCGCTCCAGATCTCCGAATCCCTGAATTCTGAACTGAACTCAACTGACTTCCAAATATTCTCCCCGCTTATGTAATATATTAATTATCTCATCAACTAATGATAAGAACACGTGTGAGTAAAAAAACAAAAAAAAAAATTTCCATACCTGTTTACTAAATTAGCTGTCTTCCGTAAAATATGAGATGAGAAAAATTCTTCTAGCATAGAGTTTTATATTATAATTAAATATTTAAATAAATAAGGCAGATATTAGAGTTAACTTGTTTTGTTGTTTATTTATGCACGAAAATGTACGAAAATATACGAAAATATACAAAAATATACGAAAATGAACAAACAATTACGAAAATGATAATTGTTGTTTATTTATGTAGGAAAATGGTAAATGAATATTGCAAGTATCCTCACGTCACATGACTTAGTGCATGTATTTACTCAGCCTCTCGGCCACGGGTTGTATACAGCCGATTTAAATTCAGTTTTCTTTATACTAGATGGCGGCTTAAGCGAATCAGTAATCGTCTAAGGAAGTAAATTTGATTACTCGAGTTAAACAATTCAATGAGGCTGATTGCTTTTCTTATCGCGATGATACTCTTGGAAGTATTCTGAATCCACCTATGCATCCTCAGGCAATGGGTAAATTTGGGTATTTTTCAAAGGATATTAGGACTATCTGAAATAAAAACAGCTTCGTTGGGGGTTTGAACTCAGGTCACCGTGTCCATTTATGAGAACAGTAGCTATTACACCTCGAACGCCTTTTTAGATAATAACAGATATATATATATATATATATATATATATATATATATATATATATATATATATATACTGTCTTAAATGTCGTGAAGGAAACAATAGGGTTTATATGTAATAAAATTGCTTAATATCCTTTCTTGCTTAAATAGCTCTTCTTGATTTCTTTTGTTCCGCAGAATTTCTACATATTCTGCCTGAAGTAATAAGTACCATATATAACCGAGTAATAAATGACTTCATGTAATGGATAAATATTAATTTCTATTTAAAAAGGAAGGTTGTTATCGAGAAGGCTAGGATAAGAACATGTTTGAGAATACCCCTGCTGATTAAGTTGGAGGATTGACAATTATCCCAGTTGCCTGCAACGAAGTGATCTAGAATACCTTACTCAGTGGAGGCAGCTGAAAGAATTTTCCACTTGGCTGTGGGGAGGACATGCGATGAGCGAGACATGCGAACGAATATATATATATATATATATATATATTTAAACAATTTGAATTTTTGACGGTATCCATCGAATGTTGGACAACTTTCGATCTTATGTTTGGCGTTCAAAACAAATCCTAGTTTTTGTTTTGAAGGAGGAGCAGATGACCAAGCAATTAGGGTAAATACTCCCACTCAATCCGAATCTCTTCATACATAGAACAGTCAGTAAAAGGTTTGATGCGAAAAAAGCAGGGTTCATGTGTTCTAATAAATCTGTTGCAGACTCCGCATTAAATAGCATGCCTCTAAAATTAGTAGCCCAATTTAAATATCTCAGTAGGAATATCTCATCTACAGAAAGTGATGTCAACATACACATGGGTAACGCATAGACTGCGATTAATAGATAATTGATCATGCAAAAACCTGATATTTCTCATAAAATAAAGCGGGAATTATCCCATGCTATAGCCGTACAAGTACTACAGTAAGGCAACACCAATGAACTCGAACGAATTGCAAGATGGAAACTTTGCAATGAAGTTGCTTGTTATGTAATGGTTATTAACGACAACAGGAGTTCAAATCTTGGATGAGGCTGTTTCCATTTCACAGTACAAATAACTTTGGGAAATGTATGACTCCAAATATTCAACCTCCATCTCTGGGTAACTTGTAGGGAAGACTGGGCTCTTTAACGTTGATATGCCCACTGATGTTGGAGAAGGAAAACTCATAATTCAAACCTACCAAAGCCTGCTTAATAATTGATCTTGAGTCGCATTCTGCATATGTGGAGGGTTTGGGTAAATTCATATACAATGATTTTGGGTGCTGTTTTTAACAAATAATGGAAGCAGCACCAAGCAAAATAGCAGATGTAGGGCCACTTACCTCCTATCTTACAAACCATCCAAGTGAAACTTGCATGACATGCTGGGCATTGCTGGAGAAGTAAGGATGAACTATTAAGTGACGTTCTTCTATGGACTCCTACTAATGGACACACTAGTACGAACCAGAAAGCAAAAAAAAAGTGCATTTATCTGTACTATGTGGACACTGGGTACCATCTAGACAACTCATCAAATAATGGTCAATCAGAACGAATGCAGAGAGAGAGAGAGAGAGAGGGGGAGAGAGAGAGCGGAGAGGGAGAATCAAGGGACTCCGTGCGGTCGAAACGCAATGATGATAATGATGATGCTGATTGGAAGCTTTTGAAATCATAATCATCATGTTGTTCAGGTAGTACGGATCTCCCTGACCCTCTCTTGCAACTCGTCTCTATCGTCTCTATCGTCCATCGCTTCCAAGAGGTCTTTCAGGTTACATTCCGTATCGGCACAGAGCTGTTATACGTAGGTTCTAGCAGGTCGTTTTACATTTGCTCGTCCATGTGAAGGGGTCCACAGGAGTATATCGCTTACGAGTTGGTCCTTACTTCTCCAGTAGTGTCCCGCATGTCTGATTCGTCTAACTTGGATAGTTTTCGTGATAGGTGTTAGGTGGCCGAACAGCCGTTGTTTTGTAAGTTGTTGCCTCCAGGACGTGTTCAATGCAGCTTGCAGCATTCTTGTGTAATTGCCGTCAATAAATCTCTATTGTGCCTGTGGTGTAATAGTTATCACCGTAGGAAATGGACACGGCGACATGAGTTCAAATCCTGGACAAGACTGATTGCATTCCACAGAGTACTAATACCCTTGGGAAAGGTATGAATCCAATTATTCTCCCTCTAGCTATGGTTAAATAGTAGGGCAGACGAGGTTTTTCAACCTTGGTGAGGCAACTAGTCTAGGAGAAGGAAAACTCAAAAATTCAAACCTGTTAAACTCCGCTTAAAAATTGACCGTGTGTCATATCCTGCCCGAGCGGAGGGTTTGGTAAATAAGATAAATCTATATTGTTATGCTTTCTTTTTCTTAAATTTGTAAAAAAAAAAAAAATCATTGTGTTTCCTTAACATGGTGGAAATTATTCTAGTATATGGTCCAATGTTGTAAAAATGTATTTACGTGAAATGAGACATTTTGGATTGTTAAAAAATGTATTATTGCCAAAATATCTTTATTCATTTGGATTTTTGTTTTTGCCGCCCATACGCCTCTTCTTATTTTTTTATTTATCCCACTGAGACGTTTCAAAATTTATTCTTTGATTAATTAATTAATTTATATGTTTGTTTTACATTCATTTCTGCTTTTTTAACAGTCCAGAATTAGCATAACTTTTATCCGATCTTTTCTCCTTTTTCTTTCTTTTTTGTTTTCTGTCGTTCTTTTCTTTATTTTTGCATAATCGATATCTCTGTTCTTTTCTTTCTTTCTTGTTGAATTTTCTACATCTCATCTTTTTTTATTATTTCTTATTTTTTTGCATTTGTTCTTTCTTCCTTTCTTTCTTTCTTTTTGAATCTTCAATTTCTTTTTTTCCGTATAGTCTATATTTCTTCCTTTCTTTTTTTCATTCTTTCTTTCTTTCTTTCTACGTATTCTTCATTTCCTTTTGTTTTTCTTTCTTTAATGTTTCCTTTTAAATTCGTCCTCGTTTTTGTATCCGGATATTCCTATGCGTTTTTTTTGCTTTTTTTCCACCTTCCATTTTTCATTCATATCCTGTTCTGTAATTTCTAAATTTTGCACCTTTCTTTCTTTCTTTCTTTCTTTCTTTTTGAATCTTCAATTTTTTTTCCGTATAGTCTATATTTCTTTCTTTCTTTCTTTCTTTCTTTCTTTCTTTCTTTCTTTCTTGCTTTCATTCTTTCTTTCTTTCTTTCTTTCTATGTATTCTTCATTTCCTTTTGTTTTTCCGTATAGTCTATATTTCTTTCTTTCTTTCTTTCTTTCTTTCTTTCTTTCTTTTCGTTTACAATCTAATATTTGTTTTTCTCCTTCCTATTTCTATCTTGATTTTTTATATTTTTTCTTCTTTTCTATTTGTCCATCATCCTACTTTCATTTTCTCATGATTGCACTTGTATCATTAATGATAATGAAGTTGTATTTAAAAAAAAATCTCTTTAAGGTCGAAACAATATTGATGCTATTCGATTCTGACACACTTGGTCCCGATTTGTTGCTGCTTTTTCTAAACACCTGCGCACACAACTAATATCTACCCATTCAGATATTTAGCGGGTTCTCCCCGTGGCAACAAGGGCATGGGAAAACAAATAAATGTATATTGCGATGGGAATTTGCTTTCTGTTATATATATATATATAATATTTCTATCTTTCTTTGACCAAGTCGGCTGGGGCTGCAGAATACTTCGACTGCATCTCTGTAGAGGGGTAAGACTCCCCTCACCACTGTCCAGGATACGGAACAATCTGATAGTGAGGCTCCTGTAATACGGAATGCGGCGTACCCCTTCATAGCTATCACTCCCAGGTCCACTGTAGCTGAGAGTGGTAGCACCTTATAGGGTCTTATCAATGGGTCAAATAGAAAACTGTTTACGTATGCTAAACTGATTTGTTTGAAATACAACGGTTTTGCATTTAACTGAGTGAAAACAACAAAACTGTACTTATACTAAAATTGAATTGTTTAAAATATTGTTTATATGTATAAAAATAAATTTGTCATTCAATAACCTAAAATGGTTGAGGTGACTTACAACCAAACTAAACCAAACCAAATTAATCTGTGCATTTATGCTAAACGAAATTGTTTGAAATGAAACTGTTTGTATGTATAAATATGGATTAGGCATTTAATAACCAACTATGGTTGATATGCCATAAAACCAAACCAAACTAAATCAAACCAATCTTTCTTTCTTTCTTTCTTTCTTTCACACACCCAGCACACGTATATATATATATATATATATATATATATATATATATATATATATATATAATGTTGTTTACTATAATCAAAATAGATAGAAAGATTGATTGTTTTGATTTATTTTTTTAAATGATGTATCAACCTTCGTGTGTTATTTAATGCTAAAGCCGTGCTTTTAGAAGAACAGCAGTGATACTTAAGTGTATAGATAGGACTATGAGAGTTTATTTGCAAAGAGTATTTGTCCGAAATTGAACGTAATTACTCCGAGTGGGGTTCAAACTTGCTTACATTGAAGCTACTGTCTTGCACTTTAGTCATTACCCCTCGTTTGATAAAGTTTATATCGCAATAAGGATGGCGTAGATATAATCAACGGCTTTTGATACTATTTACCAACCCCTCCGCTCGGGCAGGATATGACACAAGGTCAATTTTTTAAGCGGAGTTTAACAGGTTTGAATTCAGAGTTTTCAACGGCTTTTGATAAACGTTAGTGTTTCTCTCCTGTGATTATTTGATCAAGTGGATCCCACGATGTGGCCCTCCGTGTATATATATATATATATATATATATATATATATATATATATATATATACTTCCAAGAGCAAAACTAACTTTTCAATAAGCGATAATATCCAAACGTGGCATTGATAAACAATTTCTAAACAAGCTGAAAACTAATGACTCCAAAGATTTTTAAAGATAAAATACAAAAAACTAAAATGATTAAAATGACACCGCAAAGCTGGATAATACACTGTCTCAAAGTGTACAAAATATCACATGAAGTCATAAACCTCATCGAACAGAACATGAAAACGTGGAGAGTGGAGCTGATATCAGGGGGAAGAGTAGCTGAAACAAAGATCCAAAGAGGCACTTTCCAAAGAGATGCACAATCACCCTTACTATTCATAATAGCCATAATGCCACTGAACCACATATTCAGAAAATGCGCAGCCGGATACAAACTCAGCAGATTGCAAGAGAAGATCAACCACCTAATGTACATGGATGACATTAAATTATTTGCAAAAAATGAAAAAGTACTGGAAACTCTCATACAGGCAGTTAGAATATACAGTCAGGACATAAGAATGGAATTTGGCATTGAAAAATGTGCCATGCTCGTCATGAAAAGTGGCAAACGACATATGACTGACGTAATGGAACTACCAAAGCAAGACAGAACTAGAACGCTCGAAGAAAATGAAACCTACAAATACTTGGAGATCTTGGAGGCTGACACCATCAAACAAGTGCAAATGAAAGACACGATCCAAAAAGAATATCTCAGGAGAACGCGAAGAATACTCGAGACAAGACTTTCCAGCAGAAACCTCATCAAAGGAATAAATACTTGGGCTGTGCCCCTAGTCAGATATTCGGGACCCTTTCTGAAGTGTAACGGAGAGGAACTTAAACAAATGGACCAAGGAACAAGAAAACTAATGACTATGCATATGGCATTACATCCCAGAGACGACGTTGACAGACTATATGTATCTAGAAAAGAGGGAGGAAGAGGACTTACCAGCATCGAAGACACCGTTGATGCATCGATTCAACAGCTCGAAAACCACATAAAAAAACACGAATGAGGACTAATTACAGCCATCAGAAACGATACGGACAACACGATAAGCTAAAGAATGACAACAACTAGGAAACAAAAATGGGAAGGAGACAACTCTATAGCCGCTTTAAACGTCTAATAAACAACATCTCTCACCAGAAAACCTGGACCTGGCTAAGGAATGGAAACTAGGAGAGAAACGGAATCCCTTCTAAAAGCAGCATAGGACAACGCCATAAGAACCAACTATATCAAAGCGAGAATAGATAAGACGCAACAAATCAGTAAATGTAGGCTATGCGGTGACAGAGACGAAACGATCAATCACATGTTAAGCAAATGCAGCAAATTATCACAGAAGGAGTATAAGGCGAGACACGATTCGGTAGGCAAGGTGATCCACTGGGAAATGTGCAGGAAATTTCAATTCGACCATGCAAACAAATGGTATATGCACAACCCGGCACCTGTCCTAGAAAATGACTCGGATAAACTCCTATGAATCACCTAATCCCGGCCAGAAGACCAAATCTCATAATAATCAACGAAAAAAAGAGAATCTGTAAAATTGTCGACTTCGCTGTACCGGCGGACCATAGAATAAATCTGAAGGAAAGTGAAAAGAAGGATAAGTACCTCGACCTTGCTAGAGAATTGAAAAAGCTGTGGAACATGAAAGTAACGATTGTGCCAATTGTTATTGTTGCGTTAGGCACAATAATTAAAGGATTAATAAAAGGCCTGGAGGACTTGGAAGTTGGCGGACAGGTAGAGACTATCCAAACGACAGCATTGCTAAGAACGGTCAAAATCCTGAGACGAGTCCTGGAAACTTGAAGAGACTTACTCTCATTCAAACTCCAGTGAAAGACCATCAGCTGACATTGATGTGAAAAACTCTAAAGGAGTATAATAATAATAATAATAATAATAGTAAATGCAGCAAATTAACACAGAAGGAGTATAAGGCGAGACACGTCTGGGTCAGCAAGGTGATCCACGGGGAAATGTGCAAGAAATTGAAATTTGACTACACCAGCAAATGGTATATGCACAACCCAGCACCTCTTCTAGCCGGGATTAGGTGATCCATTTGTATGCTAAAGTCCCATAGGAGTTTATCCGAGTCATTTTTTAGGACAGGACTAATGGACTTTGACATACAGGGACCCGACAATATTTTTCGGACACTTTAGTATTCGACTTTTCGAGTACCATAGAGTGGCGAAATTCCTTCAATAGAATAGCATAAACATATAAAGACAATACCTGTTATAATAATGGAAGAAAATCGATTAGGTAAGGAAAAATATTTAATTTTCGTCATTTTTTACGAAACACACGCGACATTATTTTTCGGACATCGTTGAAAAACTGTTAATAGTCTGTAATATCACCTTTCTTCTCAATAACTTTTATCAATCTCTCTTCATAATGATCAAAAATATGCACAATATCATCTCTACGTGTTTCTATTAGTTGATTTTGTCTCCTAGTATTCGTTCCCATAGTTGAGCCTCTTTCGTTATTTCAGGTCCATAATAGACAAGTTGCGCAGGCATTTCCCAAACATTTTCTATTAAATTTTGATCTGGGCTTCTTGCAGGCCATTCCAAAGTAGTCATATTCACTTTAGCCATCCATTCTTTCATGAGTTTTGACACATGGATGCTGCAATTGTCTTGCTGTAGAATTAAATCATTCCCCATCTCTCTTCTTATCCTTGGTAGGGCTTTCTCGTCCAGCAACTGTTTGTAGCTTTCGCTGTTCTGTCGTCCTTTCAGCCACTCCAACAATATATTTCCATTAGCAAAGATCATACCCCAAACCATAACTCCTCCTCCTCCCATCTGTCGTTTGTTCAGTACAACAGCTCACCCCTTCTCGACCAAGTACACCATCCATCGGGCCCATCAAACTTGAAACGCTTCTCATCAGTAAATATAACCTTCTTTAAGTCAACATGCTTTGTTAACCACCTTTTAGCACACTCCAGTCTTGCTCCTTTGTGTTTCTTTGTTAGTGTAATTTTTTTCTTAGTCTTTGCATACTTTAAACCAATCCTATGCAGCGTTCTTTGTACTGTTCGGACGTTTACATCCAATTCACATTTCTCCTTCACTTTTCTTGCTGTAACTTTTTCTCCAGATATCAAAAACCGTGCCACAATCCTCTTCATTCTCCTTTGAGTCCTCTTGCCAATTGATCTTTTCCGAATTCTCTTCTTTTTCCGCTCGGAGTTTGTCTTCAGCATGTATTCGACTGTTGATTTCGACAGCTTCAAATCCATGGCGATCCTTCTGATGCTGAGGCCATTTTTCCGCTTCTTCCGTGCCAAACAAACGACTTCTTTTGAATGCATTTACCTCATTAAACTTAATTGTTTTGCCAAGAAATATCCGGACTATTTATGCAACATATACAGGATCATAGCTCTTAATAAAATAGGATTTTTTGTCATGTCTGAAAAATAGTGTCGCGCAAGTTTTCGCAAAAATCACAAAAAACTAAAATTATCAAAGCTAAAATTATCAAACTAAAAAAAATGATTACACTAGTATGGATTTTCACTCCTCAACTACGTACTTACAATCTCAAAAGTTATTGGCACTAGTGACCACCTTGAAGTACTTTTTTCAAAGTGTCTGAAAAATATTGTCGGACCCCTGTACACATGGATCACCTAATCTCGGCCAGAAGACCAGACTTTATAATAATTATCAAAAAAAAAAAAAAAAGAGAATTTGCAAAATTGTCGACTTTGCTGTCCTAGCTGACCACAGAATAAAAGAATATGAAAAGCAGGATAAGTACATCGATCTTGCTAGAGGATTGAAAAAGCTGTGGAACATGAAAGTGACGACGTACCTATTGTGATTGGTGCTTTTGGCACAATAACTAAAGGATTAATAAAAGGCCTGGAGGACTTCTAAGTTAGAGGACGGGTAGAGAATATCCAAATGATAGCATTACTGAGAGCGGCTATAATACTGAGAAGAGTCCTGGAGACTTGAGGAGACTCGCAGTCACTCAAAATTTAGTGAGAAACCATTTACTAACACTGGTAAAAGAACACTCAAAAGAGTAAATAATAATAATAATAATAAGCACGGAGGGAGAGTTATTACAGCCGCCAGAAACGATAAGACTACAAAGACATCAAAGGAACCAAAAAGTTAAAAGAAAACCAAAATGGGAAGAAAACAAATACATAAACATTTTAGCGATAAACAAGCGAAATCTCTCACGAGAAAACTTAAATATGGCTCAGAAAATGAAAGCTTAAGAACGAAACTGAAGTTCTTCTGATAGTAGCGCAAAACAACGCCATAACGACTGACTATGTCAAAGCAACAATAGACAAGATGCAATAAAATAGCTGATATTGATTTCGTGGTGATAGAGACGGAACAATCAATTACATGATAAGTGAATGCAACAAATTAACGTAAAAAGAGTATAAAACTAGAAAGGACTGGTTTGGGAATGTGATCCATTGGTTATTCTAAAAGAAGTTTACATTTGAAGATATGAACAAATGGTATATGCACCACCCAGAATACGTTCCAGAAAATGAGACGCATAAACCTCTCTGGGGTTTGGGAATCAAACGAATCACCAAATCTCTGCCTGGTGACCTGAGCAAGAGGTACGCGAAAAAAAAAGTGAGAACCTGTCGAATAGTGGATATTGCCGTTCTGGCTGATAACAGCGTAAAACTGAAAGAAAGCGAAAAGAGTGGTAATTACCAAGACCTTACTAGATAATTAAAAAGATATGCAGCATGAAAGTGATACCGAATGTAATAGGTACGTGCATAACAGTCTCCAAATTTTGGTACATGGACTGGAAGGCCTGGAAAAAATAGGATGAGCAGAGACCTTCCAAATTAGAGCATTACAGAAATTGGTCCGAATACTGAGATTTCTGGGGATTTAAAGAGACTTGCTGTTATTCAAGCACTAGTGGAAGACCATCAGATATTATTATCGAGAAAAACTCTCAAAGTAGTAAGATAATAATAACACATCACTCAGGAATAGATATAGAAGGCCTCTACAAGAACAAAGAAAATAGTGAAAGAGGATTGATTAGTCAATAATTGAACACCAAAATAACCATTATAAGATTAAAGAATACTTAAAAGCTAGAACAGTTTGGATTTTACAGTTTGTAAAGAAGATGAACTGCAAAAGGAATAAATATTTAGTTAGTAGAGAAGGTAATAAATCTGTTAAACAAGTCGATCTCACACCGAATCATGTGAATCGATTCGACGTAACACCGAAAGAAATATACATTAAAGGTTAAGCAATAGAGGCAGATGAAAAGAAAAGTACATGTATTAAGTCAGTTTGAAGACGTCTGGGAACAAAAAACTCTCTATGGCCGATACACACAAAGAATTAAAAATGTCGATATAGATATAAATAAAGTAAAATTGGCGATCTAAATCGAGGGTGACCTGAAAGCTCTCTTTTCAATAAATAGCTTACTACCACGACGTGTAGGGGAGGGCGTTACTCCATTCCGTGGATCGTTCCACTTTACCATTGATCGGTACCTTTTAATGCTGATTGTTAAGCAAGGCTGCATCAAGTAGTACTTTTTGAGTCTTTGGTATGACTCGACCTGGGATTGAACCCCGGTTTCCCGGACCATTGGCGAAAACTCTACTCAAAACTATTCCGTGCCTGAAAAGGGTTGGGCTGAAAGTGTTGACAGAGAGACTGAAAATAGCAACGCAGAACCAGAGCCTACCAACTTGAAACTATTGGGTAAATATTATAAAATCAAATCAATTTAAATATGTAAATTGTAAAAACAGCAACAACTGATTTAATTAACAAAGTTCGTTGTCTCTGATTGCCCTGATAGAATATCTAAAAAGGCATGATAATATAAGCCATTAAATTAATTGGAAAATATGCAAAGACCATGAAATACAGAAATGTGAAAAACGCTATAAACACCAGCAAGAATGAAAAACACAAGCCAAAGACACTACTAATCTCCATACTGAAAGAAAAATAAAGAGCATTTGTTCGAATGAGGTGGACTATTAAAAAAACATGCCTTCTTATTGATGTGTCAGTGACAACATATTAGACAAAGAATAAAATTAGAATAAAATAAAATAAGTAAATACAAATTCCAAGAAATAATAATCTTTATTTTGTTCCTTTTTGTTGTGTTATCTTTTTTCTTTTTTTTATATTTTTGTCTTTCCATCTTTTTTTCTTTCTTATATATCTTTCTTTCTTATATTATCTTTCTTTGCGACTTTCTTTCTTATATTTTCTTTCTCTTCCCTTATTTTCTTATTTCTTTTGTTCTTTGTTTATTTGCGCCTTTCTTATATCTTCTTTCTTTCTTTCTTTCTTTCTTTCTGTCTTTCTTTCTTTCTTTTTATGTTATCTTTCTTTCTTCCTTCCTTTCGTATATTATCTTTCGTTCCTTCGTTCTTTCCTCTATCATCTTCTTTCTTTCTTTCTTTCTTTCTTTCTTTCTTTCTTTCTTTCTTTCTTTCTTTCTTTCACATCATCTTTGTTCAATTACATGTGAAAACAGCTCATTTCTACTTCCACATATTAATTCTACCCAGCACTACTAAATTAAATTTGATTAGATTGGTTTTAACAGAGTTTCAATACGTCGTGGATTATTTTATGCCATCATGTTTGGAAATCATGTTAATCGTACGTACATATTTATATGTATTGTGCAGTGGTTCATTTTTTTGCACATGGTTCTATAGGATACAAATAATTTTGTTGCAAGGGTTCATCTTTTTTGCACACGATTCTATATGATACGAATAATTATAGTGGAGAAGTACTTATTTTGCATACAGTTCAATAGAATACGAATAATTGTTGTGCAGGGGTTCATTTTTTTTTTTTTTTTGCACACAGTTTTATTAGATACGAATTATTATTAAACAGATCAATTGAAGAAATATGTTCAATATTTACCTGGCAAGAACATTCCACAAAACAGCAGCTGTACGGCTAATTACTTCCTAACCCTTAAAACCATCCAAATTTGACGAACAGGACATCCGAGCCATTGTTGGAGAAGTAAAGACAAACTTTTCAGCGACGTTGTTCTAGGGTCGAAAAATAAACCCTAGCACAATAATTATTCGTATCCTATCGAACCATGAGTAAAAAAAGAACTCTACGGTGGTGCAAGTATTGAACATTCAGTAGGTTCTTATTTGCGACAGCTCTGTACGTACACAGGATGTAGTCTAGAAGACTGACCAGAAATGATAGATAAGAGAGACACATGGTAACTGAGCGTCAGGGAAATCCGTGCCAGTAGTACGGCATGAGGATGATGAAGATAACTGAACAAATATATAGAAACCTGACTGGTACTGCCCATACAAGTCGGAGAAGACATTGAGTGAAAAGAAAATAAGTACTCCACACTTCAACGATCTTCAAAACAAGATCCTCACCAGAAGGTTCAATTTAAAGTTATACATTGCACAACCCCTTATTTGTAGAGGTCAGGGGGTTTACCTCTCTGCAAGGGAGACAGTCATAGTATTCTAATCCCTGTCCACTAGTCATCATGCATTACGAACATTACTTTTCATAATAACCATGCTATTCATCAAAAGATTGATAATATTACCATGGGAGCACTTCTTGAACTGACCTCTACGAATATCTTTTTAAAAAAAGGTAAAATACTTTTTTGAAATCTACAAGATACTTGAAATATATTTGTAGCTTTCTATTCTAGTTAATAGGATTCAAAACGGCAGTTTCTATTTTAATTACGAATGTAATATCAAAAATAGAATCCTTTTCTTAGACTACTTAATTGTCTCTATTATATAAACTTTTACTTTCTTCTAAAAAAAAACCCCAAACAAAACAAAGTACCAATTGAAATTCCTGCCATCCACATTGTAATGGTATATCTCCGTTAAGATATGAAACAGTAATTTTTAAAATGTTTTATCAATAAAGCTCACACACTTCCTCTTTTCATACTTTATTTTATGTTAAAAAATAGCATCAAACAAACATTTATAAATAACGAACTCGCTAATTATGTTGTTGATAAATAAATAAGAAATTATAGAAAACTGAAAAGGAGAACATAAAGAATCTACACAACAAAATAACAAAAACAATGTTTATTTTATCGTAAACAAACGCATTTAGAATACAAAGAAATTAAATCAGTTATCTTAAATAAATACACATCTTAAGTAACTTACACCCTCACAACCCCAAATAGATAGATAGATAGATAGATAGATAGATTTCACATGATATTTGTGAATAAATATTTTGTGTGAAAAATTGAAAAATAATCTTTTAAAAAGCACGTTACCAAATATTAAAATACTCATTTCAATTTCGGCCATATCCGGAGCATTGATATAGTAGATTTCGATCAGATTGTTGAAATGCACTAAAAACTTCGGCATTGACAACTACTTACAAGGCGTGGTAGCAAATTATAGAATAATTTTTAGAACGTCTTTTTTATTTAGCCTTATTAGTCTAATTTTTGAAAACAATTCGATGAATGTAAATTTTCATGATAAACCCAATCACTCAAGCACTTTTTTTAAGATTCAGTCCAATGTGAATGAGCAAGAAAAGATACGACAAAAAAACCTATGATTTGCTTCACGCCGAAACGAAGCCAAAATTTCGTTATCTATGGTATACAAAGCAGATAATCTTTTGTTTTTACTGAAAAAGAGCTTTTTAAGGGAAAAGGGGATTAGAGGACTGAACAAAAAATGAAAAAAAAGGCTTTTTTTACTGTTCTCGCTACAGAGATTACGATACTATTTACCAACCCCTCCGCTCAGGCAGGATATGACACAAGGTCAATTTTTAAGCGGAGTTTAACAGGTTTGAATTCAGAGTTTTCCTTCTCCTAGACTAGTTGCCTAACCAAGGCTGAAGAACCTAGTCTGTACTACCCATATTTACCCATAGCTGGAGGGAGAATAATTGGATTCATACCTTCCCCAAGGGTATTAGTGCTATGTGAAATGCAATCAGTCTCGTCCAGGATTTGAACTCGTGTCGCCGTGTCCATTTCCTACGATGATAACGACTACACCACGGGCACCTACAGAGATTACGATGGACCCTACAATGCCAATAAGAAAGCAAACTAATGAATTGAAAGTCCATGAGAAAACTATGTTGACAGATTTAAACAAGATTTAAGCCCAGAACTTAATCCGATTGATTACGCTATATGAGGCGTTTTAGAAAACAAAACAAATGAAACAACCAATCAAAATATTGGGTCCCTTAAGATTGCTATTGAGGTGTAATGGAATAAAATATGTGAAGAATTTATTTTGAAGGCATGCAAATCGTTTTTATAAGACGTGTTGATAAAATAAATGAAAAAATGGTGGCCATATTGAGAAAATTTATGGTTTTGTGTCAATCTTTTTATTTTGTTGTGTATTATTTTAGATTAAAATTAATTTTGTTTTATAAACTGTCTCAATATACATGGGACCCATGTAACTGCTAATAACTCTGCTTATAAAAAAGTTGTATTCTTTTTTGGTTCAGATTTGAAAATAGTATAGTATACTATAACAACTATCTCTCTTCGATCACAATGTCTTGGCCAAGAGATAAAAAAATACTTTGTCTCACTTACTTTGAGAGAAAGTAATTTAAAACTGTGTCAGCAAAATTTTGCAGGAAGTTTTACTTTAACAATTATCCCCAGAAAAGCTAAATTTATCGCTGTGTACACAAATTTTAAGACACAGGGTCAGTAAACAACCTCAATTAGAAAATGTCCTGAAAATGTGGATTCTGTGAAAGTTTATGTCGGAAAGAGTTCAAAAAAGTACCCGCGAAGACGTTCTAAAGAACTTGGTCATTCACGTGCATCGTTGCAAAGAATTTAAAAGACGGATCTTCAGATGTACCCATACAGAATCCATATAGAGAATAATCCAAAAGTTTGCTTCCGCAAACAGTAAAAATCGCTAGATTCTTCATATTCAAACAGCCCTGTCGGTGGGTTTTAGAATCTGCTGATATTAAAAAGTGAGTATTGTTAGGGGACCTGGCATGACATTGCATCTGATCTTGAGACTTCGATTATGGAACTCTGTGAAGTATTAAGTAACCCTTCTTTTTCGTTACTCTGAGATCCATTTTAAATCAGAATAGTAATGTTATACAGTCATTTCGCCATCTTCCTTAGTGTGGGTACAGATCTGTTCCATCTTCTTCGCTGAATGCACTGTATTCTTTGCTGGTTTTCGAAGGGATATTACCTTTTTAGATGAATAACAAATCGTTTTTGGTTTGCAAACTTTCGTTTAATCATCTCAGCAGCCTTCTCTATAACCGGCTGTACGAACTAGGAGTTGTGGGTCATTTGAAAATTGCTTGTAGATACTTAAAAAAATGTTTTTACTTTTGCATGTGTCTTAAACTCTACTGGAGGTCTCAAATCGTTTGAAACTTATTACTAAATTCGTACGTTCACGGTCAACTGACTTTAAAATCTCTTATAAAAATCTAGCTCTCAACTGAACTTTAAGTTTATCAGATATTAATCACACTTAGATGACCTCAGCTAGACATAACAAATTTCTCTTTGAGTGCAACAATGGAATTCTTTTTAAATAAACTACACTTCGTTCCTAATAGAATACTCGTTCAATCAATTTTTTGACAAGCAAATAGTTCCGAAGTGGTATCAAAAGTCTTCCATAGAGCTGCGGATGGTATGATGTGATCACCATTCTTTTTTCCTTTTTGTCCATTCTGATTTCTTTTTCATAATTATTAAATTCCTTAAAAGGTATTCTTTCTCAATTGCCTAGCGAAGCCAGAATAAAACTAGAAATCCATTAAAAATAACTATCGATATTGATTTTCTATTTTACGCTAAAATTACATTATTTTGCGTCAAACAAAAATAAATCTACATTCATAACACACACACACACACACACACACACACACACATATATATATATATATATATATATATATATATATATATATGTTATGAATGTAGATTTATTTATTATTGCGTAATGCAAGGGTCTTCATATGAATCGAGCTCTCGGTAGACGTTAAGCGGACATATGTAAACAAAAGCAATTGTGATACATAACCGTTTAAATTTGCATCGATGGTTTCCTCGTGGCTGAGTGATAGAATCTTGGATTGGCGTTAAAGTCAACCGGGTTTCGATCCCCGCTTCAGGAGTCTAGCCTGTATAGCCACACCGAAAAGTTCTGATAAAACGAAACAGATCTGTCTGTGGATAACAATATATATACATCAAAAATATACTGGCATATATATATATATGCCGGTATATTTTGTAAACTTACAAGGAAAGAAATTTGTAATATTTTTCATCTTTTTAGAAATATTTACATAACTTCTTTATGGAGAGTAAATCTTGAATTATAACTTTTACAAGAAAAAGAAAATTTTCCCCTTCAGATTTTTCCCAATCACTAATCATCATTTCGTTTTCTTATTAATTTAAAAGAAAATTTGATGTATTTTGTCCTTTTTTAAAATGATATTCACTATATTCTTTATGTATGATCAACAAGTATTAATGTTAAATCAAAGATCTTGATTTTAAATTTTCAAAATGAAATTAAGTGACGCCAACAGTTAAGTAAAACGTGATTAATAGCAAGACGTTTAAATAGATATGAAAATATCTAAATGTTGTCTGGGCATATCACTTAACATTTTTGACACTTTTCATCAGCAATCTCAACATTTTCTTTTGGCAAATTTTAGTAAATTACAAAATTGTGGGAATCCAACCACATCTTTACTCTCTAGACCTAATTATGTACAACGTATCCTAGTTTCGTGTCTGATTCGAATATATGAAAATAAATACGACACTTTAAACTATGACAAAAGAAATCTTTCAGATGTGCTAAAAGCTAAAAGCCACGTGAATGAATAAGCTTAATGTCATGTCGTTCATTTCAATTCTATTTTGGTAAATACAACTAAAGTTCCATTTTTTTTATATAACTTATATATGTAAAGAAGTATATATAAGAGAAATTAAAAATATATTGATGCAGATGATTAATAATAACTATTTGCAATTAATTATAGCTTCAAGTAACTATTCTTAGTATAAATAATTTACAGTTATCAAGTATATATATATATATATATATATACGCGGTGAATTCAATAAATCGCAAGACTTTTTTTGTAGATACATTTAGAATTGGCGTAGACTCTTGAAAATTTAGTATGTTATTGCTATACATCGTATGAGATGACTGACCAATTTTTATGATTTCAGGTTCAAATGAACTGCTACAGCAGAAATTGGAATACACCCAACTAAAGTTTGATTGTCACAGCTGATGAATTTCAAAAATGCAATCTGGACATGAGGATACATTAGAAGAACGATATGCAATAAAATTCTGTTTTAAACTTGGGAAAAATGCCACAGAAACATATGAAATACTTCAGACGTCTTTTTGACCATCTTGCATGAATCGAGCAACAGTTTTTAAGTGGCATAAGAGATTCAAGGAAAGCAGGAAATCTGTGAAGGGTGATTAGAGGTGTGGAAGGAGTAAGGAAGTCAATACAACAGAGTTGATTAGCCAAAGGCTTAGGGTTAGGATTACTATGATGAGGTTTTAAGAGAGTTCAGGAAGAGGTTCCGTCGGAAGAGGCCAGCACTCTTCAAATCGGGTCAGTGGCATTTCCAGCTGGACAATACACCAGTCCACAAATCCATCCTTGTCACTGACTATTTGACCAAGATGGACATCAAGACAATTCCTCACCGACCCCATAGTTCAGACCTTGCTCCTTGTGACTTTTGGTAATTCCCTAAGCTTAGAGGCTGTCATTATGAGACAATTGAGGAGATGAAAGAGGCTGTGACGAAGGTCATTGACACGTTCACACAAGAGGAATTCCATGGGCCCTTCCAGAAGTTGTTGTAACGGTCCAACAAGTGCATTACAGCCGGAGGAGATTACTTCGAAGGGGAATAGAATTTTATGTATGTACTACCAATAAAAGTGCCCATACGAAAAAGTCTGGAAACTTATTTAATGATCCTCGTATCAATCAAATATATATATATATATATATATATATATATATATATATATATATATATATATAAAAGAGGATCTCTAAATAAGATGGTCCAAAACCAGTCTGAAGCATTCCGTCCGTTTCTGTGGCATTTTTTTCCAAATTTAAAACATAATTTTATTGCATATCGATCTTCTAAAGTGTCCTCACGTCAAGGTTGCACTTTTGAAATTCACCAGCTATGACAATCAGGCTTTAGTAGGGTATATTCCAATTGCTGCTGTAGCTGTTCCTTTAAACGTAAAATCATAATAATTGGTCAGTTATCTCATAATATGTATAGCAAGAACATACTGAATTTCAAGTGTACAACAATTTTAAATTCCAGTACAAAAAAGTCTGGAAGCATTTTGAATGCACCACGTATATATATATATATATATATATATATATATATATATATAAATCAGTTGTCAAGGTATCAAGTATTCTTATCCATTATTAATAGTTTCATAAATGAACGGATTATAACTCCGGATCATTGTGGACCTTGAAAATAACGGTACTAAAGAGGAAACACTAACCGGATTTTTCAAAGATGTATAAGAAGAGTTTTAGTTTCATATATAGAACACACTTTTTTTTTTAAATGTGTGATGGGGGTGGGTCTGACTAGTTGTCAACAAATGATGCATTTTTGTGTCATATATAAAATACTTTTTTTTCCTGCGTGTGTGAGGTGGAGTCTGACCAGTAGTCTGCAGAGTATGTAGTCGACGTATTCTAAACTCCAACGACAGATTCTCTAAACTAACAATTTATTCTTTATTATATGAGTTAAATGAGTATTCAAATTTAAAGATAATATTTTGTTTGTACACAGTTATACGGTCAAGTATTCTCATCAATACCAATAATCTGCAAGCAATCTTATGGCCTCAAGTAACAAACAATAATCCTTAGGGTTAAGATTTTCGTAATCTTTCTAAATCTGATACGAAGAATTTCTAAGCATATCAGTTTGACCAACAGATGAGTCCTTTAGAGATACTACAACTAACAGTCAGAATGGACCATTAAATAATATCAATGAAAGAGTGCTCCATTTTCTACTAATCTCAAGAAGTGGAGAGTATCAATCAGATTTATTGCCCAGTCGGCTGGGGCTGTAGAATACACTGACTGCACCTCTACAGAGGAGTAAGACTCCCCTGCATTGAGTGTCCTGATAAATGACACTAAACAATCTGATGGTGCGGTTCAAGTAATTCTGAAGCTTTAGGGAATCCGGAGCACCTCTTCATTGCCATTGCTTCCAGGTCCACTCTGGCCCGGAATGGTAGCACCTGATAGGGCCCTATCTATGGGTTAAATAGAACTTACTGCATACTTATGCTAAACTGAATTGTTTGAATTAGAACTGTTTGACTAAACTGAATAGTTTGAAATAGAAACGTTTTCGACAATTAAACTGTTTACTTATATTCAATTTGCGTGCTTAACCTGACATTGGCCTAGGGGTTAGAGTGTTCGCCAATGGCCCGGGAGACCTGGGTTCAATCCCAGGTCGAGTCATACCAAAGACTCAAAAAATGGTACTTGATGCCTCCTTGCTTAACACTCAGCATTATAAGGTACGGATCAAGGGTAAAGTAGAGCAATCCAGGGAAGGAGTAGCGCCCTCCCCTACACCTTGGTGTAGTAGCTATCGAAAAGGGAGCCTTTGGGTTACCCTCGACTATTGTCGCCAAGTTTACTTACTTTTACTTTATGCTAAACTGAATTTTTTGAAATGGACCTGTTTTCGGCACTGAAACTCCACTTACACTAAACTGAATTATTTGATATAAGACTGTTTTGACATTTAACTGTGTGTAAAAAAATATGTACTTATACTAAACTGAATTGGCTGAATCAGAACTGAATAGCTTGAAATAGAAATGCTGTTGACAATTAAACTGTGTACTTATACTAAACTGAATTGGCTGAATTAGAACTGAATTGCTTGAAATAGAATTATTTGCATAAAAATGGATTTAAAATGGCAAACTTACAAAGGTTGACATGCCATAAAACCCAAACAAGCAACCAGCCTATCAGGTGTAGTTTATTTTCATAACCAGGACACCGCCCACTTTTTGGCAGTATATTACCCTTCTACAAGGGACATAATCAGTGTAGTCTAAGTCCCGCCAACAAAGCTAATAAATTCTGAGGGAACCAAAAAATCTTTCAGACCTAATTTTTTTTACCAAGTCATTGCATTAAATTCCATGTATAAACATGTACTTACGTAACTCAATAGAGTGAGTTAAATGTTTTGCAATATTTTGATAGTACGTGAGACACACTTTGACAGTCCCAGATACTTTTGCCGAAGTCGTGTAGATGACGAATCACACAAGACTGTGAAATGCCGAGCCCACCAGACACAGTACCACTCACCGGATTTGCTTCTACAGCAATATCTCGTTCTTGGAATCCACTGTTTTCAGCCTATCTGACCTTGCTTGATCATCTAGATACTTGCAAACAAAGCGGAATTTCTTGAATCATCTTTTTCCACTATTGCAATAAACTTGTACAAACCAAAATATATGGAAACTTTTGACTTTTTCTAGCCTTACCGAGTCACGCATAAAATCCATTCTCCTGTTCTACTTTATAAACATGTAATTTTCGTTAATGAATACATAAATGGTAACAGAAATAAACCTACTCTCTCACACACAAGATGTACATGCTCATCAATCATCGGAAGAATGACGTATTCGTAATATGCGGAAGGCCAAAAAGGAAAATGTTGGCAAAAATTTAAGCTGGCATATCAACCGACGCGTGGATCTAAACAGGCACAAAAAAAATAAAATAAATAAAAACAATAAAGCAATTTCCCGCTATTCACACGATAGACGGAAGTGGGATATTTGCGGCCCTGCTTATTAACCTGACGCACAAACCGGTCGAAGTGATGAGCAATGCTGCGCGGGGAACACAGTGTATGGCGGTAAACGGGGCAGAAGGCAGGAAAACAGTGTAGACAAACTGTTGAGGAGCATATAGGCGTTGTTGGTAGACAAACAAATTAAACCAACAATCAACTCCGAAAAAAAAAAGAGGGATAAAAAAACAAATGTAATTGGCAAAAAATAAATCCAAATGATAATAATAAGATAAAAACATGACCCATAAATAAAGTATATAACGATAATAAAGAAAAAAAATGTCTGCTGAAATATGAGGAAGAAATATATAAATATAAAATTGTATCAGTATATGCATTTACCGACACAAGGATGCGACACAAGGTCAATTTCTAAGCCGAGTACAGCTAGTCTGAAAAAAGAGATTTCTTTCACCTAGACTGGTGGCCTAACCAGGGCTAAAAAATTCGATCTGCTTTACTGTTTACGCCTGGCTGAAGAAAGAAGAGAGAGATTTATACCTTTTACAAGTGGGACACAAACAGCCTGGTCCAGGATTTGAAATCGAGAAACAAATTTCATTTCTGGCTATCATTCATGATAGTGTCGACGACTGGATAAATCGACTAAAAACTACATAAAAAACATGGATGAAAACTGATTATTGAAACCAGAAATCAATACAGACATCACAAGCATCAACAGAACAAAATTAACCAGAAAACGAAAATGGAAAAAAAACAAAACTATGGAAATTTCAAGAGACAAACAAGTGAAATATCACTCGAAAAAAGTTGGATATGGCTAAGCAAGAGAAGGCCAAATAGAGAATTTTTATTCCTCCTGATAGCAGCATAAAACAACGCCATAAGGACTAATAATGTCAAGGGAAGAATAGGTAACACGAAAACGAGTCGCGCTAGATTCTTAAGGATTTTGAGATACAAACGGATATTTAAATCCCGGCCAGACCTAATGAAAGTAATAAAAAAAAGACAACCTACCGAATTATGAAATTTGTCGTTCCGGCTGACCACGGGGTAATGCTGAGAGTAAGAAAAAAGATTGATAAGTACGTGGACCTTGATAAAGAACTGAAAAAAAAACAACTATAGAACATGAAAGTTACGGTGATACGAATTGTAATTGATGCGCCCAGTACAGTTACTAAAATATTGGTACAGAGACTGGAATACTTGGAAATGAGAGGACGAGTAGAGTCCATCCAAACTACAGCATTACTAGAATCGGTCAGAATACTGAGAAGAGTCCTGGAGACTAGAGAAAACTTGCTGTCACTCAAAATACAGTGAAAAACTATCTGCAAACGCTAGTGTGAAAAGCTCTCAAATGAGTAAAAGAAGAAGAAAAAGTATAACAGAGAAAAGGTGTGATTAAAATCGTTAGCAATGCTATTATGGTATAAGACCTAAAAAAACATGTGGTATGCACAATCTCCAGATGAAAATATCGGCGAGCTGACGTAAAGTTAAGCAGTTTCGATCCCGGCATCCAGCGTCTCACGTGTCTAGCCACACTGAAGAATTGTGATACAAGGAAACAATCAGTCTGCGGATGACACTATATACGATTCCCACACACCGGGGCATTAAGCACTCTGGCAAAGGAATATAACGATTGTCATTCGCGTAGTGCAAAGCTCTTCTAACGAATTGAGCCCTTTGGTATCTAATGTAAACTACAAAATTGGATGCATATGTGTTATCCCCAAGTTGATGTAGAGTCTCGGGCTTGGCTATGTCTTCATCCTGATGTAGATTTAGGCGGGTTTTGATCCCGGCTTCGAGCGTCTCACTTGTCTAGCTACACTGTGATAAAACCAAACACTCTGTCTCTGGCTGACTATATATAAATAAATAAATAAATATATATATATATATATATATAGTCCATAAGAGAACGTTGCTTCTTATATCTATCTGCAACTCAAATGAATACGTTCTTTTATTTTTATATTTTCAACATTTGGGATAATGCTACGACAAAGTCAAATACAGGCCGTAGAAAAACATTTTTTAAATAAATTTTAAAACACAAACAGACAAACGGTTTGCAAAAGTTTTCTACATTCCTCTAAGTTTCTCAATGAAGTATCCAGCGTCATAGGCTTGTTTGATATATATATATAAGATATATATATAAGATATTACTACCAAGATATTCTGAGGCTTGGCACTTAAAGTGAAGATTGGTTTCTCATGTGTTAAACACATACTCTGAGTTTTATTAGTGTTCACTGAGATATATATATATATATATATATATATATATATATATATATATATATATGCAAATTTCATTAAACATAATAGACATTTTATGTCTACATATTTTCTTTTGGATCCGTTCGAATTCCCGTATTACTTTTATTGTATTCTGGGGGAATTGATTTATGTATTGTCCATAGTTGCATGTATCCCTAGTACTTTCTGCCCGACTTTGGGCCATCATCAGGGGAGGATCTACTACAAAAGTGATGTAACTTTTGTTTTAGCATATTACAACTGTGTAAGGGCGTCTTTGCCGTTGAAGGTTGTGGCGTTTGTTTTTGAATGTGATTCTATATTTAGTGCCAGTAGCTAAAGACATTTAAGTACATTAGCACTGGTTTGAAAATTAATTCTATTAAGTGTTGGCTGTAGGTTTCTGATATGTAATGCTTCGAGAATCTGAAGTTTTTGTTTATTATTTTGATGTTCTAATATTGTTGTGTTGTCGGTGAGAATTTTCCGTAGCTGTGTCGTTGGGCATGAATGTTTTTTTAAATGTTGAGCTATTGAACTTGTGTCTGAAAGGTGCATTGTCAGCCTCCTCGACAGGGTAGTTGAGGTTAAACCAACATATATATTATTATTATCAGAGATACAATCTCCTAAAGGACATTTAAATTTATATATAACGTTGTTTTTTTGCAAAACTCCAATCGAGGGAGAGGAATTATTTCTAATGACTAGATTCGAGGTTTTAAACTTATTATAATATATAACGAGTTTTATTTTTTTATTAGGATCAGTGGGGAGTATGTTTTTGTGAATCAATGTTTTCAAGATTTTTTCATCGGATTTGTAATTGTAGTGCATTTGGTTACGATAAAAAATTTTGATATATGTTTGTTGGCTGGATGGAGTAGTACACTGTTCATTTTGTTGGTTAACATTTTTGATCATACGTTTAATTTGTTCATCAACAATATAGTTAGGAAACCCATTGTTGATGAGAGCCTGTTTTATGTTTTCTACCTCTTTATAAAATATTGTTTTGGAGGAGGAGATTAGTTTGGCACGGGATATTAGATTATGAATAATTGCTTTTTTATATCTGAAGGGGCATTCACTTTTAAAGTGGAGGGTACAGGAGTTGTTACTAGAGGGTTTTTTGTAAGTGGAGGTAGTGAAGTTATTATTGTTGTTAGCATCAATAAGAACATCTAAAAAGGAAATTTTATTGTTTTTGTTTATTTCATGAGTAAAGTTAAGGACTGAATTGTTTTGGAAGGTGTCTTGTAGTATGTTGATTTCGTTAATATTATTAGTAAGAATAAGGATGTCATCAACATATCTTAGGTATATTGGAGGTTTTTTTGTGCTATTAAAAATTCTATTTTCGAGATCGGACATGTAGAAATTACTGAAAATTGGGCCTAGGACAGACCCCATAGATACGCCATCAGTCTGAACGTAAATATTTCCAAGATGGTCATAAAATGGAACTTCAGTAGTACATGTTAAGAGTAGTTTTCGAAGTATATTAGAGTTGATTTTAAGAGGAGGAAGAGATGGGTTATTATAAATATTATTTATAATAATATCAATTGTTTCATTAACAGGTACATTAGTAAATAAATTTTCTACATCGAGTGAGGCTAATATACCATTATTGGGTTTAATTGTATGAAGAACTTGAATTAATTCATGTGTAGATTTTATGTTGTATTTGCTAGGTAAGTATGGTGAAATAAGCTGTTTTATTGTTTTTGTGATAATGTTAATAGCATAAAACTACCCAAAATAATTGGCGATTATAAACCCGGCTATCTTTACGGGACCGTAAAGATACATAAACCTAATCATCCTCTACGCCCTATTATATCACAAATACCTACACCAATTTATCAACTCACAAAAACAATAAAACAGCTTATTTCACCATACTTACCTAGCAAATACAACATAAAATCTACACATGAATTAATTCAAGTTCTTCATACAATTAAACCCAATAATGGTATATTAGCCTCACTCGATGTAGAAAATTTATTTACTAATGTACCTGTTAATGAAACAATTGATATTATTATAAATAATATTTATAATAACCCATCTCTTCCTCCTCTTAAAATCAACTCTAATATACTTCGAAAACTACTCTTAACATGTACTACTGAAGTTCCATTTTATGACCATCTTGGAAATATTTACGTTCAGACTGATGGCGTATCTATGGGGTCTGTCCTAGGCCCAATTTTCAGTAATTTCTACATGTCCGATCTCGAAAATAGAATTTTTAATAGCACAAAAAAACCTCCAATATACCTAAGATATGTTGATGACATCCTTATTCTTACTAATAATATTAACGAAATCAACATACTACAAGACACCTTCCAAAACAATTCAGTCCTTAACTTTACTCATGAAATAAACAAAAACAATAAAATTTCCTTTTTAGATGTTCTTATTGATGCTAACAACAATAATAACTTCACTACCTCCACTTACAAAAAACCCTCTAGTAACAACTCCTGTACCCTCCACTTTAAAAGTGAATGCCCCTTCAGATATAAAAAAGCAATTATTCATAATCTAATATCCCGTGCCAAACTAATCTCCTCCTCCAAAACAATATTTTATAAAGAGGTAGAAAACATAAAACAGGCTCTCATCAACAATGGGTTTCCTAACTATATTGTTGATGAACAAATTAAACGTATGATCAAAAATGTTAACCAACAAAATGAACAGTGTACTACTCCATCCAGCCAACAAACATATATCAAAATTTTTTATCGTAACCAAATGCACTACAATTACAAATCCGATGAAAAAATCTTGAAAACATTGATTCACAAAAACATACTCCCCACTGATCCTAATAAAAAAATAAAACTCGTTATATATTATAATAAGTTTAAAACCTCGAATCTAGTCATTAGAAATAATTCCTCTCCCTCGATTGGAGTTTTGCAAAAAAACAACGTTATATATAAATTTAAATGTCCTTTAGGAGATTGTATCTCTGATAATAATAATATATATGTTGGTTTAACCTCAACTACCCTGTCGAGGAGGCTGACAATGCACCTTTCAGACACAAGTTCAATAGCTCAACATTTAAAAAAACATTCATGCCCAACGACACAGCTACGGAAAATTCTCACCGACAACACAACAATATTAGAACATCAAAATAATAAACAAAAACTTCAGATTCTCGAAGCATTACATATCAGAAACCTACAGCCAACACTTAATAGAATTAATTTTCAAACCAGTGCTAATGTACTTAAATGTCTTTAGCTACTGGCACTAAATATAGAATCACATTCAAAAACAAACGCCACAACCTTCAACGGCAAAGACGCCCTTACACAGTTGTAATATGCTAAAACAAAAGTTACATCACTTTTGTAGTAGATCCTCCCCTGATGATGGCCCAAAGTCGGGCAGAAAGTACTAGGGATACATGCAACTATGGACAATACATAAATCAATTCCCCCAGAATACAATAAAAGTAATACGGGAATTCGAACGGATCCAAAAGAAAATATGTAGACATAAAATGTCTATTATGTTTAATGAAATTTGCAATAACGAAGAAATGCTGCCTAAATATACATATATATATATATATATATATATATATATATATATATATATCAGTGAACACTAATAAAACACAGAGTATGTGTTTAACACATGAGAAACCAATCTTCACTTTAAGTGCCAAGCCTCAGAATATCTTGGTAGTAATATCTTATCTACTGAAAATGATGTAAACATTAGTCGAAGTTTATTTGAAACTCAATCCCCCTTTAGACATAATATGAAACAGTGCTGTTGTATTTTGTTCATGCCAAAAGTGTTCAAGTTTTCCCCCCAATAGATATTTCTTTAAATTTAAATAACTAGAAAAGTTGTGTGGTGCTACTTGTCCGGAGAATACAATACGCTTGCGAAAAAAAGTAATTGAGATTGCTGATTAAAAAAAATATCAGGAATCAGCACTGATTTTTCGAGATGACAGTCCGCGCTACGGCAAAAGCTCATTTTGTGTGCACAAGAATATCTGTGTTTGTGTTTATGTATGTGTGTGTGTATGTGTGTGTGTGTGTGTGTGTGTGTGTGTTTAACCTATGGTATCCGTTAAGGCAAAAATGTAAACAAACTAAAGTTACCACATAATGCCATATAATTCCTGAGCTGATGTGGTTCGCTTGCAGGCTGAGTGGTATGATACTAAGTCTAACATAAAGTTAGACGGGTTTCGATTCTAGCTTCAAGCGTCCTACGTGCGTAGCCACGCTAAAGAGTTGTGATACAACAAAACAGTCTGTCTATGGCTCACACTATATATATAAAGAGAGAGGAAAAAAGGAAGAAACAACAAATTTATTGAAAGTGACTGAAAATACTTTTTTTTATTTTCTATCTTTCTTGACAGTGAACGTAAGTATGGGTCAAGGGAATCTAAGAATAATCTACAGTCTATTATGTATACTTCATGGTGGGTCACATCGTATTTTAGGATTCTTCAACACTTTTCAAGAACAAATCTACCTTTCAATATATATATATATATATATAAAGGCCAGCAGACAGAGAGATAGAGTGAAAGAAAGTGAGTGGGGAACCAACCTAGATAATATTAATATATGGTTGAATTGAAAGGGTCAATGGAGTAATGAATAAAGAAAAGTAAAATCAAAACAAAAGCATGAATAACCAAATTATGAAAACAATCATGTAGATGATAGCCAAGTGAAGCCAACGGTAATAGTAGAAAAAGAAAAAAAAATCAGCATAATAACGATTCTCCAAAATATCACAACAAACTACATGACCCACATGAAACCATCCGTTCTGGAAATTTTCCCAAAAAAGCGGTGTTTGTTGGCTTTTCATTTATTCTCTGATATTCATAGCAGAAAATAGTTTTTTTTCTCCAGCCGCCAGGCGGCGTAAAGCAGGAGACTGACCTGGGGCAGGTTGGATAGGTTTGAGCCGACCGATCGATAGACTGGTAGAGAGATGAGTATTTATGATTTTACATTGGTTTGTATGCTGCTCTTGTAAATAATTGATCTGATGGTGAAACTGTTGGTTTCCTATTGAGAGAGAGAGAGAGAGAGAGAGAGAGAGAGAGAGAGAGAGAGAGAGAGAGAGAGAGATTACTGTTTGTCTAACGAGAGAAAAGTAAATATTTTAAAATCAATAGGTCTGCAAATGCTCTACACGTTTTTCGATCTTTATGTCTTCTTCAGGAGATTTTAAATAACTAATTTAAGTTCAGACTAATGTTTTTAGAGTAGAGAATGTTTTATTTAGTTCTGGTCATCTTGTTTGATTCCATATTTTTTCCTGTGAATATCCCATTGGAGTTGTCAGTAAAGATCTGTTGTATGTTAATGGTGATTTTTTTTTTTATATATAATCATTTATTATGTGTGTGTGTGTGCGTGTGTGTGTGTGTGTGTGTGTGTGTGTGTGTGTGTGTGTGTGTGTGTGTGTGTGTGCTTGTTTGTACATGTATACACGCACGCAGTCTTGTATACATACGCTACTCAGGTTGTTGTGATTTTGTTTAATTCCAGTTTTGTGTCTGAGAATGTCTTATTGTAGTACATAGTGAATGAAAACCTATGGTCTACGCAAATGCTTTTCTTTTGTATATATACTACCAGTCAAAAGAATTTGGCCGCTGTAAAGAACTTACGAGGATCATTAAATAAGTTTCCAGACTTTTTTGTAATGCACTTGTTGTACCGTTCCAACAACTTCTGGAAGTCCTCTTGAGTGAGCGTGTCAATGACCTTTGTCACAGCCTATTTCACCTCCTCAATTGTCGCATAACGACAGCCTCTGAGCTTAGGGAACAACCAAAAGTCACAGGGAGCAAGGTCTGGACTATGGGGAAGGTGGGGAACTGTCTTGGTGCTCATCTTGGTCAAATAGTCTGTGACAAACATGGAGTTGTGGACTAGTGCATTGTCCTGGTGGAAATGACCCTGAACCTATTTGAAGATTGCTGGCCTCTTCCAATGGAATCTCTTCCTGAACTCCCTTAAAACCTTAACATAGTAACCCTAACCTTAACCCTTTGGCCAATCAACTCCGGTGTTCTGACTTCCTTACTACTCCCACACCTCTAATCATCCCTCACAGACTCCCTGCCAACCTTGAATCTCTAATACCACTCAAAAACTGATGCTCGATTCATGCAAGATTCCCCAAAAGTAATCTGAATCATTCCATACGTTTCTGTGGCATTTTTTCAAGTTTAAAACATAATTTTATTGCGTATCGTTCTTCTAAACTTTCCTCACGTCCAGATTGCATTTTTGAAATCCACAAGCTGTGACAATCAGGCTTTAGTAGGGTGTATTCCAATTGCTACTGTAGCTGTTCATTTAAAGCTGAAATCATAGAAATTGGTCAGTCATCTCATAAGATGTATAGCAATAACATACTGAATTTTCAAGAGTCTACAACAATTTTAAATCCATGTACAATAAAGTCTAGAAACTTATTGAAGGCACCACGTATTTTCAATCTTAAAAATGTTATACTTAATTAAATAATTTAAGCACTATAATGATTTTATTTATTATATTAAATACAAGTCTTTTTGAGCCACATTAAATACAAATTTACGATGCATCAAAATGACCGACTTTGATCGCAATCACTGCTTAACAGATTCTCTGCATTCTTTCCACCAATAACAGGAGGAAGCCGGAAGATAGTTCTGCCCAGTTTTCCGGTAAGAGTTATACAGAGCTGAACCCCATATGTGTGTTCTTTAGCACTGACTTTTTTTGTTCTAGTTCATCTGACACCAGTTCAATGGAATTTAAGCCGCTAATTGCACCATCCAAGATATTAGTTGTGTTGTATAGTCACAATACAACAACACGTATTCATATACAAATATAAACTTATATGCAGAAACATCATTAACCGGTAATGAACGACTTCAATAACGAACGAATACACTTCTTTACAAAAATATAAATCTCTCACGCTTTATTTTCGAAAAGGTGATGTTCTGTTGTGTGTGAGAGATGCGTGGAGACAGGGACGAACTATTATATTGATCCAAGTTCTTCTCTTGACCATAGCATCACTTCATTTGCATCTTGGCCGGGGTTGCTCAACCGTGGGTCACTGAGGGACGCAGCCCTCAATCTGCTAGCTGTTTCTCTGGCATTCCTGTCTCAAATGACACGATACTACCCGGGCACCTGCTTATATTATTTCCTGACGTCAACCTGCTTCCCCTGTTCTTCCACTTATTTACACAAGTGCATCTATTGATTGACAGCTCGGTCGAGGGTGAATATATAACAATTGAAACTCGTGCTGTTCCTTTTTGTATTAATATACCTCTGGCAGAGTTTACTCGTTCGCTTTGGGTTATTATCTTGCATGAGTACAAATCCTTGACAACCCAAAAGCCACGTACCAGATAGGATGGCATGATGCTGCAATATGCTCATAGCTGGTCTGATTAACTTTGCCCTTCACATGGTTCAAATCTCCCACTTTGCAATTACTAAATCCCCAACACCTTAACAGAGCGTGACCCATGCTTTACGGTTGGTGTGATACTAGGGGTTATAGATCTTTCACTATATCTTCGCTACACATAGACACATCTATTTTAGCCAAAGATTTCAAACTGTGATTCGTCATTCCAAAGGACATTGTGTGCCTTGACCAACCGAAGTCTTTTGGCATTGTTTTGCTTCCTTAAAGTGGTTTCTTTTGATTGTAATTCTGTCATGTTGACCAACTTCACAGAGTCTTCTTCTCTCTGTGGATGGTGACACATTTTTCACGCCATTATTTCATTTATGCAGTGATGTTTACAGCAGATAGCCTTATGTTACGCCTGCTAATGAAATTTTCCTTTGCAAAGGTGAAAAAAAGATAGTATCTAGCGAGCAGGAATTAAGCATAATATTGTCGAATGTAAGTTCAGGTTTTGGTATTATGTACCTTTTAGAAAACATTCTTCATGCCCAA
>OY757912.1:8797158-8799658 GCA_963585895.1 Sepioteuthis lessoniana | reverse complement strand
GCTATGTACGTATGATAAACTGAATTGTTTAAAATAGAACTGTTTATTTGTATAAAGATGAATTTGGTATTAAATAACCTACAAAGGCTGATATGCCATAAAACCTAAACAAATAGACGAAAAACAAATGACTATGTTAAATTAAATGATTAGTGTTGGCAATACTTGAAAGCATGTAAAAGTACTCAAACGAATCAGTAATGTTGAAAAGAATTATTAGTGTTATATAGCAATACTTTTAACCACTTCACTCTCAACAAACAAAATTTATGTTGAACAGAATTATTAGTGCTAAATAGCAATGAGCTCTGGCTTCTTTAAAACGTTATTTACAGACAATTCGTTTACAAATTATATACATTTATCAAACGAGATTTGACATGAAATAAAATGCAAGTGTTGATATGACATAGAACACAATCAAACTTTACTCCTTCCAGCATTTTATTTTCCGTTGTAGAATGTTTGCTTGATTGATTTAAAGGCATGTCAATCAGTCTAGGGTTATTTTATGCTTTGATGTTCGGGAATATTATTTCTTCAGACTTTTTTTATTCTATCGAATTCGAAATTTTTTTAAACATATCTACTTGCCGGCCCATTCGTTTAGTGGGTTAAGTGTTCACCATTTGTCCTGGGGACCGGGGTTCAATCCCAGGTCGTTCATACCAATGACAAAAAAAAATGGTACTTGGTACCTCCTTGCTAGCACTTACCATTATATGTTACGTATCAAGGGTAAAGTGGAGCAGTCCTTGGAACGGAGTAGTGCTCTACTCTACACCTCGGTGTAGTAGCTAATCAAACAGGAGCCTTCGAGTCGCCCTCAACTACGGTCGCTAAATTTACTATTTGACCTACTGATGGTTACAATAAGTGTTACCGCTCCAGGACAGAGTGGTATGGGAATAATGATAATTGAATTTTCTCCTCATTTTCCAAACACCGGAGCATAACCAATTTATGTAGTTTAGTTGCACTCCATTTTTTTTTTTTTTGTTGGGTACGCCTCTGCATAGGTCATTGTCAGTGCGATATAATTCCTGTACACCAGTGTGTTTTTGTGATACTAGTTCTAGAAGTGTACAGTGATCATATTTTCTTTTCGTCCCTTATATTCGTTTAATATCTATTTTCTATCATCTGAAAATAATGAACTTTCAGTGCGAATTTCAGTTTAAGGCAAAATGACGTTGTGCGGGTACCAAATCGGATAAGTGAGTCGCCTAAGAGTCGAGAGTTGTTTTGTGATTTATCAAAAAATCACCAAGAAGAGACGTCGGAGGACAAACTTTGCTAACCACACACACACACACACACACACATACACGCATATATATATGTATATGTGTATATATGCGCGTGTATGTGTAACCGTTTTCCCACCATTTTAGGGTAGTTTATTGATAGTAGCCGGCTCATTGGTCTAGTGGGTAGAGTGTTCGTCAATGGTCCTGGAGACCGGGTTTCAATCCCAGGTCGAGTCATACCAAAGATGTTAAAAAATGGTACTTGATGCCTCCTTGCTTAACACTCAGTATTATAAGGTACGTATCAAGGGTAGTGGAGCAATCCAGGGAATGGATTAGCACGCCCCCCCGACGTCACGGTGTGGTAGCTATTGAAAAGGAAGCCTTCGGGTCGCCCTCGACTACAGTCTCCAACTTTACTTGCTATTGATAGCAGGATATATTTGTCTCACTAGCATCGCATGAGCGTCTCGTCTAGAAGACGAAAAAATTCTGAATTAAAAAATATGAGGAATCTTCTGAAAGACAATATGTAGCACATTGGTGCACCATTCTTCTGTTATTAGTTCATCCATGAAGTTTGGTTAGTTCTACAAAAGACCATAATGACTCTAGACAAATCATTTGTGCAGCTAAGTTCAATTATTCATATCCTTAATCGAACTGTTGGGTCCTCATCAGATAACCACTATATATATATATATATATATATACTCTGTCCTCTTCACTTACATATGGGATCTAGATCTGTTTCTATATATTCTGTTAAAATTTGAAGTAATTTCAAGAAGAATTGCTAATATCATTGGCCTTCGAAATGATATCTCATTTTTGGGGAACCCAGTGTATATATATATATATATATTTGTGTGTGTGTGTGTGTGTGTGTGTGTGTGTGTGTGTGTGTTTGTAATGGACTCTCACTTTGATCTCATCGTTTGAGGGTCGAACCATTCTGTTAAAAAAAGGAATTCTTGGACTATCTTATTTATATATAGAGGGGAACTTTCGTGTAGAATTGGTCACATTTCCTGGATAAACTAATTACAGAAGAATTGGAGACCTATGTGCCACAAATTCTCCTTTACGTTTTGAATTCAGAATTTGTCAATCTCCTTGACCGGTCGTTCTACCAAATCTACCCTACTATTTTACCCCCCTATATATATATATATATATATATATATATATATATATATATATATATACATTGCCATCAACTGACTGATGTTCCGTTGCATCACAATTCT
>OY757912.1:8549812-8796958 GCA_963585895.1 Sepioteuthis lessoniana | reverse complement strand
CACACACATACACACACATATATATATACACACACACACACATATATATATATATATACACACACACACATACACACACATATATATATACACACACACACACATATATATATATATATACACACACACAAATATATATATATACACACACACAAATATATATATATACACACACACAAATATATATAAATATATATATACACATACACATATACACACACAAATACATATATATATGCATACACATATATATACACGAACACATATACATATATATATATATACACACACACACACACACACACACACATACACACACACACACCCTGTATATATGCTTGACATTTACTGGGTGGTAACTGTATACAAAACATCAGGTTGTTCCCCAGGGATACTGGTATGTTCTATTCATCATGTTCTGACAATCTCATGTTAACACCAACTAAACATAAGACCTTAATACTCAGTCCTGTGACTCTAGTGTTCTATGAAAAACTGTAGACAACACAAAAAGAAAAAAGTTTTTAAAAAAATATATGTACTAAGTTATTTTTAAAGACCAGGTGCGACTTACATTAGAGAAAGCTTGAAAAATATACAAAAATAAAATGTGTAAAAAGAAAGAAAGTTTTCCTTTACTATCTTGATCCAAATCACTTGAGGACCTTAGCATCCACTAAAGCAATCATTTTTACATTTACATAACCACAATGTTAAAATGTAATTTAAACTTAAAAATCAAATGCAGAAAAAGATCCAGGAGAAAATAAAAATTCCAGGTAAATTCAGTGACATGAGGGTGGGTGGTTGGCTGATTCAAATCTTTGATTTTGAGGAAGGAGAGTTGACAGGAGAGAAAGAGAATGATGAAGAGAGTAAGGCAAATTAATGGGGGTGGGGTTGTAGAAATGATGAGGAATAAGAAGTAGTGGATGGAATGGTGGGGGATGTTAACTATGAATGACACATACTGGAGGATTGGAGGAGGGGGTTCTTGGCTTTTCATTCTTTCTTCCTTTTCAAAAGGAAATAAACTTTTTTTTTAAAGAATGAGTAAGACACAAAACAAAAGAAGCCAAAGCAATTAAGTGATGAGTTGAAAAGGAGAAGAGTTTGTTTTTTTTTTTCAATCACAGTCAGAAAATAAATAATGAATAGAGTCAGAGTAGAAAAAAGAAGATAAACAAAAAAAGATAAACTGGTAGGAAGAAGAAGAGTGAAGAAAATAAGAGAGAGAAAAGTGAAAGAGACAATATGGCTCAGAGAGAGAGAGAGAGAGAGAAATTGGTAGGAAGAAGAAGAGTGAAGAAGATAAGAGAGAGAAAAGTGAAAGAGACAATATGGCTCAGAGAGAGAGAAATTGGTAGGAAGAAGAAGAAGAGTGAAGAAAATAAGAGAGAGAAAAGTGAAAGAGACAATATGGCTCAGAGAGAGAGAGAGAGAGAAATTGGTAGGAAGAAGAAGAGTGAAGAAGATAAGAGAGAGAAAAGTGAAAGAGACAATATGGCTCAGAGAGAGAGAGAGAGAGAGAGAGAGAGAAATTGGTAGGAAGAAGAAGAGTGAAGAAAATAAGAGAGAGAAAAGTGAAAGAGACAATGTGGCTCAGAGAGAGAGAGAGAGAAATTTGTAGGAAGAAGAAGAGTGAAGAAAATAAGAGAGAGAAAAGTGAAAGAGACAATATGGCTCAGCGAGAGAGAGAGAGAGAGAGAAATTGGTAGGAAGAAGAAGAGTGAAGAAGATAAGAGAGAGAAAAGTGAAAGGGACAATATGGCTCAGAGAAAGAGAGAGAAATTGGTAGGAAGAAGAGGAATACAGAAGATGAGAGAGAGAGAAGTAAAAGAGACAACATGGCAAAGAGTGTGGAAAGAGATGAAAAAGAAAAAAAAGAAAATAACAAAGAGAGAGTAAAAGAGTGAGATTAATTGACAGAAGTATGGGAAAGAGAGCTAAAATGAAGTTTTAAAGAAGAAAAATAGGAAATGAAGTTGGAGAAAGAGACCAGGAAAAGAAAGTAAAAAGTGAGAGGGAGAGAGAGAGAGAGAGAGAGAGAGAAATATGATAGTTTAGTTAGCAAAAAAGAAAAAAAATGAAGTAAACTTCAAAAAGTTAGAATGAAGATAGTGTGTCAAAGAGGAGATGAGAAATGAGTAAGAAAAGGGAGATAATATCTTTTTTAAAAAGAAAAAGAATAATGAAGATATTGTGGGAAAAAAAAGAAGAAAAATATATGGAAATGGAAAAGTTGATACAAAAAGAACATTGAATAGTTATGATTTTATATATATATATATATATATATATATATATATATATATATATATAAATATATATATACAAAAATCATATTCATAGGCTAATAATAGACAAGTTTATCATTTGTCATCTTTTATGAAGAAGGAAAAAAGATTTAAGTATGTATTTTAAAAATATCTACAGGAGAGTAAAACAGAAGGACAATTAAAGCCAAAATGAGAGAAAACAAAAGAGAAAATGAGAGAAATATGCACATATTAAGAAAAATAGAAAGAGGGAGTGAAGAAGAAGAAAAATAGAAAGAGAGAGTGAGAAGAAGAGAAATAGAAAGAGAGAGTGAGAAGAAGAGAAATACAGAGAGAGTGAGAAGAGAAATAGAAAGAGAGAGTGAGAAGAAAAAGAGAGAGTGAGAGTGAGAAGAAGAGAAATATAAAGAGAGAGTGAGAAGAAGAGAAATATAAAGAGGGAGTGAGAAGAAGAGAAATAGAAAGAGAGAGTGAGAAGAAGAGAAATAGAAAGAGAGAGTGAGAAGAAGAGAAATAGAAAGAGAGAGTGAGAAGAAGAGAAATAGAAAGAGAGAGTGAGAAGAAGAGAAATAGAAAGAGAGAGTGAGAGGAAAAAGAAATACAGAGAGAGTGAGAAGAGAAATAGAAAGAGAGAGTGAGAAGAAGAGAAATAGAAAGAGAGAGTGAGAAGAAGAGAAATACAAAGAGGGAGTGAGAAGAAGAGAAATACAAAGAGGGAGTGAGAAGAAGAGAAATACAAAGAGGGAGTGAGAAGAAGAGAAATACAAAGAGGGAGTGAGAAGAAGAGAAATAGAAAGAGAGAGTGAGAAGAAGAGAAATACAAAGAGGGAGTGAGAAGAAGAGAAATAGAAAGAGGGAGTGAGAAGAAGAGAAATACAAAGAGGGAGTGAGAAGAAGAGAAATAGAAAGAGAGAGTGAGAAGAAAAAGAAATAAAGGAGTGAGAAAAAAAGAAATAGAAAGAGAGTAAGTGAGGAGAAAGAAATAGAAAGAGAGAGTGAGAAGAAAGAAGATAAATAGAATATGAAAGAGTAACAAAGGGAGTGAGAAAAGAGCACTCGAGAGGGAAGAGGAAGATTAAGAGCAAGGGTGAAAAGAGAAATAGAAGGAAAAGAAAAAAATCGTTGTGATACATGGAAGAGAATGATAATAAAAGCCAATACACAAATTGAAGAAGAAGAAGAAGGTTAATATAAAATAGAAAGGAAGAAAAATATCAAACTGGCTGTAGGAGGAGAGAGAGAGAGAAGAAAAAGTAGTTTTAATCAAAGAAAGAAAATAATAAAGGAAGTAGACGGTGAGAACATTTTTAAAAAATGGTTAAAGAACAAAGCGTTAAAAAAAGATGAATAGTCAGAAGGAAGTTGAGAAAAAAAAAAAAAAAAACAATGCTTAAAAAAGTCAAAAAATGAATTTCCATTTTTTTTTCCTTGTTATTTTATTGTATTTCCAGGAAAGAATCCTGAAGAGTTGTTTTGGAAAGAAAGCTGCAATAAGTAATGAATATTAGGCAAACAAAAATATGTTACTCAGTATAATATAGTAGATATTAAAATCCTGATAAATGGGAAAATAGTGGGGTACACCGAGTTCTTCAGCTTTGCTAGGGGGAAGCAGTCTAAGAGAAGGACAACTCTGAATTCAAACCAGCTGTACTCCACTTAAAAAATGTCCTTATGTCATAAAGAAATTGGATAAATACATACACTGTTTCTATTTCACTGTCCAAGAATTCTTTCCAATAATTCCATTTTTTGTTCATTCATTTTCATAGAAGCATCTACAGAAGATTAGAGGATGTAACAGCCAAAACATTAAGACAATAACAATTTTTAAAAAATCAGTGTATATAAAAGACAGAATATATTTCAATTCTAATTCCACTTCAACAAGAATTTAAAAATAAGAGACTCAGTAGAGTTAAAGTAAACCTAAAGAAGGCTGTAGATTGACAGATTGATTGATTTTAATGGCATGTTTACCCATTTGGGTTATTTCATGCAGAGAGGTTAGGGAATTGTGTACACTGATTATTCTTACATTTTTTTGTGTAGTTTCTAAAGTTTTTTGCATACAGTTATATGATTTCAAGTATTCTTATCTAATATAATCAATTTGCAAACAGAACCATAGATGGAACCCTAACAAGTCCTACCAGTCTAGATCTGAGTAAACCTGGGAGTAATGGCAATGACGTGGAACTCTATACTCCCCAAAGCATTAGAACTGGAGCCTCACCTCAAGAGAAAGGTTAGCATCATGCCCAGTTCCCCTCTTTTTTGAGGGGGTCCTACCCCTCAACAGAGAATACTATCAGCATATTGTGATCCACACTGACAAGGCTATTCAAAACAAGCGAATCAATAAAGTTAAAATTATGAAAAAACTAATTTAATCTTAAGAAAAATTATATCTGTGAAACAGAAACATATTTTAGAGTTTTTAAAAGATTTTTTTTTTTTTTTTTACAAACAGTTTAATAATGCAATTTTAAAAAAAAAGGTTAGGAACAATCATTTCTGATCCATATTTTAAATCAAAAAAATTTAAATGTGTCAAACAATTTTTGTTTTAATCTTTAGAAAAAGATTATATGAAGAAAAAAAGCACTTTGTATATAAAACTGCTCAAATGTATAAACTGATTTTTTTAAAATGGTCTACTCTGCAATAATAAAAAAAAAGACAATACTGATATATTACATTTTGTTTGAAGGGAGACATTTGTGATATATATATATATAAAAGAGTAGGTAAGAAAAACACTTAAAGAGGTCATTACTTCAACCATTTCAGCTATGAAAAATTGCTTCAGTAACGAAAGAGCAAAACAAGATCCATCCACACTGGCTTTTCCCCCTTCCCAGGTTAATAAATTTTGACACATAAAACAGAATCCAAGCACCCTCAATTTTGATTACCTGCAATGACACCAAATTACAACTGTCTGTAACAGACAGGTGTAGAAAATAAAAATAGCCTGATTAACAGTGCATGTATCAAATTGCTTGGTATCACTTGGACCAAACAACAACAAGTACTTAGTACTTCCCAATGACATGTTGCCATTATTTCAATATGAAAAACATTAAGCATTTGAACCCTTAGACCCCGTACTTGAGCTCACAAAATTCACAAAAAAACATTTGTGCACAAAACACATTCAAAATTGATTCTAGGGTACAGCAACCCATCATTCTGTTAAAGGTTGTGAATGCTCATTAATAAAAACCCTTGAGAAACCTTGGTATGACAAACAGTCTAGGAGATTCACTCCATGAATCCAGGTTACAGGATAAGTCTAGTCTTTTAATGATACATGATTATTGCCCAGTCGGCTGGGGTTGTAGAATATACTGACTGCTTTTCTGCAAAGGGGTAAGACCCCGCTCCAATGAGTGCCCTGGATATGATACTAAACAATCTCAGGGTGAAGTTCTAGAAATGCGGAGTACCCTTTCATTGCCATTGCTCCCAGTTTCACTCTGACCCAAAGTGGTAGCACCTGATAGGGTCCTATCTAAGGGTCAAATAGAACTAAACTGTGTGCTTATGCTAAACTGAATTGTTTGAAAAAAAACTGTTTTGACATTCAACTATTTGTAAACAAAAACTATACTTTACTAAACTGAATTGTTTGAAATTTTATTCAACATTAAATGACCTGAAAAGTGTTGATACGTCATACAACAAAACAACCAACCAATGAATACATTATTAGAAAAATAATTTTATAGATTAAATATTTCATAAGTAAAACAATTAAATTTATTAATTGTAGGTTTATATTAATAAGCTTTCTGATATAATCTTACTGAATCTAAAATACTGGTCAATCAGTTACATTAAGTTATTTAGTTTAAAGGCATATCAACCATTGATGGTTATTTCATGCTCAATCCCATTTATACATGATTTTTTTAAACAAGTCAAAACTCATTTACTTGCTATACAGTTAAATAGTTTCAAACATTGCTATCTATTGTTTACACACAGTCATGGCTTCAAGTATTGTTAGCAATGATAATTCTATTTAACATTAATCATTTCTTCACACACAGTTAAATGGTTTCAAGTGATTAAATAGTACTATTAGACCCATAGATGGGACCCTAACAAACACTGCCACTCTGGGTCACAGGGGATCAGGGAGTAATGGCAACAAAGTGATACTCCACATTCCCCAAAACTCCAGAACCAGAGCCTCATCCTAAGATTATTTAGTGTCATATCTCGGACACTCATTGAGGGGGAGAGACGTCTAATTCTTCTACAGAGATGCAGTCAGTATATTCTAAAACACCGGCCAACTGGGCTATAGTATTCTGATGCATAGCAAAATATTACCAAGCCCAAAATATGGTGCTTACATTGTTTAATAAAAAAGCACTCTGAAATTACGAGTTGGTTGGTTGGTTGGTTGGTTTTATTGCATGTCAATCCTTGCTGGGTTATTCAAAGTCAATTATCCACTACAAAAGCATTTTAAACAAGTAAACATCTCAAATAGATCTTTTTGACTAATAGATAGAACACTCATAGGTACTACAATTCCCGGTTAGAGTGGACCTGGGAGTAATGATAATATGATAATTTATAGATGTTAAGACATTATCATGAAATTTATTTTATCAATATCATTAATTATTATCATTTCTTTTTCATTGAAGACAAAGTGACAACAAATCTCTTCCAGTTTCCAGGACACTTCTAGCTGATTTTTAAATGTGGTTTGGTCTGGATAGTCTCAATTTTTGGTCCAATATCTAATTCCACCAGTTTCTTTTCCAGGCTTTTGGGAACTATTCCAAGTGCTCCAACTATAATAGGTATCACTGTATTTTCATATTCCACTGCTTTTTCAGCATTCTTGCAAGGTTCAAATATTAGCCTATCTGTTGACTTTCTTTTATTTTCAATCAATGATCCACTGGAAACAAAAAAATTCACAGAATGAAAAATTCTTTTCTTCTTATTAGTCAATAATAGGTCTTGTCTTCTGGCTGGAATTTTATTGTCTGTATTTCAAAGTCATAGAGAGTTTTAGGCATCTCATTTTCTAATACAGATTCTGGTTTGTGCAAAGACTATTTGTCAGCATGACCAAATTATTATTAGCGAAATTAAGTATTGATGTAGTTTGACGAGTGTCATCATCTTGATTGTTATTCAGCGATTACTAACTCTAGCCTTCTTCAAATGTCTGCCATAGTCAGTAACCTTCTGGGAATTTCAAACCATGACCAAACAATAGACTGAACTCATAACAGGAATTTAGATACATTTTAACCAATACTTTAATCCTCTAAGAAAAAAAGGGTTTGCTGTATGATCTTCCTAGGTTATGGTCGATGAAGGCTAAAGAGTATAACAGCCAAGAAGAGGACACTCATATAAGAACATCCATTTTTGTTTTATCATAATTTTACAATCTGTTGACTGTACAATAAATTAGTTTATTCTCTGCACTCACAGCTAGAGAAAATGATCTGTGTATTCCCTAAAAGATATCTATTAAGTTTATATCAACTCTTTGAAAAAAGGCAATATTTTAATGAAATCTTTTAGGAAGACCCTCCTTAACCCTTTCTAAACCTTTGCTCTAAAGCCCTCAGATACCCTGTACTTGAACTTGCAAGAGAAAATCAAATGCAAGTCACACTCAAACTTTACTCAAAAGTGTTGACATATTTATAAAAAGATATCTCATCATTCTATGTAAAAGAAAGGTTGTGAATGACTGCTATATCAAGCTTTTTATCACTTGTACCTGACTTGATCTTCCTGAGCCTGAAATGTTAGGCTTACAATGTATAGTAAAATACTGAATAAACAGGTCTGAAGAATCAAAAAATATGAATATTTTCAGTTTTTTAAAATCTTAATTTCATTATTTGTGGATGATATATCAAATTACTTTATTCTCAGTGCCTGCATTTCAAATGACAAAAAAATATTATCTAATAAGTCTATCATCAGATGATTCTTTTTTTTTTCTTTTTTTTTTAAAAGCAAGATTTTTGTAAAATAATTTATGAATGTATTACAGTAACGAGAAAAATTCAAAATCAAAGTTTTGTAAGTAAAACACAAGTTTCTTTGGTGGGTGGGGAGTTATTCAATAAAATATATGGCAATACACATGACAGTAAATTACAAAGAAAATTCAAAACAAGGACAAATCCAATTTGCAACATTCTCATTATATCAGATTATTTGCTCTTATAGGATTTCTCTTACACTTTAGCTCTTTATATTAAATTCTTAAAAATCAAGCATTGATTTCTGAATTCAGCTATGAATAATTTACATACGATAGATTTACCACACAATGAATGAGGAATTTACTAAACAAAGGTAAATTAAAAGAATACACATTACAGTATAAACAAACAGAAAACGTATACTTTCCCTACAATTATTTCCATGAAATTTTTAAAAAAGAATATAAAACTTCAACATCTACAAAACCAAATACAGCAATATATTGCTAAAATCTAAAGTTCATTTCAGGTGGCTTTGCACATAAAGCTCAATCATCAGACTAAAGCTTATAAAAACTTTAATCAGAAATTTATTCTTTCCAAAAGTTATATGGACTTGTCTTAAATTCTTCTTTTTAAACTAATAACATGACTAACAGATGAAAGTCAGGTGTATTATCAAGATAAATAAATGACAAAATACATTTCAGAACTGTTCAGAATTAACAATTGCAGCAACACTGAAGAAAATGGCAAGATTTTTTTTCTATTTTATCACCAAATCTAGTTTGCCTTGATATGGAAGTTGAATTGTGGCCTGATGTCACAAGGTTTCTACTTCATCTCACCAAAATGAGCATTACCAAATAAAATAAAGATGAATGGTTAGGGAATGTGAAAAGAAAAATTTCAACAATAAAGCACACTCTCCTCCTCCACTCCATTTCCAATACTTTCTTTTAGAGATTTTCTTTACCCACCTCACTCTCATATATATATATATATATATATATATATATATATATATATATATATATATATATATATATATATATATATACACACATACACACATATATATAAGTTGGCAAACGTAGTCGAGGGCAACCTAAAGCCTCCCTTTTCAATAGCTACTACACCGAGGTGTAGGGAAGGGTGCTACTCCTTACCCTAGATTGCTCCACTTTACCCTTGATATGTACATTATAATGTTGAGTGTTAAGCAAGGTGGCATCAAGTACAATTTTTTGAGTCTGACTCAACCTGGGATTGAACCCTGGTTTTCCTGGCCATTGGCAAACACTCAACCCACTAGACCAATGGGCCATATATATATATATATATATATATATATATATATATATATATATATGTGTGTGTGGTGTGTGTGTATTTTACTAAGCCCCTTAGTTTTTCATTCTTAACTTTATTTCTTTGTGCTACTAACTCGTCTTGTTTCTCTTTTTCCTCCTATTACCTCATTCTTCCTTCCTTTCTTTTCTTTATTCTCATATTCAGTCTCTTTTAAAGCTCTCTCTCTCTCTTCCTAATAGTCTTCTTCTATCAAACTTACTTCTCTCTCTGTAGCATTACTCTTTCTCATTCTCTATTCAATATTTTTACATACATTCTTTGTCTACTTTATTTTTTTCTGTCTCTTCAATAACTTTCTCCTTCTCTTTCATTCTCATCTTTATTACCTTCCTAACAGCACCTCTTTTTCTTTCCTCCCTTCTGGCCAATACTCGTTCTCATTCCCTTTCACAATACTTCATTCACCTCACCTTTTATATCCTTATGATCTCCTTCTCTGTCTCTAATTTTCTTCCTTTATTCCTGTTTTCCTTCTTACACTAAAATGTTTAGATTTTTGCCAAATGATATTTTATGTATGGAAATTAGAAAAGTAGGTCCCACACATCTTGTGTACATCAATCATCTGACAATGTGGGATAGAAAAAAATAGATTAATGAATAAAGATTTTAAAAATGTAGTCATGCGAAATGGGAACAATAACATTGTGAAAGCAAGGTTGAAAATGTCCCACAAGCATGTTGAGAGGAAATTAAAATCAACAGTCACAAAAGGCAAAAAAAAAAAAAAAAAAAAAGATGAAAGAGAAGAAAAAAAAAAAGATTGAAAAAAAAAAAAAAAAAAAAAAAGACAGCATATGAAAGAAAGAAAAAGAGAAGGAAGAAAAGGGAAAGATGACATGAAATTGTAAGATGAAAAATAGAAAAAAGAAGTTGAAAAAGATAACAAAGGAAAAATATCAAAAAGTAAAAGAATTGAAAGAAAAAGGAAAAAATTAAAACTGTTAAAAAAATAAATAAATAAAAATAAAAAGGGAGGAAGAAAGGATTAAAAAAAAGAAAATAGAATGAAGGAAAAAATGAGTAAAAAGAAAAATATTTTTAAAAAAGGAATGAAAAAATATGTAAAAAGAATGAAAGATAGTAAACAAAAAATATACAAAAAAAAGGAATCTGAAAATATAAATGAAAACAGGAAGAAAAAAAATAAAAAGTCTTGAAAGAATAGTACAGTGAAAGAATCATGTAGAAAGAGAAAAAAAGATTTTAAACATGAAAGAAAAAGAGAAAATGAAAGAAAGATTTTAAAAATCTGATTAAGAAAAGTCTAAAAAGAAGAAGAAAAAAATAACAAGGAAGGGAAAAAAAAAGAGAAGAAAGAGACCAGAGGAAAAAGGTTTTATAAAATAGAGAAAAATTAAGAAAGAAAAAGAGAATGAAGAATTTAAAGAAAAGACTGGAGGGAAGAAGAAAATCAAGGAAATTATGAAATATGAAAATAGAAAGAAACTAAAATGAAAGCTTCAATATATACAATGAAATATAAAAAGCATATATATAATTTACACACACACACACATATATATATATATATATATATATATATATATAAATATAAAACACCTAAAGGTACATGTATCATTCATATCTACAGGGTTGGGCTTTTTTTACATATAAGAAGAAAGTACATTAAATCAAATAAAATAATACCCAAGAATATATTTAACAAAAAACATGACACAAAATGAAGCAAATCCCAACCAATAAATATTTCAATATAGATCATGGGTTGCAAAATTATAGTTTTTTTGTTTTTTTTTTTCAAACTAGTATATTTGATAATTTTTCTTTTCTCGAGTTTCAAATGATATTCCCAGAAGATTTATTTTCTACAAAACTAATAAGATTAGTATGGATTAGCTAATATGCAAAGACTAGTTATTAAAAAAATTTCAACTGTCTATAGATATAAATCTATTATTGGCAACTAAAGATTCACCCCAAATCCAGATACTACACCTTAATTTGAGTTGTTTGTTTGTTTTGTTTTATGGCATATCAACCTCATGGGTCATTTAATGCCGAATCAAGTAAAAGAAAATAAGTCTGAAAAGAAATTCAGAGGGGTCTTAGGAATTAATGATAAACTTTAGATGATTAGTTGGTTATTTGTTTTGTTTTTTATTAGGAGTTTATTTGTGGGGAATCATGATCATAAAAAACTGTGAAACAGGTTGGGGAAGGGATCAGTTTGTTAGAATATATCTAGTAAAGAAAAGGTTTATAGAAGTAATTTGGTCTTATTGTAAATTTCTTTAGATTTTTGTGTATAACTTCACTGTTTTTAGAAATGATATCATATAATTCATTTCAGTGTTTTGGAACAGTTCCTTCATATTGTTTGCATTATAAAAGGTTTTTCTTATATGAGCTAGGTCAGTACATTCAATGAGAATGTGCTTCACGGTGTATTGAGTTATTTGTTTAATGGCATATTTGATGGTTATTTGATCCGGAAATTTAATTCATTAGTAAATATTTGATTGTTATTATACCTATGTATATTTGGTTAGGTTTATTTATTTAATGGCATATCAACTCTTTATGGGTTATTTAATAACAAAATTTAATTCATTTTTAAATGTTTGATAGTAATCATAACTATATTTTCAACATACCACTTTTTTTTTTTTGGCTATAATAATCATTTGTTTGCACACAGTTATATGGTAGAAAATATTCCCATCTAATATTAATAATCTTGATATAATTATGCAGTTTAAAGTAACTATTCCTATCTAATAATAATCATTTGTTTGCACACAGTTAAGTAGTTTCAATTATTCAGATCTAACACCAATAATTTGCAAGCAATTATACGATTTAAAATAATTAATAATGATAATCCTTAGTACACAATTATAGTTTCAAGAAACTATTCTTAATATAAATAGTTGGCACACTGCTATATGATTCCAAATGTTTTTATCAATTGCACAATCATATTGTTTCAAGTGATCCTATTTAATATTAATAATTTATACACTGTTATATGGTTTCAAGTAACAATTAAATAATAATAATCATTTATTTATGCACAGTTAAGTATTCCTATCTAATAATAATAATTTTAAACAGATTTAATTATTCATAGATGAAATCCTACCAAGTAATATCACTCTGGGTCAAAGTGAGCCAGGGAGTAATGGCAATGAAGGGATGACTCATGTACCCAAAAGCTTGAGAAGTGAAGCATCACCACTGTATGTAGTTTAGTATCCAAACCAGAACACAGTTTGATTCAGGGCTAAAAAGTTGACACACAACAGAAAAATCATAATTCACAAAATTAATATTTTTGTTCACCAAGAAATACTTAATTATTGTTTTTATTTTGCTTTTTTTTTTAATTTTATTTGCTTCAGAAATTCTTGAGTTTTTTGGGGGGGGTTTTCAAAACTTTAATTTTATTATAAAAAATAATTTAAAAATTCACAGTATTACAAAACTTATTAATTTTAATTGGCAGTCGCTTTATTTGCTAAATTAGAGTATTTTAAGTATATTGCTCTAAAGAAAATTTTGCTATGATGTGCTATTTTTGTGTGATTTCTATTCAGATTCTCTGCAGTAATCAAGATTGTTCATCAATATGTCCATCTGAAATTTTTAAAGATAAAATAAGTATAATTACATTCATTACTCAGCAAATTCTATTTTAAGAAATTTGATTTCACAAACATTAGGTACTTTATGAAATCTCTTGGGCATTTTATGTAAAATAATGGTTAGTGAGCTAGTCTAGCAGAACACTGTTAGTGTGTTCAATTCTCATTGACTGCTTTAGTCTTCTGTTACTTTATACTTGAGCCAAACTAAGTTAAGCTTCTTTTCATCTCTAAATTTGAACAAATTTTTCATTTTAATACATGAAGTTATATTAGAGTGGAAAGTTTAGCAATATTTTGGTATGTATTGATTTGCAATGCATATGTAATATATGTACTTGAGTTATGGTATTTTAGATAATAAATGAGAAGTGCAAATATTAACTTTAAAAGAGGAATTTTATTCTTCGTATACAACGCCACGTGTTGGCTAGAAAATGTCCGGCAGTCAACACGCGTGTTTTGTATCTGGAATCTCTTCAACAACTCGCTTCCTCTTCTCCTGCCCTTGGGTCGTTTCCGGCAACTCTACTATCTCCGCTGATTAGGGAGAGCGAGAGAGAAAAGGAGAGAGAAGGAAAGAGAGAAGAATGAGAGGCGATGGATTCTGGGATAGCATTCCTTAGCCGAGGTGGAAATAAGGACCAAGATTTCTATTGAGGTAGTATTGACTGCCCCATTTAACGACCTTAGTAAGGGAGATGATACTACACATATATCACATGACCAAAAGATTTCAAGCTGTGGAAGGTATCCACTGTGGTTGGTAGAATCATGGTATTGGTGTGCAAACACATTGTACATTGTTTCGCTATATGCATGATTTGAAAGCCATATAGATGAACAAGCAGCATAGTCTAACTCAGGATGCTTTATGAGTTCGAACTGGCCTATAATGATGAGGAAAATCCACAGTTTTAGGCCTTCTTGACCTTACTTGAAGGTCAAGGTTCTTGCAACACAAGCAAAATTTCTTTAACCATCTGTTTACAGTACTATGATCAACTATACCTTCACCGTTTGCATGGCAAATGTTCAAACTGGTAAAGCAGAAGTTCCCAAATTAGACTATGTTGCACATAGACTATGTAGCTTTGAAATTATGAAGAGTGAAGCAATACACGTTTCAATACACCAACTACCAGAATGCTACCACCCACAGCTCAATTGCTTCAGTCACGTGATAAACTAGCACATAACAAAATATTGCAAAATTTTTCACTCACTTGAGTACAAGTAGAGCTCTTTTATAGAACACATTTAAGTTAAAATTTTACAGTAGACTTTATCATTAAAAATATGTATTGACTAGAAATATAACATGTATTAAAATGCTAGTGAAATAAATAAAGGCATTGATTAATCAAATATTCACACGGACTGAACACGATTCGTAAGTTTTAAGTCCTTAAGATGGGATGTCTGCTTTAGTGAAAAAATTAAAAATAAAAACGGTACATAACAGATAAATATTTTCAAGAGAGATTAACACAAATAAAAAAAATTAAGAGTTGCCTCCCCTGAAAAAAAAATATGTTTTTTTTTTCAAGAAATTTATAATATATTACTAATTTTCTTTTTAATGATATATTTACTAATTCGAGTAAATTTTTTTGTTTTGTTTTTTTATTTAAATCCTGAACATTAAGAAAATTTAATAACTCATAGTATTTTTGTAACTAGAATTAAATCTATATAATATGTTCCCCATTTATTCATTCTTTCTTTCTTCTCTATCTAGATACATATCCAAAGGAGAAAAAAGATACTAGAGAAAAAAAAAAGACAATTGATAAAAACCAACATATTCTTTTATCTTTGTTATAATTTGATTACTTTCATTTATTTTATTTTCATATTTTATGTTGATACATAGCAACAACAGTTGATTTTGTTGGGATAGTTCAACAAAATGTTTGGGTTTTTTTTTACTTAGAAATAAAGTTAAAAACCAAATTATAAGTAAATATAAAAAGGTATGAGAAAATTAAAACGGAGAAATTAGTAAGTAAATTATTATTTTTCAAAAAAGAACAAAAATCTATTCAAATCTAACACACAAACTAAACATGAATTAATCAATCACTTTTTATTGCAGCAATAAACATAGGTTTAACAATGAATACATCTAAGTTAATAAACATATCCAAAAGTTCAATGATTATGGTACCTGGTGGTGAGAGCTTGTACTACAAATGTATGTATTTACCCAACCCCTCTACCACAAGCAGGATATGACAAAGTCAGTTTTTAAGCAGAGTTAAACTGGTTTGAATTTTTCTTCTAGACTGGTTGCCTAGCGAAGTGATACTCTTCCACAAGGCCACACAACCAGTTCTGCACCTGATCCAAAGCAGACAAAACATATCTATAGAGCAAATCAAAGCCCTTATTAAAAACTGAAAATTTTTTAGAATTTTCAAAATTTCATGGTAAGAACATGCTCCAGAGTCTCATTGGTATAGAAAATCTAATGGCCATACCCGAAGCCATCTTTGAATTATGAGTTAATAGACAACTGGATAAAAATGCCATTTGATAGTCTATATCAGTCAGAGAAATAATTCTGATAAACTTTTGCTAAGAAATAACACAAATTACAAAAAAACCATCAATAATTTGTAATGATGAGAGTAACCATGAGCCAAGATTTAGTTTTTAAGCAGGACTGAATGAGTGATAGAAGCAAATATACATCAATATGGGCAGAAAGAAATATATACATATATATAAAAAAACACAGTGTGTTTCAGAAAAATCTATATCATACATATATACACACGCACGCACACACAGAGTGTTTCAGAAAAATTTATATATATATATATATATATATATATATATATATATATATACACACACACACACACACAGACTGAGAGATCTAAATTAGAAGAAGAAAAGTTTTGGTAAACAGACTAGGCCTTAGCCCATTTACCAAAACTTTTCTTATTCCCCAATGATACCTACATTAGAAAAATAAAGTCTAAAAAACTTCAGCTTCAGCTTACTTTTACCATGCTTGGCTTCCACAAAAAATAAAAAGTTGATAGCTATCAAAAAAATTCTATATAAAATTAATTAAGCAATCTAATATTAAGTAAAGATGGCAACCTTAGTCAAGGTTGACTCGAAGGCTCCTTTTTCTATAGCTACTACACCGAGGTGTAGGGGAGGGCCTACTCCATTCCCTGGATTGCTCCACTTTACTCTTGATCTGTACCTTATAATGCTGAGTATTAAGCAAGGTGGCATCAAGTAACATTTTTTGAGTATTTGGTATGACTCAACCTGGAAATATAAAAAATAAATATCTGAGTCAATAAGTTTTAATTAAGTTTTATCCTAATTGGATAATACAAAGAAAACAAAGCATACAATCTGATTATGCGGCTGTTTCCATTTTACATCACACTAATACCCTTAAGAAAGGCATGAATCCATCTGTTCTTATTCCCAGTAGAGTAGACCAAGTTCTTTGGTAATACAACCAGCCTAGAAGCTGAATTTAAATCAGCTTTACTCCACTTTATTAAAATGACTATGTTGCAAACAGTCTGTGACAGAGGAGTTAGGGAAATACATACAACCTGATTTCATTTTGGTAATGAGAAAATAAAAGCCATTCATATTAGCCAACTCAGTAGGAAAAGTATTTCTGATATTACTCTTTTGCAATTTTCAAACTACTTACCTGAAAGGATATTTTGCTGCATAACCATAACATGCTGAAGCTGTGATGGCACCCAATTCCATTGAAACACTGAAAAGGTTAATTCCTCTGCCACTTTTGGCTTTGATTATTTTCACAATTTGAGGAATTTTAACTAAAATAAAAAAAAAAGAAGAAAAAGGATATTAAAAATGTACATATAACTATCTTCTCTTAAAACCTAAAACAATGAAGGGCAGAAATTTGAAATTCCAAACATCAAGTAGGATCAAGAAAACATCTTTAAATAATCTGAAAATTTAAAAAAAAAAAAAAAAAAAAACCACTTTCTTTAAGCCACATTTTGCAGAAGTTTTGATAATGATGATAATGAAGATGTGTCTGCAGAACTTTTGCCATAAAGCAGATTTACATGTGTACTAATCACATCAGAGAAAAATTTTAATATTTGTTTTAATGATATTTAAATTTATACAGGCAGAAATTATTAAACTTACTTGATAAAACCGGAGTTGTTCAAGAATTCCTTTTCCCACTGCTTTACTTTTCACTCTTACAACCAAAATGAATCTCAGGCCTTGACAATTACAATGTCATCTTTTCACATTGTAATATAAATATATATGATTATTACTGATCATGATCTTTTACAGTTATCTCTATAAAATTTTCTTATTGATTTTAGGAAATTTTACAATGATCTTTGAATGCTTTCTTTTAAAGTAGTTGTTTGTGGTAAGTAAAATAACTACAAATAACTGAATCATAAATCACTGAACTATATTACCTGAATAGTAAGTAATTCTTTTTTTTAAATACTTACCTAAAAGGGATCCAAAGATGATGCCATATCCAACTGCTTTGCTGATGATCAATTTTATACATTCAACTGAAATAAGGAATTAACAGGTAGATAATAAAACACTTCAAAAACATTTCACATTTATTTGCAAAATATTTTTAATCTCTGAATTTTCCATTATGAAAAGAATATAGAATTAGCATTCTATCAAAAAATATTTAATACTTTTTAATATATTTTAATTTCTTCTCAGTAGAAATGGATTATAACAAAAGAGAAGCTAAAAGTTTCAATGTCTCAATTTCTTCTACAGAAAATAACAAAATTTGGATTCTGCCTTTTTTTTAAATATACAAACCAATATTCAAGTTAAATAATAGCAAGAGAAAGTAGATGACCCAATTAATTATCCCCCCACCCGCGATATATTTAAATGAAGATGGCTGATACCGTACCTATTATTATTCACATGAAATGATCTTGTTATAGCCATACTAATTAAATAAAGATAACTGCAAAGTAACAAATATTCAAGGGAAGTTACTCGTAGGAAGGGAAATAACTCAGAATCAGAAGTGATTTCCCTTTAAACTGCTGAAGCAGGGAAATGGTAGTTTGGTTTAGTCTGGCACAAGAAGAGAATAGAACACTCAGTGAGAGTCGAATTCACTATTAATGGTTTACTAGCACTACTTTGGAAAACAGGAAGTCTACAAATGTCAAATACATTCAATAAATTCCAAATGATTTATAATTTTTTTAAATCAAATTTGATACATATAGAATTGTTTTTTGTAGACATGTTTTTCCAGTTGGCCATCTACATTAAGGAAGGTTGATGTCTATGACTAGAATTTTACAATGATAGAATAATATTTTTCATAATTGTAAATGGAGAAAGTCTAGTAATAGAATGATATGATGGCATAAAACTAAGAAGAAGTAACAATAAAAACAATATCCAAGATAGAGACTTCTCAAAGTGGCTAATGCTGACCACGAGGAGGCAGAGGAAATAAAATTTTGGCAGGATGTATAAAAGTAAAGGGATTGACAGAGGGTGAATTTAAAAGTTTGCATTTATAAATTATTTTATAACAGGAGAACAGAAATTGCTACATCATGTAGACTAGTTGCCTGATTGGATGTGATGCGTCAATCACTTACGGCCTGTGCAAATTATACAGATCATTTAGATGAACAATCTGAACTCTGACAAAAAAGATCCAAATCTTTCAACAGTTGACTTCACCAACAAATCCAACATTTTGCTTGTCTTGCTTCAAAATATTCACTCTCCCTTCTCTTAACATGGTCTGCTTTTTATTGAGCTACTTGCTCATGCATTCAAATTAGCGATGGTCTTAAAAGGGTTTCCACCCATGTACTGTGATGGTATTACAAATGGCGGCCATGACAGAACAAACCAAACATTGAGGACACTTAGCATCAGGTAAGTTTTGACCTCTCAATCCCACTTCACTACAGATGCACATAATCATATTTTCACTAACAAAAAGATTTAAAAACTATCATATTTTTTAAAAAATCATTTTACAAAAATATTGAATTCTAAAATATCCCATTTTATAATAGCTTATGAGATATCTTTAATTTGGTTTGGTTTACTTTTATAGCATATCAACCATTATAGGTTATTTAATGCCAAATCATATATATATATATATATATATATATATATATATTAATCATATATGATTTGTAAACACATTTTGTTGATAACATCTTTAAATGAGCCTGTGCTCATGTTTTTTGCACACTGTTAAATAGTTTCAAGTATTTCTATCTAACAGGAATAATTCTATTTATTATTAATCATTTGTTTGCACATAGTTCAATGGTTTCAAGTATTTCTATATAAGAGTCATAATTTAACAACATTTGTTTGCACAGAGTTTGTAGCTGATTTCATTTTTAAATGAGTTAGAACTGATTTGTTTGCACACTAGGATTGCTATTGTTTCTACACAGTTAAATGGTTTCAATTATTGCTATCAAACACTAATAATTCTATTCAATATTAATCATTTGCTTGCACAGAGTCAAGTGGTTTCAAGAATTGCAATTTAACACTATTCATTTGCACCAAATGGTCCCAACTATTGCTATGTTAAACCAATAATTCAATTTAGGCACACAAAGAGTTTCAAGTATTGCTATTTAATGTTAATAATTCTTTTGTCTAAATTTCTGAAATGAGACTTAATAATCATTATTACTTACAAACATTGCGATAATAACAATAAAGATGAGTTCAATAGTTTGAATATTCTAAGTAATAATTACTAATAATTCTATTCAACATTACTCATTTGTTTGCACACAGTTAAATGGTTCCAAGTATTGTTATGTATCCTAAACAATTCAATTAGACAGGTATTTGTTTATATACAATTAATGGTCAGAGTTCTATTTCTAACAATTCAATTTAATGCAAGTCACTTGTTTGCACAGTTTCAATATCAAACAGTTCTATTTGACCCATAGAATGGGACCCTACCAGGTGCTACCACTCCAGGTTAAAGCAGACCTGGGAGCAATGGCAATGAATGGATATTCCATATTCCCCAAAGTTCCAAGGCTGAAACCTCACCATCAGGTGGTTTAGTGTTATATCCAGGACACTTGTTTGGGGCTGCAAATATCTTTAGAAAAAAAATAATCTAATAAGCATAATAAAAGAAAGATTTTAAAAAAGAAAGAAAAGTAATAAAAAACTGAAATCAAAATACAATGCCTGAAATTTTAATTCTTATCCATGGTAAAAAAATTTTAATGAAAAAAAATTAAAATTAAATTATTATTAAAAAATGCCTCTCTGATTGAAGAGATCTGGATCTTCACTTATTAAGTCAGTTTCAATATTACCAGATATTCATTGGTGTGGATGTTATCATATAATTCAATATTCCATTTATAATAACTTTTCTGTATTTTGTAAAAATTTTAATCTTAAAACCCAAAACATTTAACTAATCAATCATGGCATTCAGTGAGATTAAGAAAAAATGTCAGCAATATTCAATTAATTTATTTAGGGGAGGATGAAAATTAAGTTTGGTTACAAGAGGTGCATTAAGCAAAAAAAATTGAGAAGCTCTATCTTCAATCATAACAAAAAGAATATCTGAACATTTCAACAATTTCATTTTACAATGAATTGAAATGTTATTTAACAACCGAAACAAGCTTTCAGATTATTTTGTATAAGCCATAAACAACCTCTAGTCTGAAATGAATAACCATTGACATTGCATTCTGGGAAAAATGAATCTTCTTATTACAATAAAAAAGACCTAACTCACGTAAGCCATTGAATGAAACATTTCCTTCAAGAAAAGAGCATTTGCTAATATTGGATTATACCTATTTGAAAATTTACCCTTTCTGGGTTTAATACAAACTGGATTATATAATCTTTATTGATTCTGGACCAATCATTTATGAGTTCACTAGAATAAAACTCTTTTTGCAAGTTTATTCTTTATATTACTGTTTAATATGTCACATCTTGCAACAATATCAATCTTAACTTTTTATTTCAACAAATATCAACACAAAATTGCAAGAAAATAAACCACCATAGTTTTTTGGAATAGAACCAATGAAATAATTCAATTTTTTTTTATAACTTTCTATTTTAAATATTATTATTAATATTATATTTTTTGGTATGGCACCTTGGGCATCCTCCCTCTTTTTTACTATCTTCTCCCATTGACCTTAAGGAAAAAAAAAGAGAGAAAATCTTTGCACAGAACATATACTATATAGATAGATAAATAGATAGATATTATATCAAATTCTGGTAATTCATTTGATAGTTATTATAAATGCCCACTTAAATTCTTTTTCTTACCATTTTTTCTGAAATCATCCAATTTAATCTTTAAATTTTTATGCAATTGCAATCTTTTATCCAATATGGCAAATTGTTCCAAAAATGCAATACTCTATCAACAAAAAAATCAAATTGGTTAATAGACTTAGTTTTTGAAATCTTCCAAGACAGTAAATTCATATTTAAAAAATATCTACCATGATTAAAAATTCCATTAATTATTTTAAAAGTTTCACTGAGATCACTTCTCATTCTTCTTTCTAGTAAAGAAACTCATCCAAATTTTTCAATCTTTCCCTGTAACAGTAATCTTTTACTCTTTTTATTAGTTTTATCACTCTTCTTTGCAAGCTCCCAATCTCAATATCACACTCCAATTTCAATGTCTAGACATTGGAGCCCAGGACTGATATATAATACAAATAAATTAAAATCCTTAAACATCAGTAGAAACTATTTTATAGAACTTTATTAAATGAAAGAATTATTGTTTAAAGTTTCAAGATTTTCATTATTCCATGAATTATTCAAAATAATATTCTCATTTTAATAGTTTTTAATCTCAACAGTTATTATTATGTTATTGAACCTTTCTAGTGTATTTGTTGCATTTTGGTAGTTTTTCAGAGTTAGTCACAACTTTTAAACTCCTTATCAGTAATTCAACATTACTAGAGCTTCTTCAGATCTTTTATCAACCACATCTGATGTATTTCACTTCAAGTTTTAATTATATTATGTATGCTCAAATAAAAGATGTCTTTGGTAACCATAATTCATATTGAAGAAATATAACTTGAAAATCAAAATCTGGTACTTATCTGATATGATGGTCCACTCATTTCCAAGTTTCGACAGATAATGATTGGGAAAAAATTTAATTCTTTTTAAAAGAATACTGGAAAAATTGAATTGTCTACATAGTTGTCATAGGAACACCAATCATTACAAGTCTTCAAAAATGTGAAAACAAAAATCTCTGAAGTTGTTCTTATTTATGGGGATTTTTATAAACCCCGAAAAGCCCGGTTTATTCCTACGTTTTGTAAAAGAATAAACCATACTTCAACAGCAGTAGGGAGATGGTGACAGCTTTTGAAGAAAGGAAGACAAACGACTTTTAGTGCAACAAAATTTATATACAACAAAAATAAACAGGGTTTTACACCAAATGGAACAAACAACGAATATGTAAGAGTTCAAAAAAGAGTTCAAGGTTCCGATAGGTGATAGGGTTTTGTAAGGTTTAGTTGTAAGGTTGTTATAAGGTAAAGGTTTAAGGTTAGGTTTGGTAGGTTATGTGAAGGTTTGCAGATAAAATGCCTGCTGGAACTTAGCTGTGTGTCCTGTTCCTTTTAACTCAGCATGTGCGTTCGTCACTCTTGGGTCCTGGCTGGTGGAAGGTACCAAATATGTTTGCCGTCAAGGGCTGCTATGAATGGACCTGTTGCTAACAGCGGTAGGAGTGGCAAAAAGAAGAAGAATCTCCAGTGGAGCTCTTTTTTATAATAGACGCCACATGACCCCAAGGGGCTGCTGATGTTCGGTGAAACAGGATCACCAGTTCCTTAACAAAATTTCTACATATTGTACTTAGAATTATAAATTCTAATTCAATAGAATATATCATATATGAATGTTTAACTTATGTCAAATGGAATTTTGTTTTTCTAGAAAAAGTAATGTTAAAAATCCTGGTTATTGTTTGATACTATTGTTATGTTTTGACCTTTTGACCCGGCCAAAAATGCCATTCAAGGTGATGCACCGGAAGGAATTGACACATTCTAATGGCAGTTATGAGAGGAAATCGCATGGGCGGAAATTGGCTGATGAATTGGGACGAGGTAAAAAAATATCCCATGACACTCTCATAGACTGACGCACCAGAAGAGAGTGACCTCTGAACTGGATGACAGTTATTTCCGCTTGATGACGATCACACAAGCCATTCCAAAGATAGTGGAATTGACACATCTCGATCGCCAGATATAGGAAGAAATTGTGGAGGCATGTCCATATCTCCGCGTGGGAGTTTGAAGGTAATATAAGGCCGACGAATTGAACAGAAGGGGACAGTGGAGGCGAGTAGAGTTGGAGACGGAGATAGATGATATGTAGTAAGGAAAGCCAGCACCCAGCAGAGTGGACTCCAGGGCTCCGGTTGAGCAGCCCTGGAGAACAAGAAAGACACAACGCTGATGGCCATAACTTTGGGGTCAAAATATTTCAGTTATGTTTGGTCTCCAGCTCCCTCTCACACGCAAACTTTGAGTAACCCTTTGTACCCTTACAAATAAAGTGAGAGGCAAATATTTTTATAAAGAAGTCTTCCTGCGTCTTTATCATTGCATCGGTATGTATCCAGTATATATATATATATATATATATATATGTATGTATATTTCTGCATGAACATGTATATGAGAATATAACACTGTGAAACAGTCCTAAGCATCGAACACACTTAATTCCAAGAAGTTTTGCATTGTTCAAAGCACCTCTAAAATTGCATTTTGGCGATGGTGTGGAGCTGTGGTATTGTATTTCTTTTGATATCCTCTACATCCTCAGATCTCTTATATTTGAGATGAATTTTCAGTTTAAGAAGAAAGAAAAAGTCACACAGATTTAGGGGGTTTGGTACATATGGAAAGGGCTGCATTTGTACAGTTCTATGTTTTCATCAAAAAAATAAGTACTTACCCAGCCCCTCTACCACAGACAGGATGTAAAATAAGGTTAATTTTTTTTAAAAACAGAGTAAAAAGCATTTGAATTCAGAGTTTTCCTTCTCCTGGACTGGTTGCCAAACCAAGGCTAAAGAACACAGTATGCCCTACTATTTACTCATAGCTGGAGGGAGACAAATGGATTCAAGCCTAAGAGTATTAGCACAAAATGAAATGTAAACAGCCTCATCCAGGATTTGAACTCAGGTCACTGATTCCATTTCCTATGATGACAATATCCATTATGCTAAGCACACCTCCGATCAAAAAATATCAACATTTGGCACCGAATAATCAAGAAGTCTAAACATCATCACTTTATTATATAAATCACTCAGTTGTGTACACATCATTTAAATCTTTAAATTTCAAAACATTAAAGATTTAATCTCGACACTGTTTGATCAAACTTATATAAAGATTAAGTTCAGTAATTTAAAGAACTTTTAGAATGATAATGACTCTTCTCAGAATTAGAGATCGTAATGTTTTGGTTCTATTGTACTGACTTTATATGAGCCAGCCAAAGTTTACCTGTCAGTAAAAAAAAAAAAAAAAAATAACAGGAAAATAGGATAGGAAGCAAAGAAAAATTAATACTAGATCGAGTCAAAAGTTCTGCAATATTTTGGCAACATGAAGCACAGTTCAGCATTCTTCTGCTGAGCTCGGGACAAACTGTACTGTGGCCACACTTAAACAAATTATGCCTCCTATTCACTGTACTTTTCTGTACTGCAGTAGCTATGAGAACAAAATGGCTGTGAGCCTTGTGGTCAGAGGAGTGTGTGATGGATAGCTGCTGTGTTGGTTGGGTGGAAGGTTTTCAAAGTGGCTTTTTACTTGTCTTTTCTCCAAAGTGTCATCAAATTCTCGTGTAGTGAAAGTTGGTATGAAAATTGTCACTTATCTCAGCGCAAACGTCAGTGCATATGCTCCACATCCAAGATGGATGGCCTGAGTGAACTTATATTGCAAATGGCCACATATCTTCACACCAGCAGTCACATAAAACCATGGAGAGTGAAAATGCACATACAAATGAGGGCAGGCAGAAAAGAACATAAAAACAACGAATGTTGTCACTTAGCATCTTTTTTGCTTTTGCGTTGGACAAGAATTGGTTTGAGGAGAAGCGGCAGTCAGTTTAAAGAGAGGAAAGAGAAGAGAATTATCGAACATGAAAGGAGGTGTTGGCTAGTGATTGTGGGTTTTGGCAGTTAAGAGACGCAGTGGCAACTCTACCAGGCACATCTCATTCATTCTTTTGTTTCTCAAAAAGCAAGCAGGTTCGCAACTTTTTTCTGGACACAAGACATTTCTTGTCACATTAAGACTAACTGACATCAATACAAAGAATTTTAGTTTTGCTTTTATTTCTCCATTAATAAGTAATCAAAATACAATTGATTTTTGAAGCAAGAAAAAAGAAAGAAAGAAAGAAAGAGTTTACAATTAGATATTTCTTGTGGCTCATTTCTGATACCAACTAAACACTCTTTAATTTGGGAGATCAAAACTGTCTGGTTTCATGCTCAGATACGCACACTCTTTCAACGAAATACATACAATTCCTAGTCATGAATCTTCTCTAACAAATAGTCACTGACCTCCAGTACAAGAGATATCTCCTTAGTACTTAAAAACCTTCATTTCAGAAATTTAGATAAATAATTAAAACCCTTCACCTAAATTTTCAGACCATCTAAGATGAACTTCAAAAGATGGGCACTGTGCTGTCTGAGACTTGTTATTTATTTTGTCTGTGTGTATGGGGTCATCTGTCTTCTGACATAATGCAACAATGCCAATTTTGCCTGAGAGCTATTCACCCAATTTGTATCCATGGATCATGGTCGCAAAATCTACGGTTTTAGGCCAACCTGAACATAGTTGATCATCAAGGTTCTGCAACACGAGTAAAATTTCTTGACCCACCTGACGACTGTACTGTGATCACCTTCACCTTTTGCATAACAAATGTTTTTGGCTATTTTCATGACATCATCATCTACTTTGAAATTGCAAAGTATAAATTCTCAAATTAAACTACATTGAACATTCATTTGTGCAGATTCCAAATCAGACACACAGAGTGAAGAAACGCACAACATGACAGCACACCAACTAACACAATACTACTAACCACAGCAGTTACCATCCATGACTTGAACTGCTTCAATCATGTGATATACATACTATGTACCAAAATATTGCAAAACTTTTGACTCACCCTAGAATATAAGTAAAGTAAAGTTGGCGAACTTAGTCAAAGATGACCTGAAGCCTCCCTTTTCAATAGCTACCACACTGAGGTGTAGGGGAGGGTGCGACTCCATTCCCTGGATTGCTCCACTTTACCCTTGATCCTTACCATATAATGCTGAGTGTTAAGCAAGGCGGCATCAAGTACCATTTTTTTAGTCTTTGGTATATCTTGACCTGGGATTGAACCCCAGTCTCCAGGACCATAAACACAAGATTTTTTTCTGAATCAGAGAGGCCACAAAAAAGTTTTTGAATGTTCATTTTATATATTAGATATATATATTTAATTCATGAAATTTAGACTGCGACCCCTGGGTCTTCATGAATTAAATATATATATCTAATATTTATTTATTTATTATTATTATTATTATTATAGCTCTATCCTAGATATTGAGCACTCTCCATATTATATTGCACTTGGTTCGACACAAACCCACAAAGTGATTTAGTAACAACCAACACTGTTATTATATATATATATATATAACCACCGTATAATATATTGAATATATTAATATATACTGATAACACTCTAAATGACATCAATAAAAATGAACATCGCAAGCAGTTGTTTTTCCTCAAAATATCTTTAGTCTACACAACAGTCATTGAATTCTGTATCAGGTTTTATCTCTCATTGTGACATGTCAATGTTCACAGACAACAAATTTATCTGAAATATACACCAACAATCGTCAATAGATGATCAATTTTGACACCCATTATCTCATAGAAATTAAGATAGTTATCATATTAGATAGCTGAATTAAAAAAATTTGATATTTTATTTTTTGGGTATGAGGAGTAAAAACTATCAGGTCTAAATTTTTGCATTAAAAAAAAGGAATAAATTTATATATGCATGTTTTTTTCAGAAAAAAAAACCACTAAAAAATCAGTAAATATACTAAAAAAATTACAAGTAAACATTTATCATTAGGTTTACATAAGTAATCAAATGATCTATATTAAAATAATTTGATTTCTATGTTTGTATGTCAGCATAACACAACAAAAATGGCACAGTGTAGCAAGATTTTTGTTAGGATTATAGCATTAAAATGCTCTAACTTATAGAATAAAGTAATTTCCAATCCAATTTGGAAATAAATAATAATAATATTATTGACTAATGCACTCAGTCTAGTATCTTTATCCTGGTTGTTAAACACATTTTGAAAGCAGTACCTTCTGGTCTTCTTCAAGTGTCTGGCATGGTCAGTAATTTTTTGGACAAAACATAGCAATAACAACTAAGATAAGGATACTAGTCTGAGTACATCAGAGAATGATAATTCCTCATCTTCAGATTCCAAGAAAATTTCATAATGATAATGTGAGGACTTTGTTCATGCTCACTCTAATCAATATAATTTCTCAATGGAGATAACTATCAAATGGTAATTATGAAATAGTTTCTCTTATTTAGTTATTTATAATTAATTACAAATCTATAAATAGGATATGACTTGACTAAGTTTAATAGCAAGTGAAGGAATATTTAAATGCTATTCATAGTGATGAGATAAACTCTTTGATTCTCATGACATTTTCATAAATATACCTGAAAAATAGTAAAACTACTTTTTTTATAAATGAACTAGCTGTACACGGCCACGCGTTGCTGTGGCTCAGTTTGTTTAAATGAGAAAAAAAGAAGAAAATGCATGTTTCTAATATGTTTAATTTTCCAATACTTGTGGATACACAATATTTTTGGTAATTCCATTTTCTGTGTAGGTAAAGAGATTGTTTGGATTGCCAACTCTGGAACAGGCAACATATAATTGCCCATGTAAGAATCAATCAGTTTGTAAATATAAGCCACACAATTCTAAAGATTGTCCCAGTGCTTTGTTGATTGTGATTGCAAATGCCAATCAAATTGGGAATTGCAATCTCTTAAATTGAAATGACATATCTGTTGGAATCATAGGAATTCGCAGTTGAGGATATCTTCACCTTTGAAAGGCCTTGTCAAAATTTTTGCTTCAATGATGTTGGTCATTAATTTTTTTACTGAAAGACGTTACAAAGCTCGGGCTGGTTAATATTTCGCAACATGATAAAATATTTATTAAACAACAAAATAAATGGGATATCAATAATGAAGAAAAAATTTAAGAATAAGTTTTTAGAATAAAAAGAAATTTACTTACAACTGGTCCAACGAAATATGGTTTAAAGTTTATTAACAAAAAAAAACTTTTTAAAGAATGTCTTTCTTTGAAGTTAAACAACAGAAAAGAAAAGAAAATATCTAGTAAACAATTTGTTACTACTGAACCAACGAAATATGGTTTAAACTTTAGTGTCTTATCGATAATAATAATAATAACAATAAAACAAAAGAAAACTTTTTAAGGAATGTCTTTCTTTGAAGTTAAACAACAAAAAATAAAATATTTAGTAAACAATTCGTTACTACTGAAGTGATGAAATATAGTTTAAAGTTTAGTGTCTTATCGATAATAATAATAAAACAAAAAAAAAAAACTTTTTAAGGAATTTCTTTCTTTGAAGTTAACCAACAAAAAATAAAATAAAATATTTAGTAAACAATTCGTTACTACTGAGCTGACGAAACATGGTTTAAGACAGAAAACTTTTTAATGGATGTCTTTCATTGAAATTAAACAAAAAAAAAAAAAGGAAATTTTGGAAACAATTCGTTAGAATAAAAAAAATTTACTTACAACTTAACCAACGAAATATGGTTTAGAAACGTGATGAAGCAGAAAATAAAATCACGTGTAAAATTCTTGGAAAAGGGAGGTAATATTTACCTTCATAATTCGAGGTCGGCTTTTCTCGGAGAAAAACAACTTATTGAAATATTTTTAGATAATAAGTATATAAAAACACTCCTGAATTCGAATAAAATACTCTCTGAAAATTTTAAACAAATTAGTGGTATAAAACTGGAGATTATCGGTTAGTAACAAACATTTACATTTTTATTTATATAGATTGAATACACTGTAATATTTGAATTAAAAACTGTTGTAGGTGACTCACCTATGAGAGAATAAATAGACTTACCCAAAGAGAATATTAACCAAGAACTAAGCTGGGAGAGCAGCAAGAGCAGCCGTAGTAAGCACCTTGCCTGTCTTCGTGTACATTGAACCAAGAAAACCCTCCTCAGAGACTTGGATACATTTGTGTGGCACTCATATCTCCGTGTTGAGTTATTTATTTATTGACCCTTAATAACCAGTTATAACAAAAACCTAAATAAAGTAATAATATTTTGAAATACAAGTTGGACTTCATTTTAATTTATTTGACTCTAAGAAAAATTTGCTAAATCAAACTCACACCATTTTTACCGTAATAGAGTAATAACCTACTCTATGTCATTAATTGGTTCCTAAAACCATAAAATAATTAAGCCTAATTGGCTGGGGCTGTAGAGTATACCAAATTCATCTCTACAGAGGGGTAAGACTTCCCCAATGAGTGTTCTAGATATGACATTGAACAATCTGATGGTGAGGCTCCAGTGATGCTGAAGCTTTGGGGAATGTGGAGAACCCTTTCATTGCCATCGCTCCCACTCTTAACTGGAGTGGTAACACCTGATAAGGTCCTATCTATGGGTCAAATAGAACTGTTTGACATTTAAATGGAGTGCAAGCAAATGGCTTATGTTAAATTAAATTGTTTGAAATAGAACTGTTTGATCATTTAATAGAATTGTTAGTGATACATAGCAATACTTGGGACCATTTAACTTTGTTGTCTTATACTAAATGGAACTGTTTGATCATTTAATAGTGTGTTTCTACAAAATAAGTTTACAAATCATATACTTGATATATATGTAAAAACAGAATTTGGCATTAAATAACCAACAACAGTTGATATGCCATAAAATCAAAACAAACCAAAACATACTTCAGCATTTGACTTAAACAGACATAATAAAATAAGAACAAACACTATAAAAAAAAGATGAATAATCTACAAAAAAGTGTAGTGATCAGTAAATCTTGACAAATACTAAAAACACATTTTACTTAACTTTGTAAATAATTTTTCAATGTAGATATTTTATTGTATTGTGTTTTTCATGTATTTTAACTTCTTTTATCTTTTATTGTTAAATTTTTATGCATTTCATTAATTCTAAAAACATTTTTAAGGAAAGATTTATTTCACATCCTTTTTATTATAACATGGACGGCATTTCTGAGTGACATAACATCGGGCATAATGACATTCACTCAAGTGAAATGTCGTCAAGAAAAGTGGGTAAAGATAAATTTGACATAGGCTGAAATGACATAAAATGGACTGTTACTGTACTAGATAACCTTTGAAATAACTAGGTTTTCCTGTAACATGTGTCCATGATGATATTTATGTGGCTATTTAGGGAAGAGTGAAGGATTCTAATCAAAGTAATCATGAAGAGAATTTGGAGGATTCAAAAATTTTATTCAACATAAATGCAAGCCTCACAAAATTATCATTTAATTTCAAATTGAACAGCAAATTGCTTTATTCTCTAAGATCATTTTAAGTGCATTGCTATCAAGAAATCTAGCATTTTTGCTGGGTTATGGTTACATACATAGTAATATGTAGGTTTTTAAGGAGACAATAAATGTCTTCCCTTTGACTTGTGGGCATGTCTTTGGACATCATGTATTCATTGATCATGTGAGAATTTAGAACCCTTTCCTGTTCTCTATGAACAAATAAGGCCTTTTTTGGTCCTTCCTCTTCAAAGGAAGTAGACAGGCCTTTTATCTCTGTTGAACAAAAGAAAAACTGTCTCCTTTCCTGACAATAATCTTTTGCCATAGCACTTAAATGTAAAGCCACATAGCTAAACAACTGAGACAAGTAATGGTTGGTTGGTTGTTTTGATTTAAGGTGTATCAACCCTTTACAGGTCATTTAACACCAAATTAAATGTTAAACAATTCAGTTTAGAATAAGTATGTATTTTGTTTATGAACGGTTAAATGTCTAAACAATTCATTTTCAAACACTTCAGTTTACCATGAGTACAGTTTCAATGTGAAAAATAGTTCTTTTCCAAACAATTCAGTTTAGCATAAGTATACAGTTTAGTAAGGTTTTTAAACGACTCAAGTTCTGTCATAGTTCTCAATTGTGCTCTAAGATACAGGGCTTCTTAGCTTGCTAATGATATAGCTATAAATTCCACTTCGCATGTTGACAAAGCAACTGAATTCTGCTTTTTAGATTTCCATGAAATCATTGGGTCATTTTCTACCAATCTAAAGCAAAATCTGCTCACACTTTTTCTATCACTGAAATTAGCCCAATCTGCATCACAAAATCCTTTTAATTTCAAGGGTTTCTGCAATTGCTTAAATATTAGTGACTGATTGATTGTGCCTTTTAAATAACATAAGATATGTTTTGCCTTCATTAAATAGAAAGAATTTGGTTTTGCTCGGTCTTGAGACAACCTAGTAACTGCATAACAAATGTCTGGTCTTGTTGCAACCATTATATATATTAAACTGACAATAATTTCATGATAATGTTTGCTATCTATTAAATCAACTTTGTCACTTGTTTTTGGTATATCCATTTCACATGGAGTTGAACATGCATTGCAATCTGCCCTGCTGAACTTTGATAATATCTTCTTGATACATCTAGATTGATTCATTTTAATAGTATTATTTTCGCATTCAAATTGTATTCCTAAAAACTGTGATAATTGCCCAAGATCAGTCATTTTGAAATTTGAGTCCAATCTTAATTTACATAAGGTGTGCCTCAGTTTTTATATCGTCAACCCACAATAAAATGATGGATATTTGATTGTGGACATTTTGACAGCATAAAATGTTGGGTAGTTAAATAAGTATGGAATGTTTTATTCCAAGTTCGACTGCTGTTTTAACCCAAATAAGGATTTTTTTAAGTTTCCAAACATAATTCCCATTCCTACTTTCAAAGCCTTCTGGCAGCTCAACATATATTTCATAGTCTAAGGGGGCATTGAAATATGCACTCTTAACATCCATATGATGAATTAACAAGTCATACTGGACTGCTATTTGCAATAGTAACCTTATGGAAGCCATATTTGTCATCGGGGCAAAAGTTTCTCTATAATCCTTGCCATATATTTGTGAATAGCCTTTGGCTACAAAACAAGCTTTATACTCATGACTTCCATCGCTTTTACTTTTTATAGTCAAAAACCACCTACTACTAATATTTTTATTTTTTGGAGCCTTCTGCCATTCAAAAATGTTATTTTCTACTGAGGAATCAAATTCTCTCATCATCGTACGCAGAGTACAACAGTAATAAATACCAAATTCAAAGTTTTCAACAACAAAAAAAAAAAAAAAATCAGGTCTTTTTCTCTGTCGGAGGGGATAACAAGTTATTTGCCCCTCCCCTTCAGTATTTGGGCTGTTTTCTGGTTCTACTTCATGTGTGATTAGGTATTCTGGATTTTCAGTATTTTTATCTGGTTTCAAAAGTGAGCAATAATCATAAAAGTCATGGTAATTCAATTCACATTAGGAATAAGTAATAGAAATATTTTTCATTCACTTTCTTATTAAAATGAAAAGCACCAAAAATGGCACATTGTAGTGCAACTTTTGTTAGCAAAATAGTGTTGCAATAACTCTTAGGAATAAATCAATTTCCAATATAATTTGTAACTTGATAACAATGTGACATAATATATGAAAGGTTTAGCCCTATTTTTCTTTGAGCAAAGAGGTACGTAATTTTTAATTGAGGTTCTGTGAAGAAGTAAAATAGCAACTCTCTCCAAATTATACCTTTCTAAAGATTATCCAGATTATAGAGAAAGAACGAAAGAAAAGCATATCAATGTTTCCTTTTTTTCTTATTTAAGAGCATGATCCTCAAATTAAAGGAAATTTCATATTTTAGTAGATGGCATTTAATTTTTGAGGAGTTCAGTGAATTATAAAAACATTCCAGACCCCCAAAAATGGATGAGATTAGAATTTTTAAAGAAGAATGCTAAATTTCTCTCATCAGAGAGTTGAGAGGGTCATAGTCGATTAAACATGGCTTCGCAATCATAGAGGTTTTCTAAAGTTTTCTTCATCTGGAATTTCAATATAAGATGATGATTCCAATCAATCACAAACTACGTCATTAAAACCATTTCACCTGCCTCTATCTAAGTCAATTTTCTGACCACACACCATGAACCTCACCAAACTACTAAATCATCAAAAAACAGTAATTATTCATTTTGTTAATTCACTGAAATTCATTACATCCCGTGGCAAAAGTTGTTTTGGTAACTCACTAGTTTCAATCAAAGGATGATCAAAAACATGCAGAAAAGGTTACAATGATAAAGTGTGGGGTCTGCATACAGGCTCACCCCAACAATTACAATTTCAAAAAGGAGATAACTATTGTATGCTAATTATAGAGTACTTCCCTTATATATTTGCAATTATTATATGAATTCTATAAATGGAATGTGAGTTGACTAATAGCTGCTAAAGGTGGTGTTCAAGTGAATGTGAGTATGAATAAAAAAAATCAAAATATTAATATCAATTCTATTTCTTGTTTATTAATCAAAAACATGCTTCAAAGAGTTACCTTTATCCATTGATAAAAGATTAATTGTATTTGAAACAATTTTCTTTTTCTTCTTTCTTTTTTAAAGGTCAGTTTTTGAACTGCTGACCTTAATGTTTATCATCATTAAGGAGACTTTGAACCTTTTATTACCTTTCAATTTAAATACATTTTGAAAAGGAACAAAGATTTTATTTTAATGTTTTATATAACAAAAAAATCAGGCAAAATCTGGATATCAGGGATTCTTTAACTTTGTAATAGAAACATGCTTTGTTTAAAAAAATTTTGATTAAACATTGTCAATCATTATCAATTTTGATGAGTATTTTCTTTATATGTTATACTGCAGGGGTTGACAAAAGCTGCCAGAGACAAACAAAAAAAAGGTGAGTTTTATAGGAATGGAATAAGTCAGACACATGGTTAGAGAAAAATCCCACTCACTTTATAGCTGTGTTTCAACCTCATTTCTGACCAGTCTCAAAACAAGAAAGATATGAAGGGGTATTTTTTTGTTTGGTTTGGTTTGGTTTATTTGTTTAATGGCATATCAACCTTTCTAGGTTATTTAATGCCAAAGCCATTCTCCTAGAAGAACAGTACTGGTACTATTTAACCCATAGCTGGGAGGATAAGGGGGTTCATACCTTTCCCAAGGGTATTTGCCCGAAAGTGAATGCAACAGCGTGACTGGAGTACGAACTCGCTTACTACGATTCCGCAGTCCATCGCTTTAACCATTACATCACGAGGACACCCCCGGTATTTTTTTGTGTTGATAAAGGAATTGTTAAATTGTAGCCCCCTTCCTGCTTCAGTAGAATGGGGGAAGGTTTACTCAATCGGAAATTTAAGTTGTTCTCTGTCCTCAGCCAATTACTAATTGACTGACCCTTTATATAAATCTCCAACATTCACGTAAGACCATTTCTCACTCCCACTGCAAGAGTTCCCATGATTGAACCTTTGCTGTCAGTCACACAGCTGGGCACCAGGTTCACTGTGGGTGAGAGGCACCCACTACATTACACATTGTTTTTATAGAAGTTCACTATGGCCATTATTTCTACAACAGTGCATAACAGAGAGAATAATAAATAGGCACATGAGTCCAAGTCTCACTTAGAGCTCATCACAGACAATCTCCTTTGATACATCCTATTCCTCATTGTCATCAAAATATTAGGAAACAATGAATTATTATCTCTCTTGGATGATTTGCATGTCCATTAGGGAATCATAGACCCAGAAACTCCTTCTTGACCTCTTTTTGCCTTTGTTCTTTGGGCAATGGAGACATTGTATCTGGCCCTACCAGGAAACAGTAAAGTTATGTTGTAATATCATTTCCACTCATCAAGTAAAACTTTTGTTATTTTGTACCCCTTCTATATACTGCTTGTTTATTAAAGAGTGTATATAATTCTAGCTATTGGGACATGTTTGTGTATTCTTTCTTAGTAATGTCACCTGTATGTATATTATGTATATAAAAGATTAAATGCTCTTGTATATGTGAAGTGCTCATCAACTGTCCAGGAGACCTGGGTTCAATCCCAGTTCGCGTCATACCAATAACTTTAAAAATGGTACTTGATGCCATCTTGCTTAACACTCAGCAATATAAGGTACGTATCAAGGGTAAAGTGGAGTAATCCAGGGAAAGAAGTAGTGCCTTCCCCTACACCTCAGGGGAGCCTTCGGGTCACCCTCGACTAAGGTTGCCAACTTTACTTACTTTTTATATATGAATGAACTTGAATTACCATGACCAGAAAATCCGGCAAACACTTATGCACGACAAACGGAAACACTGGACAGCTGTTTCAACCTTACTAGGTTTGTCAGCAGTGTATACCATGATCACCACCACTAGAGATCAAACCAGTGACCACAGATTGCAGAACCGAAACTCTATGACTGAGCCATCATTCCATATCGCACACAAGTGACGCCAAATTTGAAACAACTGTCCAGTGTTTCCGTATGTCGCGCACAAGTGTTCGCCGAATTTTCTGGTTGTGTTAATTCAATTCACAATATAATTCCTCTATTTATAAAAAAAAAAGAAAATGTACATAAATGAACTTGTCTTTCTTTTTGTTGTGTTCAGTGTTAGTATATCATGGATATACTAATGCTAATATTAGTACTCGATAAGTGGGGATTCAACTAGATATCTTCCCCATCAATAAGTGTTCCAATAAAAATAACAACTTGAGTGAATTGCAATAAAAAGCTACTAAAATCAGAAAGATTTTTAAAAATATAAACAAATTAATAATAGTAGGTAAAATGCTTTCTTAAAATTTCATAGCTGAAAAGTGATCAATTTTTATCTTTTAATCCATCATAAAACATCTAGAAATAAAAGCCATGAATACAAAAGTTAAAATCTAATTTTTTCTACAAGTTATAACTTTTCTTCCAACCGCATAAGCAGAGTTTCAACTGTCACTGTATTAGAATTGTATTCTTCTTCATATAACGTGGTGACAGTATTCTTTTTCATATGACATGGTGACAGTATTCTTCAACTTATATATAAAATACAATGTGACTATATATATATATATATAGGTCAGACAACCTAGTCTCACACCAAAGTAATGAAGAAGTCCACTGTTATAATAACATAAGATATTACTTAAGTAAATAGAAGAAAAAAAGAGAGAATAAATTGCAAAGAAAGAAACACTGAAAAGGAGAGAAAGAACAGAAAGTAAGATAGAAGAAAAATGAAGAAGTATAAAAGGTTAATGGAGAAAAGAAAAAATATTAAATACCAAGCCCCATATTAATAATCCCATCACTTATGATGGAAACTATGTTTAGATGTTAAATAATGTTTACATCTGGTTATAATAAAAAGTGAAAATTTGGTTGATATAGGAGAAATACTGTTTGGTTCACTATAAATAAGAAACACATGAAATCATTGATGCCTTGCAGAGCTACAAACATTAGTCATCACATAATAAGCTTAGTTTGACACAAAGCCATAAGTCAAGGGCACTCTGTAAGAATCAAACCCTCTAACAATTATCTGCTAACCTAGATAATCATTACACCTGTGTCATTTACTAAGTTTATTAGTATGAAGTACACAGTGAGAAGTAAACTTACTACTGAATAGCAATGAATCTTTAAGTCCTATTTACTAAACATTACACCATGACACCCAGCTAGGTACATCAATAGGTACAATCAATGTTACAAGTAAAAAAATATAGTAAATGTTGAAAGTATTAAAGATAATGGGCCCAAAATCAAATTGCATATTTACTAGTTTAAATTCAAAAGTTCTGGGGGTGTCCTCGTGGTGTAATGGTTAAACCGATAGGCTGTGGAACCATAGTACGCGAGTTCGTACTCCAGTCGCGCTATTACGTTCACTTTCGAGCAAATACCCTAGGGAAAGGTATGAACACCCTTATCCTCCCAGCTATGGGTTAAATAGTACCAGTACTGTTCTTCTAGGAGAATGGCTTTGGCATTAAATAACCTAGAAAGGTTGATATGCCATTAAACAAAGAAACCAAACCAAAACCAATCAAAAGTTCTATTTAAAGCAACATATAAAATTTTTAAAAAAAATCACATAGCTTTTCAATTGGTTTAATTATTTAATGGCTTATCAACTTAAAGAATTATTTAATGCCAAAATTTGATTCACAAGTAAATTTTTAATTGTAATAACCATATTTTCAATGTTACATTGTATCCTTTTATCTTTTAAATTAAACTTTTTTGTCTATAATCATTTATTAGCATACATTTATATGGTTTCAAGTCTTCCTATCCAATAATAATTTATACACAATTATATATGCTGCTGATTATGGGTAAATAGTAAGGCAGACTGCACTCTTTAACCTTGGTATGGCAGCCAGTCTAGGAGAAGAAAAACTGAATTCAAACCTGTTAAATTCCATTAAAAATTGAACTTGTGTCACATCCTTTTCATGCAAAAGAGTTGGTATATATATATTATCCGTGCTACCAGCGCGATATGATGATATATATATATATATATATATATATAGTATTGAGTATTCCTATCCAATACTAATAATTTATACACAATTATATATGCTGCTGATTCGAGGTAAATAGTAGGACAGAGTATATATATATATATATATATATATATATATATAGTATTCCTATCCAATACTAATTTATATACGATGATATATGATGAATTTTATACCTATCTAATACTAATAATTCATACACAATTATATATGCTGCTGATTCAAGGTAAATAGTAGAGCAGAGTATATATTATATATATAGTATTCCAATGATGAATTTTATACCTATCTAATACTAATAATTTATACACAATTATATGGTTTCAAGTAACTATTCCTATTTAATAGTCATTTGTCTTCACAGTCATAAGAAGTCCTATCAAATATTGATAATTTTCAAACAAATCTATTTGACCCCTAGATAGGACTCTAAAAGGTACAGCTACTCCAGTGAACCTGAGAGTAATATTTATGAAGGAGTACTTTATACTCCCCAGAATTTCAGAACTAAAACCTCACTACAAGATGCAATATAATGTCATGCCCGGAATATCCTTATCTTTTTATGTGTGTCATTATAATTCAAAGTAACACAAAATTTACAATTACACAAACTGCAGGAAAATAGGAAATATGAAAAACTTTGAACCAAGAGATCACAAGTTCACATTCATACCAACTAAATGAAATCAGTCCAGAAAGTATTAAGCCAATTTGAAAATCTGGTTTACATGGCTTTGATGCAACTTGGAAATCAATTATAGGAGATCTTATTGTACATATGGGAACACTCTCTCCTGTGGTTACTCAGTTGGAAATAAGACACAATTGAGTGAACTCATGTGGTGATTAGAGATGTTGAGGTTACCAGTTTTACAAAACATTGAACTCCAGTCTGATAAAATATTATTGATAAGACCTCATCAAATATAGATTAAGTAACACCTGGCTTTTACCTGTGTGAACCCAAGTTTCAAATTAAAAACTAGGTAATGTCTGATTCTTATCTCATATCTAATTCTTAGGGGGGTTGTTTAATGGCATATCAACCTTTGTGAGTTATTTAATGCCAAAGCTATCCTTGTAAAAGAACAGCAGTGATACTATTTAACCAATAGCTGGGAGGATAAAGGGGTTCATATTTTTTCAAAGGTATTAGATGGAAAGTAAATGTACTAGCATGACTGGAGATTGAACTCACTTCAAAGCCACAGTCCAGCACGTTAGCCACAATTTCATTGGAACACCCCTCCTTCTGGCTATTAAATAAGTTATCGAGTTAAGTGAGAATCTCAAATAATTCAAATTTATACATAAAAACAAGATGAAAAGATGAAAATTAAACATTAAAGAAAAATTTAAATAGAAAATAATTTAAGGTTTGAGAACTGATACATAGAATTAAATTTTCATTACTATTTTTTTTTCTTTTTTTAAGAACATTTAAACAGGGACGTTACAATGGTGAGTCAAAAGTTTTGCTATATTCTAGTACATACTAGTTTGTGGCATGTATATCACAGACTGAAGGAATTAAAATTGTGGAAGGTACCTAGTGTGGTTAGTAGTATCAGGGTAGTAGAGTGTGCTGACACATGCATTGCTTCACTGTGTTATTTGAAAGTCACACAGATGAATGTGCAATATAGTCCAATTCAGTAACTTATGCTTTATGAGTTTAAACTGAGCCATAATGTTGTGGAAGCAACCAAAAACATTTGTTGTGTAAAAAGTGAAGTTGCTGTTGATCACATTACAGAAACTAGATGGTTCAAGAAATTTTGCTCAAGTTGTAAAAATATCAACAATCAAGCAAGGTCAGGTAGTGTTGGACTGTCTTGGGTATAAGTTGTCCAGAAGATGGCCAATCCAAACTTTCCTATAAGCAGTAAAAATTGACCAATCAGAAACGAGGAATGAAAACATTTAAAATCAGTTGCAATTATTCTCAGATACTCAATTACTATTTACAGTTTCTACTGGAAAGACATATCATTTGTATTAGCAACACTAGATTCTTTGAACAGAAGATCAAAATGGCAACAAGAATTCTAACAGTTAGGCCTAAGACTGTGAATTCTGAGGCTCAGAGAGGCAAATCTAGAACAAAAACACACAGAGAGTATCAAGCAAGCCTGGCAGCACACAGTCCAATGTTATTCAACTTTAAAGGAGAGAGAACAATTGGTTTGATTTACTTTGCTTAATGGCATATAAACTTCTTATAGGGTATTTAATGCAACAATTGATTAATAGGTAAATTTTTGCTTACAAACATCACAATAATTTAAACATTCTCAAGAAATCATTTTTTTTTTCAAATTCTGCTTTTCTTATTTGACTGTAATAAGATATCTGTTTGCACAGTTATGTTGTATCTAGATTGGTTGGGTTTGGTTTTATGGCACATCAACCATTGTAGGTTATTTAATGCCAAATCCTCTTTATACATATATATTAAATATATATGATTTGGTTGGGTTGGGTTTTATGGCACATCAACCATTGTAGGTTATTTAATGCCAAATCCTCTATATACATATATATCAAATATATAGGATTTGGTTTGGTTTTATGGTATATCAACCATTTTAGGTTACTTAATGCCAAATCCTCTTTATACATATACATTGAATATATAGGATTTGGTTGGGTTGGGTTTTAACATATCAACCATTGTAGGTTATTTAATGCCAAATCCTCTATATACATATATATCAAATATATAGGATTTGGTTTGGTTTTATGGTATATCAACCATTGAATATATAGGATTTAACAAATTTTATTGATAACATTCTTTAAATGAATCTGATCTCATTTTTTTGCGGTGGGGGGAGGCAAAGGGTTAAATGGTTTCAAGTATTGCTATCTAATATGAATAATACTATTTGCTATTAATTATTTGTTTGCACACAAATGTTTTCAAGTATTTCTATGCATCACTAACAATTCAATTACACATCAGTTATTTGTTTACACACAGTTAAAAGATCAACAGTTCTATTTCAAGCAATTCAATTTAGAATAAGTCACTTGTTTGCACACAGTTAAAATGTCAAACAGTTTTATTTGACCCATTGATAGAACCCTATCAAATGCTACCACTCCAAGTCAAAGTGGACCTGGAGCAATGGCAATGAAGGGGTACTATGCATTCCCCAAAGCTCCAGCATTACTGGAGCCTCACTATCAGATTGTTCAGTGTCATATCTAGGACACTTGTTGGGGAGAGAGGATCTTATCCCTCTGTAGAGATGCAGTCGGTGTATTCTACAGCCTCAGCCAAATGGGCTATGTGGTATCTAGTATTCCTGTCTAATAGAGAGTAATAGCAATGAAGTGGGGACCCTATATTTTCCTGCAGCTCTATAACTAGAACCTCACCACCAGATGCAGTTTAGTGTCATACTCAAAACACTCCCTTTTTTAGGGTGGTCTTTGCAGAGGATAAGACAAGGTCCAAGAACAATTGGTTTGATGCATATTCATATGTTCATGACATTATGACTTTTTAGGCACATTTGCAGCCACAATGGTTTCAAATAACTCTTTACTACTCGTAAGTGTTTGTGTATCACAATTTCCAATTGGGTTCTATTCATCAAGAAAAAAATCAAAGAGTTCCTAATCTTCTCTTTGATAAATAATGCATTCAAGAGGTGCCCGTGATGTAATGGTTACCGTCATAGGAAATGTACATGGTGACACGAGTTCAAATCCTGGACGAGACTGATAGCATTTCACATAGCACTAATACTCTTGGGAAAGGTATGAATCCAATTATTCTCCCTCCAGCTATGGGTAAATAGTAGGGCAGACTGAATTCGTCAAGCCTTGGGAAGACAACTAGTCTAGGAGAAGGAGAAGGAAAACTCTGAATTCAAACCTGTTAAACTCCGCTTAAAAATTGACCTTGTGCCATATCCTGTCCGAGCGGAGGGGTTGGTAAATATGGATAAATAATACATTCTATACAACAATACATCTATCCAAGGTGCAATTTGTTTATTAGTTATCAGCATAGGAAATGGAATTGGCAACCCAAGTTGAAATCATCAACAAGGCTGTTTACATATTACTTCACACTAATGTCCTTGGGAAAGGCATGAATCTGTTCTCCCTCCAGGGTAAATAGTAAGGCAGACTGGATTCTTTAGCTTTGGTAAGGCCACCAGTCCAAAGAAAGAAAACTCTGAATTCAAACCACTTAAACACAGTGGAGGGGTTAGGTAAATACAGCTGCATTTGTAATAAATTTCTTTATTATCTCTTGCAAGGAATTTAGGAATATTTAATAATGTTTTATGATCATGAAGAATCAAAACAATTCTTGCCTTGTCATCATTGCTCAAATATGTTTCAGAAAAATTTTTATGGTAACAGGATCATCAACATAGCTGTCATTTGTTTACTGCAGTGCAGAACTCAGTTGCACATGTCAGTGTTGCAAAACTTTTGGCAGAATTAAGTTAAAATAAATACAGAAGATATTTGAGAAAAAAAATGGGACCTTCATAAAATGTTAGAATGCACAGTATGTGTATGTGTGTATTATATTTGTATAGGAAACACTGAGTACCCACTGTATAGGAAACACTGAATACCGACATATATGAATGGGAAGAGAAAAAGTTTATCCTCAACTTACATACATGAATCTGGTCATTTTTAACAAATTGTTGACAAGCATAAGAATATTTTTCCACCTCCAAAATCAAAGTAATTTCCAAATATTTATAAGAGCCAGTTGGCTGGGGCTGTAGAATACACTGACTGCCTCTCTGCAGAGAGGTAAGATCCCCCCCCCAACAAGTGTCCTGGATATGACATTAAACAATCTGATGGTGAGGCGCCAGTAATGCTGAAGCTTTGGGGAATGCAGAGTACCCCATTATTGCCATTGCTCCCAGGTCCACTCAGGCCCAGAGCAGTAGTATCTAATATGGTTCTATCTATGGGTCAAATAGAACTATTTGACATTTAAACTGAGTGAAAACTTATGCTAAATTGAATTGTTAGGAATAGAACTGTTTCGCCATTTAACTGTGTGTAAATAAATAACTGACGTTTAATTGAATTGTTACTGATACATAGCAATACTTGGTATCTTTTGTGTGCAAAAGAATGAGCTTAGGCTTATCTAAAAATGTTATCAACAAAATGTGTTTACAAATTATATATATCTAACATATATGTAAAAAGAGAATTTGACATTAAATAACTTATAATGGTTGATATGTTATAAAACCAAACCAAATATGTACAAGAAAAAAAAATTATTATAACAAAAAACTGCTCCCTAACCAAGCAAAAAAAAATTGCGGTCTATATTGGACAGGCCGAAGATTATACATTTTATAAAGAGAGACTGGAGGAATACCTCAAAGTGAGTAACACAGATGTCAAGAAAGTTAAGGCATTATTAATTCTAATGGGTAAGAAAATATACTGTGTAGCTGAACTTCACTGAAGAAACGTTAAACTAAAACATTTGACAATCTAATCAAGTTTCAACAGAACTATTTACCCCCAAAACCCAGTAAAATTGTTGAGAGATAAAAATTTAATTGCAGAATCATTAATACTAATCTTTTAAGTTGTCAATTTTCCTAGTGGGTAGAGTGTTCACCAATGACCCAGGAGACCAGGATTCAATCCCAGGTCAAGTCCTACAAAGACTCAAAAATGGTACTTAATGCTTTCTTGCTTAACACTCAGCATTATAAAGTAGGGAATCAAGAATAAAGTGGATCAATCCAGGGAAAGGAGTAGTGACCTCCCTATACCTTGGTGTAGTAGCTATTGAAAAAGGAGCCTTTGGGTCGCCTTCGACAATGGTTGCCCAACTTACTTATTTGTTGTATAATTAATAATATTTGGTTGAAATTTTGTTAATTTGAAACTGAATAAGTATGCTAAAATAATTATAATTTTATGAATACATTATTTTTTAGATTTCATTTTCTTTTTGTTTTATAATTCTATATATCTCCTGAAAAGAGGAACAGATACTACAGTCAAATCATAGCCAAAAGGTCATAGCAATATGCTCAGATCATAAGCAGAAACAAGAGACTCATTAATCATACAAAGTTTGTTCAAAAAGTTCTCAGCCTCAATGAGTTTGTAGATTTGTCACACACACCACTTACATTTGTATGAGTCTCACCAACACAGAAATTAAGATAGAAATCTCAATTAGTTTTTCTACTTTTATAAGAAGTAGTAATGCATTACCATACCAAAAATGATCCGCAATAACTCTTCTTTCTGGCTGAGGTTTAGAACTTTTAAGACGACCTTCGTAAGCAGAGTGCACAACAAATACTGCTCTGATCTGAGCAAAAAGTACTTATCCTATAATTTTAATAGGATTATTTACTATTATTGTGAACTTTAGCATAGTTCACAATAATTTTTAAAATATTTCAAAAATTCCAACTAAGTTTCCGAGAGCTGAAGTCTCAGCAGAAAAAAACATTTACCACAATTATTTGAGTTATATGCAGTAACTTTAGATTATCAAGTTCTGGAAAAAAAAATTGTGTAAAATACACACTGATTTTTTAGAATTTGTAACTGTTAAATTTAACCTAAGTTTATTAGCATTTTGTTCAAGTTTTTATTGGTTAAAAATGATTACAAATAAAAATTTATATAGTTTACATAATGTCTTTTTGGCTCATTGGCCTAGTGGGAAGAGTGTTCGCCAATGGTCTGGGAGACCTGGGTTCAATCCCAGGTCGCATCATACCAAAAACTTTAAAAATGGTACTTGATACCTCCTTGCTTAACACTCAGCAATATAAGTTACATATCAAGGGTAAAGTGGAGCAATTCGGTGAAAAGAGGAGCACCCTCCCCTACACCTCAGTGTAGTAGCTATTGAAAAGGGAGACTTATGGTCGCCTACTTTACTTTTTATATCATGTCTTAAAACAAATTTACACTGTATTTAGAGCAACAGTCAGAGAAAAATGCAATAAGTTCATATTAAGAGAAACAAAACATACTTTACAGTAGATATTCCTCTGTAATGGCGTAAAACACATTAGTCTGGATTATAGATATAACTTACTTTTGATTATCCCATTCCAAATATAGTGAGACACATGGCCAGAAAAAAAAAAGATAATTATATAAAGTTATCTTGTATAATACACTACCCTAATTTTGGGGTGGAAAAAATCTGGAAAAATAATGCATCTTTCACAAAAATAATACAGGATTATTTCATCATTATCGAGTAATGCTAATAACACAGAGATTCCCATAACTCCCTCTCACTATTTGTCCCTATTAGCCATCATTCTTGAAAGGTCCTCTAGACAGCATCTGATGAAAGTAAAACAGAATTATTTACTATTATCATGAAGTATGGTAATATTTCAAAAATTCAAACTATGTCTCCAAGAACTGGGAGTTCTTTAGAAGAAATATTCAACATTTTCTTTTATTTTGCTTTGAATATTTCAATCTCCTAAAGTCATGGGAATTTATAATTGAATCATCAAAGTTACAATGAGATTAGTTTGTTTTGTTTTTTTTTGGTATATCAACTATTGTTTTTTTTGTTTTTTTTAAAACAACAGGATTTGACATTAAATAATCAACTATTGTTGGTTATTTAATGCTAAATCCTGTTTTTACATATATATTAAATATATGATTTGTAAACTTATTTTGTAGATACACACAGTTAAAGGATCAAACAGTTCTATTTCTAATAATTCAATTTAACATAAGTCAACAAGTTAAATGGTTCCAAGTATTGCAATGTATCAGAAACAATTCAATTAAACATCAGTTATTTGTTTGTACACACTGTTAAATGATCAGTTTTATTTCAAACAATTCAATTTAGCATGTCATTTGTTTACACTCAGTTTAAATGTCAAACAGTTCTATTGGACTCATAGATAGGACCCTATCAAGTGCTACCACTTCAGGCCAGAGTGGACCTGGGAGCAATGGCAACAAAAGATTACTCCATATTCCCCAAAGCATCAGCATTACCAAAGCCTCATCATCATATTTTTAGTGTCATATCTAGGACTCTCATAGAGGACGTCTTACCTCTCTGCAGAGATGCAGTCAGTGTATTCTACAGTCATAACCGACGGGGCTATTACAATGGAAACAACAATTGTAAATGTGTGAATAGATTATTATTATAACTAACAAGGTCATAATGACAATACATTAGATTAATGAAGGAAGCAGCTAATCTCAAACAGGTAGAAAGAAAAACAACATTATTTGTTGTAAACACAGATCAATAAAAAAAAAAATACAAAGTATAAGTCAACACTTTTTCTTCTGCTTAAACCAAAATACCTTTTCATTGATTTTCAAACAATATTTCATTGTAAGTTATCATTGTGTTCACACACACACTCTTAAGATAGACTTAGAAATATTCATAGCAATCTGTACTAACTAGCAATGCTTTTTATTGTTATATACTGATGTACTCAGACTAGTATCATACCCTGTTGATAGGGCTGTCTGTATACTATGCACTGGGGTAAGACCCTCTCAAAAAAGGATGTCCTGGGTGTGACACTAAAATGCATCTGAGAGTGAAGCTCTAGTTGTGGATCTCTGGAGAATGTAGAGTACTTGTTAATTATCATTACTTCCAGGTCCACTCTGACCCAGAGCAGTAGCACTTGTTAGGGTCCAGTCAATGGATCAAATAGCTGTTTAAAAATTATTCCTATTTAATAGGACCATGTGCAAATAAAATCACTTAAAAACTATACAAAAAATGTAAATATGAATGTATCATGAATGCAGTTCTGTAATCTTAAGAAACAACTACACAAAAAATGTAACTATAAACGTACAATGAATACAATTCCCTAACCTCTGGGCATAAAATAACCCTAGACAGACTGACATACCATTAAATCAAATCAATCAGACTGGTGTCCTCATCTTGGTCATTATAGATATGAAATCTTGATATATAGCTGCCTTTAGGATTACCAAACTCAGTAGTTGTCTGAGATATTTAAGACAAAACTCTTGATCAAGTCCATTCTAATAGATTGATTTCCCTGTCCATGCAACAAGACAATGGCCAAGTGGATAAAAGTATTTGTGAGATAAATCCCTGTATCAGGTAGTTCAAAATATGCTGGTTAAATAGATGAGACAGGCAAGTTGTATAACAAGGATAAATCAGGATGTATTAACTTATATGAGATATTTTTATGCATAGACAATAGAATGTAAACAATTCACTCATTTGGGTTCAATAATGGCTTCAGTTTGAAATTTCAAAATGGTTACTATGACTGGCACCTGAAAAAGGTCAGTAGTTTAGGTTAGGTTCATTGGTTTAATGATATATTAACCCTTGATAAATTATTTAAGGCTAAATCTTGTTTATACATATATGATTTTTCTAGATAACATTTTTTAAATGAATCAGAGTTCATTTGTTTGTATCCAGTAAAATGGTTTCAAATATTACAAACACAAATAGTTCTATTCACACCCAGTTAAATGGTTTCAAGTATTATTATTTAATCAATTTAATATTAATCAATTGTTTGCACACAGTTAAATATTTTCCAGTAAAGTAAATGATTAAACATTTCAATTTCAGGTACTGTCAGAGTGGACCTGGGAGTAATGATAATAAAAGAGTACTCTACATTACCCAAAGCTCCAGCATTACTGGAGCCTCACGATCAGATTGTTTAGTGTCATATCCAAGACACTCATTGTGGCAGGTGGTTTTATTCCTCTACAGTGATGCAATCAGCATATACTGTAGCTCCATCAACTGGGTTGGAAAGCCAGTGGGTACAATGGCTGAAACTTTATGACTAAATAACTAAGACTTGGCACCTGAAAATATCTTTATCTCAGAAATCAACACATCATAGGAAAGCACCAAAGGTAATGCTGCATCTTATGCAATCTGCCATCGTAAAGCCACTAAGGCAAATGTGCACCCAACAACACTGCACCTAAGGCAACAGGCCTAAGAAACATTGCACTCAAGACAACTCAGCACCTAAAGCAACAATAGACCCAATTAGAAAAACAACAGAGGAAAACAACAAAGACAATTCAGCACCTAATGCAACAATGTAACTCTGCACCCAAGGCAACTCACCATAGGAAAACACCCAAGGCAACTCAGCACCTCAAGCAACAACACTGCACCAAAAGCAACATGCCATAGGAGAGCGCCCAAAGCAACTCAACATATAAGTAACACTGCACCCAAAGAAACAACAGACTCGACAACACACCACAGGCAAACATCTAAAGCAAACAATGCACTAAAAACACAAAATTGGGAGCAATCTACTATGGTGAAGCACCTAGGAACACTTGTTATAGGAGAGCACCCAAGGCAACACTGCACCCAAGACAACCCAGCACCTGAAGCAACATAAGTACCAAACAACACTGCCATAGAATGCACCCAAGCACCTAAAGCAACCTAGCACCTAAGGCAAAAAAAGTATAAAGAACCCAAGGCAACGCTGCACCCAAGGCAACCCAGCACCTGAAGCAACATAGCACCAAACAACACTGCCATAGAATGCACCCAAGCACCTAAAGCAACATAGCACCTAAGGCAAAAAAAGTATAAAGAACCCAAGGCAACACTGCACCCAAGGCAACCCAGCATCTGAAGCAACTTAGCACCAAACAACACTGCCATAGAATGCACCTAAGGCAGTATAGAGAAGATACCGAGAAAACACAGCACCTAAGGCAACCCAGCAACTGCACCTAAGGCAACACTGCACCTAAGGCAAACACAGTATACAGAAGATCCCAAGGAAACACAGAACCCAAGGCAACACTGCATCCAAAGCAACCCAGCACCTGAAGCAACTTAGCACCAAACAACACTGCCACAGAATGCACCCAATGCAAACACAGTATAGAGAAGATCCCAAGAAAACACAGCACCCAAAGCAACCTAGCACCCAAGGCAAACACAGTATTAGAAGAACCCAAGGAAACATAGCACCCAAGGCAACCCAGCAACTGAAGCAACTTAGCACCAAACAACACTGCCATAGAATGCACCTAAGGCAAACACAGTATAGAGAAGATCCCGACCAAACACTGCACCCAACACTGCATTTAAGGCAAACACAGTATAGAGAAGATTCGAAGAAAACACAGCACCCAAGGCAACACTGCATCCAAAGCAACCCAGCACCTGAAGCAACTTAGCAACAAACAACACTGCCACAGAATGCACCCAAGGCTACACTGCACCTAAAGCCAAATAACACCTAAGGCAAACACAGTATAGAGAAGATCCCAAGGAAACACAGCACCCAAGGCGACCCAGCACCTGAAGCAACTTAGCACCAAACAACACTGCCATAGAATGCACCCAAGGCAACACTGCACCTAAAGCAACCTAGCACGCAAGGCAAACACAGTATTAGAGAAGAACACAAGGAAACACAGCACCCAAGGCGACCCAGCACCTGATGCAACTGAGCACCAAACAACACTGCCATAGAATGCACCCAAGGCAACACAGCACCCAAGGCAACCCAGCACCTGAAGCAACTTAGCACCAAGCACTTTGATAAAGAAAAGCACTGCAGGCAACACAGCACCCAAGCACCCAAGGCAAACACAGTATAGAGAAGATCCCAAGGAAACACAGCACCCAATCCAACCCAGCACCTGAAGCAACACTGCCATAGAATGCACCCAAGGTAACACTGCACCCAAGGTAACACTGCACCCAAGGATTCAACTCTTTTATTTTAAAAAAGCACCTAAGGCAACACAGTACCCAAAGCAGCCTAGCACACAAGGCAAACCAGTATAGAACCCAAGGAAACCAATGCAACCCAGTACCTGAAGTATTACTGTTATAGAATGCACCCAGGTAACACTGCACCCAAAGCAACTCAGCACCCAAGCATCTAATTCAACACTTTTATTTTAAAAAAGCACCTAAGGCAACACATTACCAAATGCAACACTGTACCTAAAGCAACCTAGCAACCAAGGCAAACAATGCAACACAGGGCCCAATACAACACAGCACCCAAGACAACCCAGCATCTGAAGCAACTTAGCACCAAACAACACTGCCATAGAATGCACCCAAGGTAACACTGCACCCAAGGCAACTCAGCATAGGAAAATTAAACACTTTTATAAAAATGCAACACTGCACCCAAAATGCAACCCAAGGAAACACAAAAAAGAACCCAAGGAAACACAGCACCCAAGGCAACCCAACACCTGAAGCAACTTAGCACCCAAGGAAACCTAGTACCTAATGCAACACTGCACCCAAGCATCTAAAGCAACTTAGTTGCAACTCAGCACCCAACGCTGAGAAAAGCACTCTGTAGAAAATCATGCTGTAGAAAAGCACTCTTGGCAACTCAGCACCCAACGCTAAGTTGCTTTAGATGCTTGGGTGCAGTGTTGCATTAGATACTAGATTTCCTTGGGTGCTAATTTGCTTCCGGTGTTGTGTTGACTTGGGTGCTGTGTTGCCTTGAGTACATTTCTATAACAAGTTATCTCAGGTGCTAAATTGCCTTGAGTACTTTATGTGTTCCAAAAACAACACATTATAGGCATGTTGCATCCTAGGCATGTTGCATCCTAGGCATGTTGCATCCTAGGCATGTTGCCTAGGATGCTTTTCTAGGATGCTGGGTTTTTGGTCCTAGATTGCCTTGGGTGCTGAGCACCCAACTTGGCAACTCAGAACCCAACTCAGCATCCTAGGTTGCCTTGGGTGCTGAGTTGCCAACTCAGCACCCAAGGCAACCTAGGATGCTGAGTTGGGTTCTGAGTTGCCAACTCAGCACCCAAGTTGGGTGCTGAGTTGGGTGCTGAGTTGCCAACTAGGCAACCTAGGAACTTGTTATAGAAAAGTACTCAAGGCAACACAACTCAGCATCCTGGGTTGCCTTGGGTGCTGAGTTGCCTAGGGTTGGGTGCTGAGTTGCCTAGGGTGCTGAGTTGGCAACTGAGTTGGGTTGCCTAGGATACTCAGTTGGCAACTGGGTTGGGTGCTGAGTTGGCAACTGAGTTGGGTTGCCTAGGATACTCAGTTGGCAACTCAGCACCCAACCCAGTTGCCAACTGGCAACTCAGCACCCAACCCAGTTGCCAACTGGCAACTCAGCACCCAACTCAGTTGCCAACCCAGTTGCCAACTGAGTTGGCAACTGAGTTGGGTTGCCTAGGATACTCAGTTGGCAACTCAGTTGGCAACTCAGTTGGCAACTCAGTTGGCAACTGAGTTGGGTTGCCTAGGATACTCAGTTGGCAACTCAGCACCCAACTCAGTTGCCAACCCAGTTGCCAACTGGCAACTCAGCACCCAACTCAGTTGCCAACCCAGTTGCCAACTGAGTTGGCAACTGAGTTGGGTTGCCTAGGATACTCAGTTGGCAACTCAGCACCCTAGGCAACTCAGCACCCAACCCTAGGCAACTCAGCACCCAAGGCAACCCAGGATGCTGAGTTGTGTTGCCTTGAGTACTTTTCTATAACAAGTTCCTAGGTGCTGAGTTGCCTAGGGTGCTGAGTTGGCAACTGAGTTGGGTTGCCTAGGATACTCAGTTGGCAACTGGGTTGGGTGCTGAGTTGCCTAGGGTGCTGAGTTGCTAACTCAGCATCCTAACTCACCCAACTCAGCATCCTAGGTTGCCTTGCAACTCAGCACCCTAGGCAACTAGGCAACTCAGCACCCAAGGCCTTGAGTACTTTTCTATAACAAGTTCCTAGGTTGCCTTGGCAACTCAGCACCCAACTCAGCATCCTAGTTGCCAACTCAGCACCCAAGGCAACCCAGCACCAAAAACTCAGCATCCTAGAAAAGCATCCTAGGCGTGTTGCCTATATAATGTGTTGTTTTTGGAACACATAAAGAAGCAAGGCAATTTTATCACCTGAGATAACTTGTTATAGAAAAGCACCCAAGTGCTTCACAACACCTGAAACAACTTAGCACCCAAGGAAACCTAGTAGCTAATGTAACACTGCACCCAAGCATTTAAAGCAACTTAGCGTTGGTTGCTGAGTTGCCAAGAGTGCTTTTCTACAGAGTGCTTTCCTCAGCGTTGGGTGCTGAGTTGCAACTAAGTGCAACACTGCACCCAACTCAGCATCCTAGGTTGCCTTGGGTGCTCCCAACTTGTTATAGAAAAGTACTCAAGGCAACACAGCACCTAAGTCAATATGGTCTAAAAACACAACTGAGGCAACTCAGCACCTGAGGCAACCTTACCATGGTAAAACACCTTTTTATAGAAAAAGCACTCAAGCCATCACATTATAGGATAGCATCCAAAGGCAATCCAGTACCTAATGCACACAGCACCCAAGGCAATATGTTAAAGGAAAGCACCAGATGAAATACTGCACCAAAGGCAACCCAGCAACCGAGGCAATTTAGCAACCCAGGCAATACACATGCCAGCACTCAAAGCAATCCAGCAACACATTATACCTACCACCTAATGCAACACTGCACCCAAGGCAACAACATTTTAGGCAACATGATGCAAATCAGCACATAAGGCAACCTACCATTATAATCACTTTTGAGGGATTTTTGCATAATGTGCTTTTGAGTGATTATGCAAAACTTTATAAAATTTATAAAGTTTATAATGTGCTTTTGAGTGATTTTCTAAAAAGTTTAACACGTTATAGAAAAGCACTCATGACAACACAGCACTCAAGTCTTTATAGAAAAAGCATCCTAAGCAACTTAGCACCGAAGGCAATACATTACAGGAAAGCACCTGAAGCAACCCAGTACCTAATAGAACTCAGCACTGTAGAAGTCAAATGACTCACTTTTTAACATGGCTGCCTTCTTGAATCTTCATGGTAAAAGCAAGCCAGCTAAGCTTACCTCATTTTATAGGAGAGCACCTAATGTAGCAGGTGGGTTGTATCTGAGGTGCCAGGATGACATGCCCAACACATTTGCATGAGTGATGTCTATTCGCCCATATATTCATCCAGTAAATGTAATGGGGATTTTTTGGCTACTTGTGTGTCAGACCACTCTCAAGTCACCCAATATTCTTCAAGCACCTAAGGCAATCTGCCACAGTAACAATGCACTCGGCATCTTTGCACCTAAGGCACCCAACAACACTGCACCCAAGGCAACATGCCATATGTGAAAACACCCAGGGCAACCGGCCATGCAAAAGCACCCAAAGGAAAATGCCATAAAGTAACATGCACCCAAGGCAATACACCATAAAAAAAGCACCCAGACTACTCAGCACTCAAGACAACTCACCATAAAAGTTTTGCTGGTCAGTGTGTCCATGTGTAAGAGTCCCACATCCTTACTTCTCTCATAGTGCCTATGCCTTGCTGCTCTTACTCAGACGGTTTGTGAGATGAGAGGTAAGCGGTCGTACTCTTACTGTTATTGTTTTCTACAATTTGTTCAAAACAGCATGCAGCATCCTCGTTCATTTCTCATCTAGCTTTTTCTTTAAGTGTTTTATTAAAGTCCAAGTAGTGCAACCATACATTATTTAAATTAGCATAGCAACCAATGCCTCTTTTACTGCCAAATTTGACTTAAGCTGGTGTATTTATAAGAAGAACTAGATCATCTGCATCAGTAATAGTTTATGCAGGATGTTGTCTCCTTCTTGGCTTGCTTTTTTTTAAACTATGAAATGATTTCCTTTCATTAGACCAACTAACATTTGTTGAAGTTCATTCGTAATGCAGTGAGTAAACACTTGTTTGCATAAGAAGCAATGCTACAACTTGAGCCGAGATTATATGGACATTGGGGCATTCTATAGCTCTCATTTTAAATTGGAATTAAAGACATACTGACCAATATTGACATATTTCTTCCACTTGGCTCCTGAGTTCAAATGCTTCTTCTTCGTTTGGACTTTTATTTACTACCGATATTTTAGGTAGCTTTGGGGGCGGTCTAGTGGGGTGAAGGGGACAATTCGTTTTTGTTGGTATTTTTTTTTTTTTTCTTTCCTTTTTCCTTTTCTGAGGGGGGGGGGCCTGTGGTAGCATTCTAGGCTTTTTCTTCTAAACTACTGTTAGGGCTGCTGAATTTTACAAAATGTTATGCTGTATTTTGTTTGTAAAATAATGCTTAAACTATGCGTCTTAAATGTAAAGGCACGCTTACTCTACTGTAAAGCCAATTTGATATTAAGCCTATCCACATGTCAGCGAACAAGGCAGAATGTTTTTAAATATCTTCTATCGAATAATTTAAAAATTCGTAAAGAAAGCCCTAACAGTAGTTTAGAAGAAAAAGCCTAGAACGCCTAATGCTACCACAGAGCTCTATAATTCCTGAAGCCTGCTAGGTCCCCAACTGTAGGATGGGGAAAAAAAAAAAAAAAAAAAAAAAAAAAAAATGAAAAACCCTTGGAAAAGTCCCAATACAGCAAAAAAGTATAAGTCAGTACTAGTGAAAGTCATAAGAAAGTACCTTAATGTTGGACTTTAACTAAGTTAAAACTTAAAACAACCCCCCCCCTTTTTATTTTTTTTTTATTTTTTTTTTTTTTTTTTTATTTATTTTATTATGTACACATGGGAAGCAGCATGATGTACGTTAAGGTATTTGAATAAACCAATGGACGACCAAACTCAATACCCAAATGGGTCCTGGACGTGAGTTTGACGACTTTTCGCTCAGGATCGACAGTTCGATCGGGGAACTACTGCTGCTCCTCTATAAGAGTGGCTTCTATAGAAGAGAATAAAACAGCCATCGAAAGATAACCATGATCCACACTCAAACCACTTACACAAACCGCATCGCTCTTCGCGCGGGTAAAAAAGGGGCGCGTCCTGCTGAGGTTGGAGCCCTGGCCTCGGTGTTCGAAAAATCAGCTACAGAGCTCAAACAATCAAAACTACTAAAATGCAAGCAAACACTACAAATAGCCACATTTAACGTAAGAACCTTAAATAGAATAGGACAACTCCCAGAGCTAATCGCATCGGCCGAAGAACATAAAATAGACATAATATGCATACAAGAACACAGATACACGCACACAGAAGATATCAAATATCACGAAACTGGCAATGGATGGTCGCTCGCCACTGTATCCGCATGGAAAAACTCTGTCAACGCCGCAGTGGGAGGGGTAGGATTGCTTATAGGACCTAGAGCACTAAAAACGCTTAATAGCATAGAGAAAATACAACCTAGAATGATGGTAGCTACATTTAACGGAAACCCCAGAGCAACAATCGTCTCATGCTACAGCCCCACCAATGTTAGTGAAGAAAATGAAATAGTCACCTTCTACGATGAGTTATCCTCATTAGTGCGTAGCATCCCGAAACACAACATGTTAGTCATTGGCGGAGACATGAATGCACAAATCGGGAAAAACGGAAACAACAAATACAGCCTCCACAACACGTCAAATAGAAATGGGCAACATCTAACAGATTTCATGATAGAAAATAGATTAGCATGCCTCAATACAAACTACCAAAAAAGAGAGGGCAAACTATGGACATACACGTACGCAAACAATACTAAAGCTCAGATAGACTACGTCCTTATAAACAAGAAATGGAAGAATAGTGCATTGAATTGCGAGGCATACTCCTCTTTTGAGGGTGTGTCCACCGATCACCGAATAGTCACAGCGAAAATACGGTTAAGCCTACGAAAAAACGACAAACGAACAGCGACCACCAAACACTATGACTGGGCCCTATTAAACAACAAAGATATCAGAGATAAATACGTATTAGAATTAAGAAACAGATTCGAAACACTACAAGAAAAGACGGAAAAAAGTACACCAAACGACGAATACGAAAATTTCGTCAATGCACACCTTGAGGCAGCAGCAAAATACATTCCAACAAAAATTAAAACTAAATATAGAGTCCCATGGGAAACCTTAGCGGTGAGAGAAAAACGTGCACTAGTGAAAACAGCCTCCAAAAACTATCGAAAAAACCCAACAAACACAAATGCCTTAAAACTAAAAACGGCACAATATCAATTAGCAGGCATATATATAAAGGAACAGACAGAATACATTCAAAATCAGATAGATAAGATTAGAGACTCGGTAGAAGATAGACAATCTAGAATTGCCTGGCAAACAATAAACGAAGTGAGCAGAAGAAAGAACACAGCCAAAGCAAAACTTAAAGCAGCAAACCAACAAGAAAGAATAAAACTGTGGAAACAGCACTTCGAAAACTTACTTGGAAACCCACCAAAAATAACGCATGAACCAATCACCAGAATAATTAGCAAACAATTAGACATTAAACTTGGACCGTTCACACAAGGAGAACTCGACTCGGTTCTCAGAAAAATTAAAAATAGGAAAGCTGCAGGACTGGACGAAATTCCCCCGGAAGTATGGAAGACCAGACAATTCGACGACATACTGCTCCGACACTGCAACGCAGTATACAATCAAAATCCGATAGATAGATGGACGAAGGGATGCATACTCCCCTTCCCTAAAAAGGGGGACCTCGGATTAGCCAAAAACTACCGAGGCATAACACTTACATCCATAGCTGCCAAAATCTACAATGCCCTACTACGAAACCGCATAGAACCCAAAATCGACAACATACTTAGAAAAAACCAAAATGGCTTCCGAAGAAATAGATCTACGACCTCACAAATACTAACCATCCGCAGAATCCTTGAAGGTGTACGGGCAAAGAACCTACAAGCGACATTAATATTTGTCGACTTTACCAAGGCTTTCGACTCCATTCACAGAGGAAAGATGGAACAAATCCTACTAGCATACGGCATACCTAAAGAAACCGTAGCGGCAATAACGATTCTCTATAGAAACACTAAAGTAAAAGTACGATCACCAGATGGAGACACAGAATACTTCGACATTGTAGCAGGAGTACTACAAGGGGACACGCTGGCTCCGTATCTCTTTATCATTTGTCTAGACTACGTACTTAGAACATCGATTGACAAAATCAAAGAGAATGGCTTCGAACTGACGAAGAAAAGAAGCAGAAGATACCCCGCAACAACAATTACCGACGCCGACTACGCCGATGACATAGCGATACTGGCAAATACACCTGACCAAGCCGAAACACTTCTGCATAGCCTGGAACGAGCAGCAGCAAGCATAGGCCTCCATGTTAATGCACACAAAACGGAATATATGTGCTATAACCAAACGGGGGACATCTCCACTCTAGAAGGAACCCCTCTTAAACTAGTAGACAAATTCACGTACCTAGGAAGCAGCGTCGAATCAACCGAAAAGGACATCGAAACGAGGTTAACGAAAGCATGGACAGCTATCAATAGGCTATCGACTATATGGAAATCAGACCTAACCGATAAAATGAAACGCAGTTTCTTCCAGGCAGCGGTCACATCGATACTGCTATATGGATGCACTACATGGACGCTAACAAAACGGCTGGAGAAGAAACTAGATGGCAATTACACAAGAATGCTGCGTGCAATCCTGAACAAGTCCTGGCAGCAACACCCCACAAGACACCAACTGTACGGCCACCTGCCCCCTATCACGAAAACTATTCAAGTTAGGCGAACCAGACATGCAGGACATTGCTGGAGAAGCAGAGATGAACTCATAAGAGATGTACTCTTATGGATCCCCACACACGGCCGCGCAAAAGCAGGACGACCAGCACGAACGTACATTCAGCAGCTATGTGAGGATACAGGTTGTTGTCCTGAAGACCTACCTAGGGCGATGAACGATAGGGAGGAGTGGCGAGAGAGGGTCAGGGATATCCGTGCTGCCAGCACGATATGATGATGATGATGATAGCTCTCATGTGGCTAAGTCCAGTCTCTGGACAGTGATTGGTTGCTGGTCCAGTGAATGAGTATATTAGTATGTGTATACACTGGCTTGCTTAAGAGGTTACAGGCTCAGTATTGGGTTACCATCCATTTAATTTTTTGTCTGCCAGCTGGGGCTGTTGAATCAGTAAGTGTTGTTATTGTTGCTTGTTCGGCACGTTAGAGTAGTGACTTCTACAACATTAGTAGTACAAAATCTAGGCAGATTTTTAATAGAAATGGTATCATTGTATCTCCCTGCAAGACTCCAATGATAATGTCACCATTGGATGAATGAATTATTACTTTCACATTTTTGTAAAATAGATTTATAGCAATTAAAGTTTCTTTGGGAAGACCATATGCTAGAAATATTCTTCAATCTTTCATCTGTATATGAAATCAAATACCCTGGAGAAATCGACAAACAAAAGTGTTACCTGGAGATTATTTTGCTGATACTCCTTCAATGATTTGACAAATAATCTGAATCTGAGATCCATTTTGATTTTTTCTAAGAATTTTCTCAACTTTTGGCTAAATATAATTGAGAAGCAATAAGAGTTATACCTCTGCAGTTTCAAGGTTGCCTTTCTTCGGAAACGGGAGGATAGTTTTTTTCATCTTTCTATTGTAATACACAACATTGCATAATCAAAGACATAAGTCATTGAATTTCATTGTCTTCAATACTTTAGGAGGTATTTCATTGAGGCCAGCAGCTTTTCTGCTTTTGTCTTCAAAACTGTGTCAAGTTCATCCTCCATAAAAATACCAAAAAACAAATTACAAGAATTTGTTTATTATTAAAAAAGTTTGGTTTATTTGTTTAATGGCATATCAACTCTGAGTTATTCAATGCCAATATTTGATTCATGAGTAAATGTTTGATTGTATTCATAAATATATTTTCAATGCTCCATTGCATTTTTTATTTGTTTTCACATAGTTATATGGTTTCAATTATTCCGATCTAACACTAATACTTTGCAAGCAATTATATGGTTTCAAGTAATGTTAATCAAAATCCTTAGTAAACAATTATATCTTCAAGAAACTATTAATACAAACAATTTACACAAAGTTATATTGTATCAAATATTCCAATCTAATGTAAGTAAAACAGATCAATTTGACCCATAGATGGGATCCTAACAAGTACTACCACTTCTGGTCAGAGTGGACCTGGAAGTAATGACAAGAGGTAGCTCCATAGCCCTCAAGGCTCAGGAAATTGAATCTTATCAACAGATGCAATTTGTATCATACCCAGAACACCTCTTTTATACCCAGGACACCCCTTTTTAGGGTGTTATTATCCCTTTGCTGGGAATACAGTCAGCATATTGTCAGCCCTGACAATAGGGCAAGATAATAACCAAGATAAAGCACTAGTTTGAATATATCAGTATAATAATGCTTATTCTTCATCTCAGGAATTCAAAGTCTTTAATTAAAATTCCTGTTCAAAGTGGACTTGGGAGTAATGGCAACGAAGGGATGACTGTGTACTCCTAAAACACAAGAAATGAAGCCTCAACACCAGATACAATTCTGTCCAACCCAAGTCACCCCTTTCTGAGGCGGTTTTACGCCTCAGCAGGGACTACAGTCAGCATATTCCACATTTGGATAATATGGCAATATTAATAAAGCAGCTAATTTTACTTGATTCTTATAGATATTTGTATATATCATAGATTTTTGTTTGGTTTTGAATTATTTATGCCATAATTTTCATCAATAACCTCATTTTTTCATTTGATTAATCATCACTGTAACTAAGTTATTAGATCTAAACTGCTGACTGAAGTAAGCTGAAAGAATAAGAGTATCAAATCAATACTAAATGTAGTTCAATACAATTTTTATCCTGACTTTAATAATAAATATATACATTTTTCTCTTTATGTACATTATAATCGGTACCAGATTTACATATAGGCTATTATGAGCTGCAGCCCATGGGGCCAAAGACTATAGGATCCCCCAAGGCTTTTTTCTTTTTCTGAAGAAAAAAAAAATTATATACTTAGAAATATTGGGGAAAAAATCATTAACTTCAGATGTGCCAAAAAAATCAGATTCTTACAAATAACGATTATCTAAGATCAATGTCTGTTAGGCTTAAAACTAATGTGGGTGGTTTGAGAAAATAGATTTGATTTGTGATTTCCTTCGTTTATTTTGTTTTTGTTTTGTTTTCTTTTGCTTTAAATGCAGTGCTGTAAATAGAAATCTATGGTACAGGATGAGAGAAGGGTTGTTCATGAGAAAAAAAAAATCCAGTTTACACTTAATTTAAGAATGGCAAAAAACAATTTTTTAAATAAAGATTTTTAGAATATAGCAAACGAATAGAATCTTGATGAAAGAAAAAGGGCAAAATTATTTTTCTTATATAAAACTTATAGGCATTAACCTAACTGTTCCCACCAGCTATAAGTAAATAGGAGGGAAGGAGGCTTCTTTAGCCTTAATAAGGTAACTAGTCCAAGACAAAAAAAAATCCTAATACAAACCAATTATATTCCACTAAACAAATTGACCAGGTAATTTACTAAGATTTTTGTTTAGATGTGGCACAAGGCCATATGAATTGAGCACCCAATAAGACTCAGACTCACCTGTAAAAGTTTGCTTGTTACATCCTGCTTGTGGCAGAGGGATTGGGTATATATAAAGTAAAGTTGGCGACCTTAGTTGAGGGTGACCCGAAGGCTCCCTTTTCAAAAGCTACTACACCATTCCCTGGATTGCTCCACTTTACCCTTGATCCTTACCTTATAATCCTGAGTGTTAAGCAAGGTGGCATCAAGTACCTTTTTTGAGTCTTTGTTATTACTCAACCTAGGATTAAACCCCAGTCTTCCGGATCATTGGAGAACACTCTACTCATTAGGCCAATGGCCTGATTTCTAAAATCTCACAAACTATTTTTCATTTCTTTTTTTAAATGTTATTATAAGCTATAAAAATGAATAAATAAATAAATAACCCCAAAGAGAAAAAAAATATATAGTTTTCTGTTCTAATCAGAGATTTTCTTTGCAGTAAATTGGTAATAAAGTTATGACCGATTCATTTAAATGAATTTTAGAAAGATTTACTATCTGCTTCCTATTCTTGTAATGCTTCCTTATAATTTCGAATCATTCAACAACAGAAAATTATATAAAATATTGTATACACATGCTTTAAAAAAATGCTTTAAAAAACAGGTGTTCCGCCCACAAAGCCGTCGGCAGATAATGACACTGGAATATAACATGGTTTTGGGGACAATATACATATTGTCTTAAAACCAAATGGTCTGATCGTTCTTATTGTTTCAACATACGTAACCTTAACGCGCATCACAGAAAAAAAGAGTTTCAGGTTCAGTTTGCAAATGAATCATAATTTTTTGGGGTCGACGTTCGCGCTGAACGTCATTTTTCAAATAATCTAAATTCTTGCTATAACAGAGATGAAATGATAATTCGAATAATTCACTCCTTCCTAGATAAAAGCATCATATCACCATGGACAGCTATTATTGCCGGAAACCCAAAAGGTTCACATGTCTTACACAAAATACTACAATCTAAAAAAAAAAAAAAAAAAAAACGATTTGATGACGTGGGAGAATATAATTTTCAAAAACAATTGATTACCTTCTATTTTCTTTTTCTTAATTTTCTATTCTACAGGGAATTTTCACGTTATTTGACCTTGTGAATGAATTCTTTGTATAAAATCATATAAAAATTACAGATCTTAAAACTTAACTCCAAAATGTGCTGTAATTATCATTTGTTGACGAGACCTTAAGATTTTTAGAGGAAAAAAATTTGATATCACTAAAACAAATTAAATTATTTAAAACAAATTTCACATGTTGAATCTGTAAAACTTTTAAGAGAACAAAAACAAATTCAGTACAAAAAAAGCTTTAAAACCATATTCTTTAACAACCACTTTTTTATCTATTGATTCTAAATATTTTATTAATCTTCCATTTTCGTTTTTCGACTTTACCCAGTGAAAAACGTTTAATCATTTTTACTTCTTCATTTCCGTTTGAATAAAAAGAATACTAAGACATAACCACCAATATCAAAAGTATTAATATTGTTAAAATACAAAAAAAAATAAGAAGAGAAAAAAAACACACTACCCCGTGTGCGACATGTAAAAAGCCGGTTGGAATCGAACTTAAATACGATAGCAGCACTTAAGTCAGTACTTTCTTCTGTCCTTCCTAGGTAAGTTTAGCGACCCACATCTTCACACACACAAGGGTTACGAATCAAAAAAGGTTCATTAAATAAAAAGAGACATTTCTACATACCATGGAAAAAGTTGTGAAGGACAAATATTTCTTCATAGCAAGAGGCAGTGATGAAGAACTGGATCAGCTGTATGAGAAAGTCCGGTAGAGCAGCCATGTTTGAATTACTAAGGGAGATCACTCTTATAGTTAATTTTTGTGAATGTTCTCCCTGTGTGTCAAGTCTTAAAGGAAGTAGTTTTAAAATCTAAATTCTATTGAATCTAATTACTCACTGATTCACTTATCCGCAGTTGGTCCGATTTGAAAAATTTTCCATTCAAAACTTTTATTAAACAAGAAATATCGTGTGTCAACAAAAGAAATAGTTTCATTTTTTTTTAGATATTTAAGACAGTGATGCTCACAGTAGACAAACTTTATAGTAAATTTCTGTTGACTTGTAGAGAAGAGGAAAATCTCGTATTTTGTTTTGGCGCGCTATTTAATTCAACACTGAATTTCACCCAATCAGGATGACATATCCTATTCAGCCCGGACCTTCATTTCCGGCTAGCAAAATGGGTGAGCGGCCAAACACACTCTCTTCGGCTTGAGACGGCGACCAGAACGGACGTGTCTCTGGTCGCCCCTGCTTAGCGATGCTTTTTAGCTAAACAAGCCACCCAGTGAGGACAACTCACTGTGGCTTTAACCCTAGCAGCAGCAACATGGACACTCAGCGAGGGAACCTTCTAATTTATGGATTCTTTGCGTCTAATATATTTTGGACCAAGGAATCCCAGTTGAATATGAATTAGATACGTTCAGCATGCCTTCCACAAGCACCACAAAAATTTACTATGTCGATCCGAGCGCCACTCCGCTCTCGACACAAAACTACACTGTGACTTTGAATACTTCCCTCACACGTCCAACGACACGCTGCCATTTCCAGCATCCCGCTAAACCATTTCGTCTCAAACATCCAACAAGCCTAACTACCACGAGTCTTGCAGCACCAAGAACAAACCTCCTCAAAGCTGCAAATAAAGACTTTTGCTGTTGTGTGTTGTTAAAGAAAAGTCTCGTAATTCATTTCTAGTGCCTAAAATATATAGTGTTAGGGAAATTAATTAATTCCCTCAACAACCGCTATAGACTCATTGCTGAAAAGCTGATTGTGAGGCTCCAGTTCTGGAGCTTTGGAAAATGTAGACTACTCCTTCATTACTCCCAGGTCCACTCTGACATGGAGTGGTAGTATCTGTTAGCGTCCCAACTATGGATCAAATTGATCAGCTTTAGAATTATTTGTATTGGATAGGAATACTTGATAAAATATAACTGCTAGTAAATTATTTGAACTAATAGTTAATTGAAAATATAGTTATTTACTAAGGTTTTTTTTTTACTTGAAACCACATATTTGCTTGCAGATTATTGGTCTTAGATAAGAATACTTGGAACTATTGGGGTTAGTATAGCATTTATTTCTAAAACTAACAGCAACTAATAAATTGAATTAAAATTTAGGTCATTTCTAACACTTTATTAAAGAACAAAACAATGACTAACAATATAAAGTCCTTCCTGTGTATAGAGTCAAGTTTGAGAGACTTATCGGTGAAATAGAGAGGATATCAGGCATCTTCTGATTTAGTGATTTCTTGGGGAGAATTTCTGGTCAATGTGGAGCTGGGAACTGTTTTGGATTCTATCCAGTGATTTTTGGTATTTTGTGCCAAAACTTCTGGGCTATTCACTTGATTGATATGTCCAATCGCAGAAAGATTCTCCCTCACTTAACCCCACACACAGGAATAAACATATTTTGTGAAAATTTATCGGTAAATGGGTTTATTGAATAGAGCACCAACATTTCTGGGTCAATTTGGGGCCTATTTTGTATTGTGTCTTTTTTACTGATGGTTAGCTTTTGTGTTTTATGATTGGCTGGAGGCTCTGGAGTCTGTTGCCCCTAGCATTACCTGCTGAAATCAACTATAGTCAGTTGGAAACAGGAGGCCTTAGAATTAGGCTGCATTTTTTTTACTCCTCAACTCAAATGGAGCTGAATAACAAAAATTAAGTCCACTTTCTAAAAGGGAATTCAAAGAAGGCTTGAAACCCAAAAAGAAAGGAAATGAGAAGAATTTAAATCGACCTGAAGGATTTCGTATTACATTCAGAATTCCAAAAAGGAATTTAAATTTAGCACAAGCTGAAAAAGAAGAGAAAAGAAAGAAAGAAACTTAAGGAAATAGGTTTCTACAGCTCAAGCTGAAAAGAAAAGAAGAATCTGAAAAAAGTAGGTTTCTACATCATAAATTTATATTTTAGAGGAATTGTTTCTCTAAGAAAAAGAATTAATAATTCAGACAACTCCAACAACTACACAAGTCTCAAATGCCATTACTTGCTCAATCAAGAGGGAAGAGGACTGAAAAAGAAAGAGAAAAAAAAAGAACATTATTAGAAACATTGTCTCACAGAAGAAAGAAAGTGGCTTTTTATTAAAAGAAAAGAAAAAAAGAACATTTTTAGGGACTTGGTCTCTGAGAAAAAAAAAAGATACAAGTGTGAACCCTTGTTTAGTTGGAGGGAAGAAGCAGTGACTTCTTTCTTTTTTTTTGTGAGTGTAGCAGTAGGTGAAAGATTTTTATAATTTTTTTTACTTCTTCTTTGTGTTTATGAGTTACTTATCATATTTGCATTGAGACATATATGCAACTGGAGTGACCTTCCTTTTGACATAATAAACTACAAGTAGTTTGAATTTTAAACAAGGACCTCTCTCCCCACTATTTTATTTTATTTTAGCCTTCCTTTTTATTTTGTAATATTATAATTGTTACTAGTGTCCAATTTTGTTGACCAAATAAAATTGCAATAATTTTACTGACCTAACAGAACCATATAACTGTGTGCAATCAAATGATCATTATTAAATAGGAAGTGTAACTTTAAACCATATAATTGTATATAAATTATTAGTATTTTCGAGGAATACATGAAATGATACAACTATGTGTAAATTATTTGTATTTGGTTGGAATATTTGATATCCTATAACTGTGTGCAAACAAATAATTTTTCACAAAAAATGCAATGGAAAATTGCAAATATAGTTATGATTACAATGAAACATTTATTAATGAATCAAATTTTGGCATTGAATAACCCATAAGGATTTGATATGCTATTAAATAAAGCAAACTCCTTATCTCTCCAGCATTAGGTTAAATAGTATCACTACTGTTCTTTTACAAGGATAGCTTTTGCATTAAATAACCCTTGAAGAATTATATCTCATTAAAACACTGAAACCAAACCAATCATTACAGAAAATTAGATGCTCCATAAACCCTATTTCTATAAATTTCCTATTAATCATTTGTTTGCACACAGTTAAATGTTTTCGAGTATTGCTATTTAATACCACAGTTAAATTTAAATTAAAAGCTCCAGTATTACTGAAGCTTCACCGTCAGATTGTTTAGTGTCATATCCAGGACACTCATTGGGAGTCTTAATCCTCTTTAGAGATGCAGTCAGTGTATTCTACAGCCCCAGCTGACTGGACTGAGATGGTTTAGTGTCGTATGTAGGACACTTGTTGGGGGAATCTTAACCCCCTTTAGAGATGCAGTCAGTGTATACTACAGCCCCAGCCGTCTAGACCAGAAGTGTTAATAGCTAAACATAATAATATATAACAGAGGATTGGGGGGGTGCTACCTATCTGCTGTGCATATAATTTATTTTTGCCTGTGTCCTGAGTATAACGCTACACCACATCTTGTGGTGAGGATCCAGTTCTAGATCTCAGGGAAGTATAGAGTACACCTTCATTGCCATTACTTCCAGGTCCACTTTGACCAGGAGTGGTAATACCCATTAGGCTCCCATCTGTGGATAAAATAAATCTGTTTGCCAAAGTATTATCTGAAATTCTGAGAAGAATTACTGTCATACTAGAGTGAGTCAAAAGTTTTGTTATACATACATGGCTCATATATCATGTGACCAAAGCAATTCAAGCTGTGGTTGGTAGTATTGTGGTAGTTGGTGCACTGACACATCATACCTTGCTTCACTCTGTGAGTGATTTGAAAGCTGTACAGGAACATATGCATTACAAGTTTAAACTGGGTGATAATGTTGTGGAACTAACCAAATAATTTATAGCGTTCAAGATGGAAACATAGCTAATCACAGTCATCATTAAGTTGAGCTAACAACATGGATTACTCTGGCTCTCTCTCACCATCCATCCCTATTATTCATCACTCTTGGCAGGTCTTCTTGGCAGTGTCTGTACAGAGTTGATGGTCAACCAACACTGGTCTGTCCATGTGTAGGGGTCCATTGAAGAATGTCATTTATAAGTTCATTTTTAATTCTTCATAGTACCCAGCATGTCTTGTTTGTCTTACTTGGATGGTTTGTAAGATGGGAAGTAAGTGATTGTATAGCTACTGTTTTGTCAGGTGTTGCTGACAGGATTTGTTTAGAACAGCACATACCCTTCTTGTATAGCGCCCATCTAGTATTTTACCCTTGCATTTCACATCGTGAGTAGCACTTGGAGAGTATCAGGCGAGTTCAGTATCTCACAGTCTAGTGTGGCTCGTCACCTTCACAATCTCAGCAAAAGCATGCAGAGCTGCTGAATTGAGCCTCACGTTTTTCTAAAATATTGCAAAACATTTGACTCACCCTCATAATTCAGACTGGTAATTTTTTTTTATTTTTCACAATGTTTTGGCCAGGTTACTTGCCAACCTTTCAGCAATGTTATAGATCAGTAGTTGCCAAAGATTTTGGGCCATGCCCCAGTTTGGTATTTCTAAAATTTTGACCCCTCCCAAAAAAATTAATTCTTACATATTGATTAACTTGGTCTCTAAACAAGCCCCACTAAAATACTACTGCACCCCATGTGGGAATTGCTGTTATGGATGCTTTGAAAAGAATCCTATATTTCATACACAATTTTTCTTGTTTTCTTCATTATTTAAATGCATAAACTCTCCTAATTAGAATAGCAAAAATTAGCAAAATATAACAATAAGAAAATATAAATTATCTTATTCAAAATTATTTCAAAATTATCAGATACAACAAATACTAAAGTAGGGATTTTGAAAGTGATTAGAATATCCGCTGAGTTCTATCAAATTATGGTCAAGAGTTTCAATAGAAAAAAAAACCAAACTATTACCTTAAAACAGGTTAAACTATAAATTAAATTCCTTAATATAATTCTTCATTGTGATAAAAAAAAATAGAGCAGTCTGTATGCTATTCAAGATCACCAATTGCTGCAGTCATAGTGGTGAGCAGTCACATGACAAAAAAATTAAGCTTTTTTTAGCCAATTAGAAGGCATCACACACTGAAGTTTTGGAAGCTTTCTTGATACTATTAAAAATATATAACACCCCACAGTCCACCATAGGCCAGTTCTTATACTTGCAGTCTTCCATATTTTCTATACATAATACTTCCTTCATTTTCTTTAACAGCCAGCCTTGAATAACATGCAGAAAATATTCCTTTGGGACTAAGGCACCTCACCCTTGCTCAGTGAATAGCTCACAATAAACAAATTTATTCTGGAACACTTATTGAGCACTCAACGATTGTAGAATTGGACACACAACACCTTAGCTTCTTTATAATCCATCTTTCCACCAAAGGAAAAAAAATCATCTTGTACATTTTGGTGTCTAAATTTCACTTAATTTTTTTAATTCTATTCTTGTTTCTTACCACTTCTTCCATCCCTGCCATCCAGCAATTAAACAACATTCCTGGCCGAGTCAATCTCTCCCCTTCCACACTCTCTTTCTCTCTTCTTTCCTTCCTTGCATTACCATACATAAATATGAGTGTGACATGGTAATTCCAGAAACACCTTCTCAACATTATTTTTTGTAGAGAGGTTATCTCTAACTCTGCCAGAGAATGATAAAGCCAACTGGTTATATAACCAATACTCCTCAAATAAACTATTTTTTGGTACTCTTTCCACATATCATTTACATGTGTATTGTGCATGGAAAATATTAAGCATTTTTGTATGTGTAATTGAGTTTATTTTGTCTTTACTTCCGTTTTGTTCAGTTGGTTGGTTGGTTTTTATGGCATATCAACCTTTGTAGGTTATTTAATGCCAAATCCATTTTTATGTAAATAATCAGTTCTATTTCAAACAATTCAGTTTAGCATGAGTACACAGTTTAATTGTCAAAAACATTTCTATTTCAAACTATTCAGATTATTCAAACAGTTCTAAGTCAGCTAATTCAGTTTAGTACAAGTACATATTTTCTTTACACACAGTTAAATGTCAAAACAGTTCTATATATATAACAATTCAATTTAGTATAAGTACAGTTTCAATCTCAAAAACAGTTCCATTTCAAACAATTCAGTTAAGCATAAGCACACAGTTTAAATGTAAGTACAGTTTAATTGTCAAAAACATTTCTATTTCAAGCTATTAAGTTTAGTTAAACAGTTCTAATTCAAACAATGCAGTTTAGTTCTATTTAACCCATAGAGAGGGCCCTATCAGGTGCTACCATTCCAGGCCAGAGTGGACCTGGGAGCAATGACAATGAAGGGTGCTCCGTATTCACAAAGCTCCAGCATCACTGGAACCTCACCATCAGATTGTTTAGTGTCATATCCAGGACACCCGTTGGGGGTGTCTTACCCCTCTACAGAGGTGCAGTCAGTGTATTCTACAGCCCCAGCCAACTGGGCAAGTTTTGTTCAGTGTTAGTATATCAGAAATATATTAATGTTAATATTGATTCTTGGAGAAAAGGGTCTCAACTAAGTATCTTCCCAACCACAAAACCATTCAATAGTACAGAACAATTTTTAAAAAATAACAGTTTACAAATGCCTCAATTCATGTCTCAAAAAGTGTCTTTGCTTATATAGATTGCATATTTCACCTGAAGAAGGCTGAAGAATTTCCCAGTCAAAATGTACTGAATAATAAAAACCCGAAGTTCAATTATCTGTAAAATTCTTCAAAGTTCAGAATACAACTTTTACACAAGAACAATTTATACCTGCATAAGAATGGAGAAAATAATGACAAACAAAAAACTGGAATTTAAAGATAGTCGTTAACTTACAACTAAGCTAAGTTTTTATCAATTTGTCATCAGTTGATTCATTTGTAAGTCCAACTGCTATATATACTATGTACAACCCCAGTACCATACATGTCAAGTCTAACAGGGAGGGACTTATCACCCTTCCCACCAAGTCCAATTTGATATGAAGTTATTTTATAGTCAAGGGAGGGGGCTTGCATGAATCAAGACATATGTGACCATAACAAAAAATGCTTGATCCTTCCATACTTCCTCTGAGGAGCAATAAATTCAGCCCCACTAAACAGGTACTGCCTGGGAAAAAGGCCCCCTTGGACCAAACAATTAATTTTAAATCATTCCCCCAGTGCAAGCATCAGATGAGCCCACCTGAAAACCAGTAAGTCAAGTCTAAGTAAAAGTAAAGTCATGTTGGCGACTGTAGTTGAGGGTGACCCGAAGGCTCCCTTTTCGATAGCTACTACACCAAGGTGTAGGGGAGGGCGCTACTCCTTTCCCTGGGTTGCTCCACTTTACCCTTGATCCTTACCTTATAATGCAAGGAGGCATCAAGTACCATTTTTTGAGTCTTTGGTATAACTCGACCTAGGATTGAACCCAGGTCTCCCAGGCCATTGGTGAACACACTAACCATTATGCCAATGTCATTGGTCTAGTCTGTTTAGTCTTTTTTAGTTGATTCTGTAATGGTTATTACTTTTTATCCTTTTGTTAGTATTTTTTTATGGTTGGGTTTGGATTCTTTGTTTAATGGCATATCAAACTTCTTGGGTTATTTAATGCTAGAGCCCTCCTCATAGAAGAACAGTAGTGGTACTATTTAGCTAATATCTGGGCAGATAAGGGAGTTCATACCTTTCCAAAAGGGCATTAGTCCAAAAGGGAACGTAATTGTGCAAATGGAGTTCAAACTTATTTATGATGATGTCACAGTCTAAAACAATAGTCACTATGCCACAAGGACTTCCCTTAGTATTCTTTTATATTCTATTATCATTCCTAACATTTTATATCATCTTTATATTGTTAGAATACATGAACAGTATATTTCTTTATCTCTTTAATTTTTTTTATACTTTCATATAAATTTTTTATCACTTTTTATCCTTTTCTTACATGAAATTTTATATTTACTATTTTAATTTGTGACTTTTAGTTGTGTTTAGTTGTGACTTTTAGTTGTGATTAGTTGTTTAGTTTGGTTTGGTTTGGTTTCTTTGTTTTTTGTTTTTTTTACTATGTGAGGATACAGGATGTTGTCCTGAAGATCTGCCTCAGGCGATGAACGATAGGGAAAAGTGGCGAGAGAGGGTCAGGGATATCCGTGCTACCAGCACGACATGATGATGATGATGATCTTTGTTTTAATGGCATATCAACCTTTGTAGGTTATTTAATGCCAAAGCCATTCTCCTAGAAGAACAGCAGTGGTACTATTTAACTCATAGCTGGGAGGATAAGGGGATTCATACCTTTCCCAAAGGTATTTGCCCGAAAGTGAACGTAATAGCGCGATTGGAGTACAAACTCGCTTACTACGATTCCACAGTCCTTCATTTTAACCATTACACCATGAGGACACCCCCGTGGTTACTTGTGTTTAGTTGTGACTTTTAGTTGTGATTAGTTGTGTTTAGTTGTGACTTTTAGGCGATAAGTCAATGATTATTGTAGTAATACATTTAATAAAACAGAATTCAGTTTTAAAAAATTAAACATACACTTTTTAGAAAATTAAAAAATTTTATTTTGAAAAATGAATTGATCATTCAAAAAAATTTCCATATGTTAATGATTTTCTTATGTCTAAATTGCAGAAAAAAATTTTGATCATCTATTTACTTTAAGAAATGGTTCATATTTAAAGACCACTAAAGAACAAAGCATTTTGCTTAGGGAAAATAATCAAATTCCAATTTCTTTAAAAATTTTGTTTGTTTCAAACTTTATGATGAATGGTGGTCCTGGTAAGAGATTCTCTTTACCGTACACAGAGCAGTTCTTCAGGTGACAAGGAACTGGACTCCAAGCATATCGAACACCACAAATGTAGTGATATGAACAGATTGTTGGAATTAAGATCATCACAGAGCTGCTGGTATCGAGCGATGCTGATGCTGAATGCCATTCTTCGAAAGAACAATTTTTATACGACGAATTAGAACAGGAAATCTGAAATGAAACAAAATCACGAAATTCCATGAGAACAATGCCAAAAATATAACAGACAAAAGAAAAATACATAAATTACAAAAGTCTTGTGGGTGGAACATAGAATAGGCTTACGACATTCTCTGCAGCAAGGTAAGACCCCCACTCTTTCCACAACTGCAAAATAGTGTCCTTGGTATAACACTTAATAGCATCAGATGGTGAGACTCCAGTTCTGAAGATCTGAGGAATGTAGAGTACCCTTTCATTACCATGACTCCCAGGTCCACTCTCATCTCGGAGTGGTAGTATTTGTTAGGATTCAATCTATGAGTCAAATAGATCTGTTTAAAAATGATTCATATTCGATAAGATATTTAGTTGCATCTTTACTTACCAAGGACCAGTATTAGCGTTAGTATATCCATAATATACTAACACTGAACACAATGAAAGGAAAGATAATTGAAGTTCAGTCATACATAAAGAATATTAAACCTTTTATATACATGCTGGTGGCATTACAAGAAAAGAATACACAAATATGTCCCATGGGGGAATTATTAACATATTGTTCCATGAACAAGCAGTATGTGAATCGGGTGCAAAATTGAAAGAATTATCCCCGTTAGATAATTGGCATATCTGTTAGGGGCTTCCTAGGGTGTCACATGACAGTCCAGAAACCTATTCTTGACCTCTTTTTGATTCTGGTAAAGCCTCATAGCCATCTTACCAACATCTCACAAGTAAACCTTTTGCTATTTTGTACCCCTTCCACATACTGCAGGTTCATGGAACAATATACAAGTAATTCTAGCTTTTGGGATACATTTATGTATTCTTTTGTTGTCATGTCACCTACATGTATATTGTGCATATAAAATATTAAATGTTCTTGCGTATATGATTGATTTTACTTTGGCTTTCGTCCCATTTTGTTCAGTATTAAGTAAGTAAGTTGACAACCGTAGTCAAGGGCGACCAGAAGGCTCCCTTTTCAATAGCTACTACACCAAGGTGTAAGGGAGTGTGCTACTGCTTTCCCTGGATGACTCCACTTTACTCTTGATACGTACCTTATATTGGTGAGTGTTAAGCAAGGAAGTATCAAGTACTATTTTTGAAGTCTTTGCTATGACGCAACCTGAGATTGAACCCAGGTCTCCCAGACCATTAGCAAACACTCTGCCCATTAGACCAATGAGCCGGTTATTGATTAGTTCTTGATGAGTAGGGACTTGACTAAATACATCCACAACCACCAAACATTCCAATAGTATCAATACTACACCTTTTTACTGAAAAGAAGTATTAATATTGTTATCTATTCATAAACTTTAGTTTTTACAAAATACCTGTTTCATAAAGGATGTAACCTTATGTATTTAACAAAAAAGGCATACATTTACATATCAAAATTTTATTGCAATAAAATTTGAAATTTCAAAGTTGTCCCATTGAAAAAATTCAGAAATTAATTGACTAAGCCAACTTTAAGAATTTTTAAAACAATTTGTAAAATACAAATATAATAATAAATGATAATCTGCAACAAACAATTCATTAAAGGGATTTTTCTCAAAAAGATTCTTCTCAATGGGTACTTCATTTCAAAAAGGTTTGGTTTCCCTACATCAGACAACACAACTGCAACCTACAACTACAGGTTGACATATCATTTGTTATAGTATTATATTTGGTGCTTATTTACTAAGATAAATACTTTCAGTTATATTTGTTGGTGGGAACCGCTTACTAAAATTACATAAGTTCACAGAACCAGTTCCTAGGTTGTTATAAAATTAAACTTTTTCCCTTATCTAACATATTTTTTCAAAAGATTAGAAAGGCTTCTTCTCTACATTATCCATTGATCTTTCTGATGGCATATTTGTATATTTTTCTGTCAATTTAGAATAAAAAATATCAATGAAAATCTATTTTAAATCAAAAAACAAAAACAAAACAAAAAAAACAAAAAACTTTTCAGCTGAGTTCACCATAGAAGACAATTTCTTGTAGGAAAAACTTTCAAAATGATAGTCAAGTAAATAATTAGGATCAATGATGATAATTAGTCTACTTCTTCAGGTTTCCCTCCTTTTAACAGAACTCTCTTCAAGCCAAAGTCTGGCTAATTGTTTCCTTTTTGGACAGACCAAATATATTGTTTCTTTAAAGCCACTATTTTGTAGTATTTCTTTTGTTTTCATAGATGACAATTGTCACGTGGTCTCCCACTGAGAAGATAGAAATAAGGAATTTCTACTATACCCCGTGTTTAAATTAGCAAGCCGTCAAAGAATGACCATTAAGAGAGATAATGTAGGTCAATCCCAAAGTAACAAATCCAGGTCAGAATGGAAACTGACAGATGTTTGTACTTGGTGACCTGATGGGTAAAGAAGGGGATACGGGGTGACATATAGTAGCCCTAACGAATCGCCTGACCAGGGAGAAGAAGAGAGAAGCCAAATGATTGGCAGGAGCCCTAGGGCGGAAGTGGAAGCTCCTTCCATCAGAAGAAGCAGGGTAGAAAAAAATCAGTCTTGGATCAGACATCATCATGACCAGATGGGGTGAAGCGCATGCCAAAACTCCAGGAAAAGAAAGACGGAAATATTTTGGATAAGAAAGAAAAGGAACCCTACTTTCAAGCCAGACTCCAAAAATAAAATAAATCCCATCAACCCGAGAATAAAGAAAAAAAAAAAAAAGGAGAAAGAAAAATGCTCTCCAAAGGAAAGTCATCTAAAGATAAGTAGACTTTAAAACTGTTTCTCCCTATACCCCATTATATATCCTCTCTCTCCCAAGTTGAAGAAAGACTAAAAACGAAAGAAAAGAAAAGAAGAAAGACATTTGTATTCATGTACTATCGGTTTATAATATAGCTGACACGTTGAAAATGTGTATCTATGTGTAGTAAAAAAGATTGATATATCTTAATGCTCCCATGTGTTTGAGTCGCTCATTGTATCGTCTGCTACCCAGTTATTATTTCATGTTTCTTTTTCAGCTTCTATTCGCCAATGGCCCGGGAGACCTGGGTTCAATCCCAGGTCGAGTCATACCAAAGACTCAAAAAATGGTACTTGATGCCTCCTTGCTTAACACTCAGCATTATAAGGTACGGATTAAATGTAAAGTAGAGCAATCCAGGGAAGGAGTAGCGCCCCCCCTACACCTTGGTGTAGTAGCTATTGAAAAGGGAGCCTTCGGGTTACCCTCAACTATGGTCGCCAACTTTACTTTACTTTTACGTATTGTCATGTGATATCCCACGGAGACGATAGAGGTAAGATTAATACTATCCTCCCGTTGGAATGAACAGTGGAAACCCATCAAAAAAGTGACCGTTAAGAGAGAATGTGGGTCACAGAGGGGATATCAACAGGTGTTGGTACTTAGTAACCTCAGGTCGCCAGACACCGGAAGGGGAGGGAGAGAGAAGCTAAATGATTGGCTGGGACCCCAAAACGGAAGTGGGGCTCCCCCCCCGTCAGCGGAAATAGATAGTAAGAAAGTTGGTTTTTGAGCAGGGCTCGTGGCAGACAGACCCATAGCCATTTACTCCAGGTTGAAGACAAAAGAATATCTGAGACACGAGGGACCCCAGGTTCTTCAAGCCAGTGTAAAAAAATAGAATAAAGTCTATTAGCCCGTGAAAGAAGAAAGATTCTCCAGTGGAACCCCATCGAAAAATAAGATAAGTAACTTTGGGGCCATTTCTCCTTTATACCCAAACTTTATATACCACTCTCTCTCTCTCTCAATTTAAAGAAAAACAAAAGTCAAGAAAAGACATTTATATTCGTGGACTGTCCATTCATTATACATATTTGACACTTTGAAAGTGTATCGCTTTGTATAGTAAAGGATTCATGTATTTTTATGTTACCACGTGGTCTAAGTTGTTCTTTGCAGTTCTGCTACGAATTTGTTGTGTTACATTTCCTTTTCAGCTTCTATTCGCCTTATGTTATCTTGCTTAGAATTGTCCAATTAATTCCTTAAAAATATCACACGGGAAACCGGACTTGCCGACTACTACAATATAATATTATTACGACTAAAACCTATTGGTCCATATTCTTCCATTATCTTGGGGAAGGAAGTGAAAGCGGCCTGGTGGGTGTGTGGATAGTGTGAAATTTGGAACCCCTTGCCAGCGGCGGTCAGTCTGGCCCAAAATTAGTCCCTCACATAATATGCCAGTTCTTATATGCCTGAGAGAAAAAGTCTGAATGAGGACTTATTATATAGGGGATCAAGTGCCAACCTGCCCCGTCTTCACACGTGCGAAATAAAACCCCGTTCTGGGATAAAAGTAAACCTTTCGCGTCACAGTATAAACCTAGAAGTCCATATCTTCCATTGTTCTAGGGGTAGGAAGACCAGTGGCCTTGGTGGGTGTGTGAATAGTGTGAAAATTGGAAACCCCTTGCCAACGGTGGTCAGTCTAGCCATAAATTAACCCCCATGTAATATGCCAGTTCCTATATGCTGGAGAAAGGACTTTGAACGAGGAAATATTCTACAAGGGATCAAGTGCCAGTCTGCCCCATCTTCACACGTGCGAAAAATAAAGTCCCGTTTTGGGATTTTAATGAATTTGCTGTCGCACAATGATAATTGAAATCATTAGTTATATATTTTTCTTATCAATTTCATAAGAAAAAAGTGAGAACCAGTTCCTAAGAATTTTAAATTCAACTTCTGGTAGGGTTCAAAGAAATTATGGATGAACTAATTCGCTAAAGACATTAAACTATCATTATCCAAGTTGGATATAAGTAAAAGTATGGGAACTACATACATCCTAAAATATTAAAATACTTATCAAATGAAAGTTTTATCAATGAAATATGTAAATAGTTTGAGAAATGCAGAGAATATGAAATAATTTCATATATTTGGAAAACAGCAACTGTAACACCACGACATAAAAAAGGTTTAATACATCTAAAAAGTAATTACTGACCAATTTGTCAAACAAGAATCCAGTCAAAGGTTTTTGAAAAATTGATTAAAAATCACATATTAAATTTTATAATGAACATAAACTAAATATTAAATCAATTTTATATAAATTGTAATCAACACAATTTTGTCAATTATTTTGGAAAGTATTGATATTGTAAATGAATATTTGATGAAAGGGGACAATGCAGATATTATGTATTTGGATTTCAGCAAGGCATTTGATATGGTATCTCATTATCCTTCGCTAGTGAAAATGAAAAACTTGATATTTCTTTAAAAAATAGCAAATATTGTAAGATACTTTTTAATCATTAGAACTATGAAAGTAAAAATTGAAAACAATTATTCTGAAACACAGAATATACCCTCTGGTATTCCTCAGGGTTCAGTACTGAGACTTTTCTTGTTTTTAATATTCATCAATGATTTACCTATTGATATAAGATCAGAAATAAAACTAATTGCGGATGATGTCAAACTACTTGTTAGACCATTATTCAAAGAAAGAAAACAGATCGATTTAGATAAATTATCATATTTGAGAAGATATTTTGAAATTAAGCTTTGATATAAAAAGTGTGAAGTACTACATATTGGATCCCAAAACATTAAAGTTTAATGTAAATTAAGCCACAGGAAAATAAAAAAAAAGTAAATGAGGAATGTGATCTAGGGGTTGGTTCTGACGATACATTTAAAGCTGACAATTACATTTTGTCTATTGTATCAATGGCAAATGGAATGATTGGCAGGATGATTAGAAATTTTATTTCAAGAGGAGCAAATGTTGTTTTAAAAATATATAAAACCCTAATAAAATCTCATATAGAATATTGTACTCAAGCTTGGGCTCTAGTGTGGAGACATGGAAATTGAAGTATAATATTGAGATTTGATACAAAGAAAAGTGACAAAATTAATAAAAAAGAAAAGATTACTGTTATTGGGAAAGATTTGAGAAACTAGGATAAACTACTTGACTAGAAAGAAAAATGAGACGTGATTTCATTGAAACTTTCAAAATTATTAATAGAGTTTCCAATTATGGTCGATATTTTTCAATATTTCCACTTAATTAACTGTCAAGACAGATTTCAAAAATTAAATCTACTAATGAATTGGACATTTTTTGCAAATAAAGTAATATTTTTTAAAATAAATATTTCAAAATGAATAGCCTAATTAGATGAAAAACAGCAATAAGGTAAAAAAAAAGATTAAATTGAATGATTTTAGAAAGACGTGAAGTAAAAGAATTTGAGAGGGTATTTTTTGGAACTATCAGATGAATTACTTAACAGAATTTGATGTTGTAACAATAGTGTATATGTTTTGTGCAAAGATCTTTTTTTTCTTTTAAAAATTGATGTGAGAAGATAGTGAAAAGGGAAGATGCCAAAGAAGCCATAAAAACCAAGTAAATAGATAAACGTTAGTGGGTTATTTAATGCGAAATCAATCCTTGTAGAAGGACAGTAATGGTGCTATTTAACCCATAGCTAGATAAGATATTTCATGCCTTTCCAAAAGGTTTGAACGGGAGTTTGTAACTGGAGTTTGAACTTGATTACTAAAATGTTATCATCCAGAATGTTAATCAGAATACCATAATGTCTTCTGCCATTGTTCTTTTGAAATATAACCAAATTCATGCTTAACTTGTTTATATTTAGAATGAAATGATTATATCATATATCACAGTAATAAGAACTCAACAATATATCTTGTTGGATTGTTTGGGGAGGACCTCCGGGATGTCGGCCATCTATAAATTGTTAGCAAATATTTATGGACTTTCCCATCAGTAGATTAGCCAATGAAAAGCGACTAAAATGGAAGCAGAAGATTATCCAATCAGACACCACTAGGTCACTTATAAACAATGGAAAATTAACAGACTACCAACTTAATGCAGCCTTGTTACTGAGAAGGAGTATCTTGTATCGCTCTACCAGAAACAGGATGCCAACCCATATTCCAACAGGTTATGGACCCAGAGCAGCAAAACTTTTTTTGATTGTGATGAATCCAAGTATGAGTTGTGGGAAGTGAAGTTCCTTGGATATCTTAGAATTCAACATTTACATCAAATTGTACTGTCACCAACAGACCAGAGTGATGATATTGACTTCATAGAAAAGAATGCAACTGTATTTGCTGAACTCATTCAGTATTTGGATGATAAAAATCTGTCATTAGTGATAAGAGAAGCACGAGTCAATGGCAGAAAAGCCTTAACAATATTAAGGGAACATTATTTATCAAAAAGAAATCCAAAAGTTATTTCCCTCTATACAAAGCTAACATCTTTGAGAAGATTGGAATCAGAGTCTATTACAGACTATATAATAAGGACAGAGAATATTTCTAATCCTCTGAAAGAAGCTAGGGAAGTTATAAGTGATGGACTTCTGATCGTGATGGCACTCAAGGGGTTACCTCAGAATTTTAAACCTTTTACAACGGTTATAACCCAGAAGAAGAAAACATTGATTTTTTTTCTAAATTTAAATTATGTTTAAGAAGTTATGAAGAAAGAGAGTATATGTGTTTACCCCCCATCCCACTCCCCAGATGAATCTAACAACATATTACAAATGAAGACCACATTTAAAAAAGACCAAGCCAAGAAATAAACCCAGGCTAAGTATGCATTCACAATATAATTATAAATCAACAAATTATAATTACAACAATTACCAAAACCTCAGCACAGTAGAGAGGACTAAAAAATCCCTCCGCCAAGAGAAGACAAATATTATTTGTTACATTTGTGGGAAGAGGGGATACAAAGCATTTGACAGTAGAAACAGGAGGAAAAGTGATTTTTGTCATAATATAAGAACCTATTCTAAAGGTCAAACCTATTTCTTTGCTTTAGGATATGATATTGTTTCTGACAAGTCTAATTTATTAGTTGATTGCGGGGCTACCAATCATGTAATAACTGACAAGTCAAAATTTTGTACCAGCAAACCATTTTGTTGAATTGGATAACAGCAGCCAAGCAAATAACATAGTAATTAAAAGGGGTGACGCCTGCATTAATCTATGCAATAGCAAAGGACACATGTGTAGATATATCTTAAAAATGCTTTATATATACCAACTTTTAAACAAAATATATTTTCAGTACAAGTGGCAACAAAAAATGGTGTACACATAAATTTTGAGTGTGACAGTTGCCAATTGGCAGCATCTCATCAACCCAAAAAGACATTGACACACGGCTAACGAAGGCATGGACAGCTATTGATAGGCTCTCGATCATATGGAAATCAGACCTGACCGATAAAATGAAACGCATTTTCTTCCAGGCAGTCGTCATATTGATACTGCTATATGGTTGCACCACTTGGACACTTACTAAACGGCTGGAGAAGAAGCTAGACGCCAATTACACAAGAATGTAGCGAGCAATCTTGAACAAGTCCTGGCGGCAACACCCCACAAGGCATCAACTATACGGCCACCTGCCTCCCATCACGAAAACTATCCAAGTTAGACGAACCAGACATGCAGGACACTGCTGGAGAAACAGGGAGGAGCTCATAAGTGATGTACTCCTATGGACCCCCACATAAGGCCGATCAAAAGCAGGACGACCAGCTTGAACATACATACAGCAGCTATGTGAGGATATGGGATGTAGCCCTGAAGACCTGCCAGAGGCGATGAACGATAGGGAGAAGTGGTGAGTGAGGGTCAGGGATATCCGTGCTAGCAGCACGACATGATGATGATGAATGGAGCTGTTTTCAACATAACACAGGGAGGATGACAGTATTATTTGAAAAATATTGTCTCTGCCAGAAATGCCACTTATGACTTACACATTTGGCATAAAATCTTAGGCCACTGTAACAAATTGGATATTAAAAGATTGCCCAAGATACTAAAGGGAATGAAGATAAAACCAACCCCTAATTATGTTCTCAACTGTGATATATGTATTCAAGGGAAGATGTCTAATGACTGAAATAAGACTTTGGATTGCAAGGCAACAAAAATCCTTGCACTTGTACTCAGTGATTTGGCAGGACCAATTCAACCCTTAGCAAAAGATGGTTATAAATATGTAATTAATTTTATTGATGAATATTTTGGCCTTACAATGTTATATTTCTTAAAACACAAGTCTGAAACTGTGCTTGCTACAAAGAAATATCTAGCTAATGGCCATGTAAAATGTTAACAGAGAGACAATAGAATGGAGTTAACTTTAGAACCTTTTAAACGGTTACTTGTACTTAATAGAATCAAACATGAGAGGTTAGCACCTTATTCTCCACATCAAAATGGGACCACTGGATGGTCATGGCAAACTTTATTTTTTATAGCAAGGTGTCTCCTCATTGAGTCAAAATTGCCTAAAAATTTGTGGGTTTATGCATTGATGGCTTCAGCGTATATTAGAAATTGTTGTTATAATAAAAACACAAGAAAAACACCATATGAAAGTTTTACTGGTTCAAAACCAAACTTAAATAAGAAACATATTTTTGACACAACATGTTTTTCCTATGTACAAAATAAAACGAAATTAGAACTTTGTGAAAAAGGCATGTTTGTCGGCTATGATAAACAAAGTCCAGCTTATTTGATTTACTTTCCATAAACAATGGCTATTAAAAGAGTTAGGTGGGTGAAATTTACCAACTCTTACACTTTCGAATAGCACACTTTCAAAACCAGATAATAATACCGATGATCCGGAATCCCCGATCACATATGCCATGGAGCCAAAAGTCAACCTAAACATAAAAGAGGAGTGTAAATAACTCATTGTCCCATCAGACAGAGAAAAAGACCCAATTTTTTTGTAGAAGAAAACGTTGAATTTGACGGTGTTGATTACTGCTGTACTCTTTGTATGATTCCTAATAATTACTATGAGGCAATACATTCTCCAGATTCAAAAAGATGGATTTTAACAATGAGGAAAGAATTTGATTCCTTGGTAGAAAATAATACTTTTGGGTGGTAAAAGTAAAAACTTTTGCCCCAACAACAAATATAGCTTCTGTAAGATTACTATGGCAAATAGCAGTCCAGTATGACTTGATAATTCATCATATGGATGTTAAGAGTGCATATTTAAATGCCTCCTTAGACTATGAAATATATGTTGAGCTGTCGGAGAGCTTTAAAGGAAACTTAAAAAATCCTTATATGGGTTAAAACAGAGCATCCGAACCTGGAAACATTCCATATTTAACTACACAAAATTTCCTCCAATCACCTGTTGCCCCCTGCATGTACATTCAAATGTCCACAATCAAATATCCATCATTTTATTGTAGGTTGACGATATATTAATAGCTTTAAAAACTGAGGCACGCCTTATGCAAATTAAGATTGGACTCAAGTTTCAAAATGACTGATCTTGGGCAACTATCCTGGTTCTTAGGAATAGAATTTGAAAGCAAAAATAATACTATTAAAATGAATCAATCTAGATATATCGAGAAGATATTATCAAAGTTCAGCAGGGCAGATTGCAAACCATGCTCAACTCCATGTGAATTGGCATAACGAAAACAAGTGATGAAGTCGATTTAATAGAAAGCAAACATTATCGTGAAATTATTGACAGTCTGATATATATAATGGTTGTAACAAGACCAGACATTTGTTATACAGTTACTAGGTTGTCTCAAAACCGAGAAAAAACAAATTCTTTCTATTTAATGAGGGCAAAACATGTCTTACGTTATTTAAAAGGCACAATCAATCAGTCACTAATATTTAAGAAATTGCAGAAACCCTTGAAATTGGTAGGTTTTTGTGACTCGGATTGGGGTAATTTAAATGACAGAAAAAGTGTGAGTGGATTTTGCTTTCGATTGGCAGAAAATGACCCAATGATTTCATGGAAATCTAAAAAGCAGAATACAGTTGCTTTGTCAACATGCAAAGCAGAATTCATAGCTATATCATTAACAAGCCAAGAAGCCTTGTATCTTAGAGCACTATTGAGAACTATGACAGAACTTGAGTCACTTAAGAATCCAACAACTATTCATTGTGATAATCAGTCCATTAGTGTTTTGGCAAAAATTCCAGTCATTCATCAAAAATTGAAACATATTAATATAAAATTTCAGTTTATACGTGATGAAATAGATAAAGGGTCAATTTTTTGAGAATACACTGAAACAGAGAAAAATGTAAGCAACACGTTTATGACGCCATTGACGGGAATAAAATTAAACTCTTTCAGAAAAATTATAGTAGGAAATTGATTCTTAACTAAGTAAAGAATAGCCCATTCGACTGGTGCAGAAGAATACATAGACTGCATCTAAGCAGAGGGCTATATCTCCCCCAAACAAGTGTCCAGGATATGACAAAAAACAAGAAAGCTAACCCTAAAAAAAAAAAAAAAAAAAATTAATCACTAATTGTGTTTTTGCATCAATTAAACAAAATTGTATTGATACTAATAATTAAAAAAACAATTAATTAACATTATTCTTATTTTAATATGTATTTCTTTTAAAGGAGGAAAATTCTATCTTAAACTCCCAAATGGATGTCAGTCATCTATAAATTGTCAGCAAATATTTATGGACTTTCCCATCAGTAGATTAGCAACTAAAATGGAAGCAGTAGATTATCCAATCAGACGCCTCTAGGTCATATATAAACAATGGAAAATTAATAGACTACCGACTTAATGCAGCCTTGTTACTGAGAAGGAGTATCTTGTATCGCTCAACCAGAAACAGGATGCCTACTCGAATTCCAACATATCTATTTACCCAACCCTTCTTCACAAACAAGATGTGACACAAGGTCAATTTTTTAAAACAATGTTTAACAGGTTTTCCTTCTGGACCGATTGCCACTATCAAAGTTCTTTAACTCCAACCTGCCCCACTATTTACCCATTGCTGGAGAGAGAATAGTTAAATTCTTATATTTCCTAAGCACTAGGTGACAGCCTTGTCCAGGAATTGAAAACTCAGATTACTGAGTTTATTTCCTACAACCATAACTATTGCACCACAAAGAATCCAACAATGTTGTTTTTAGTTTGAGTGTGACACAGCACATTTCTCTTGTTTACTTAACTTTTGAAGTAATATTCTTGGCAAAGATATGAAACCCTTTATCTCCCGCTCCCAGGTATGGGTTAAATAGTTCCACTACTGTTCTTCTACAATGATGGCTTTGGCATTAAATAACCCAGAAAGGTTGATATGTCATTAGAGAAAGAAACCAAACCTTATCTACTCAACCTAAGTTTTAACTGAATATTAAAATGTCTCAGAGAATACATCGCCGATGAAGTAGCTTCAAAGGAGACTAGATATCAATTAACCTTTTATTAGTTCTATACTAATAAACATTTATACACTGACAATTGTATGCTTTTGGGGGTTTTTTTATTCTTTTTTGCGACCCTTTAGTTTTCCTTTGTAAAATTTGCACAGATGGTTCTCAAATCACACTATTTGCTTGCATGCTCACTCAAGTTTAATTACATTCCCTAATGTATTGAATCAGCTGTTGAAAACAACATCTGGTGTAGGATGCATTTATTGAGAACTATACTTTTACTGATATCAATAATTGGGAAGCATTTGTTTATCTGTTCTATAATGATGGCCAAAAGAGTTGATGTAAAGATACCAAATTTGGTGTGAATATTTACTAGACCTAGGGAAGCTTTTAAGGTAAAAAGAATTCTATAAAGAGAAAGGAGCTCTTATTAAAAGATCTTTAACAATAAAAAATAGCCAATAGGGAGCCATATTACTGCAAAGTATACAGAATCCATGTTTTCAAACTTTAAAAGGTAAAATTATTCACCCAACTAAAATTATTATTCATATTTATTTGATAATTACTAATTTGGGGTACACAGTATGTTCAGAAAGTATTGAAACTGAAGATGTATTTACCAAGACAGAAATTAACAAAGAATGGAACATTCATTTTTTCAGAATAGTCCTCTAGACTCGATGCATTAATTCTAATAAGTTTTCCTTTTTCAAAGCATCTTTGAAATATTTCATAAGCTCCAGAATGTTTAGCAATTAGATAAAAAAAATGTTTTACATCTTATGTGTTATTAGTTAAAAATAAAAAAATAAAAAAAATGTTTTACATCTTATGTGTTATTAGTTAAAAATAAAAAAAAAAAAAAACAACTAAAGGAACATCCTCTAAGTGTGCTAATTCCAAAATTTTTGACAGGGGAAGTATTCTAAATTCTATTGATATTTTATCTATGATGATATCTTGCCTATATATGTTGGTGCGAATATATATATATATATATATAATCTCACTCCTATCCAACAATCTATCAGTCTCTCTAGCTTACTATTCGTCTTTCTTTCTGTCAATCTTCTCTCTCTCTCTATATATATATATATATATATATATATATATCAACCTTTTGAAGTTAATACAAATATTTATTAGTTTGTTTTTTCATAATATAGATGATGCCAAACCAATTTAAGAGAATTCCACTTACTTCAAAATTTTTTACATTCCTGAATTCCAGAGATGTGTGATATCTTACGAATACCTTTGAATCAGAAATAAAAAATGTCCGTGGAAATGGTCCCTGGAATGGATTGACTTGATGCTCATAAGAAAGAGATTTCAGTCCAAGTAGAAGACGGGATGCTATCTCCTCTTTGTAACGTGGATGAATACTAAATAAAATAAAATAAAATAAAAAATGCACATAAATATTTTTTAAACAGTGGAATATAATTTACTTTTTATTAAAATAAATACTTGTGCATAATTAATGGCGTAATAATTATATTATTTTAGTCAATATAAAAGTCTAAAAATAATTGAATATCAAATTTTAGATGTAGAATTATCTAGACACAAGAATAACGACATGACCCATCAATATATCTGCAAATAAAGGAAGGGAAAGTACTTTACAATTAATATCTAACAATTATCTCCTTTATTTGTTGTAGTGAACAATTCCAAAAGACTTGCTATGTTACTTTAAATTGAAAATGCCAAAAGACGGTTACTTTATAGGAACAATACTGAAAGATTTGTTTTTCGTGTTCTCAAACCAACAAAGCTTGTTTTCCTTCTTTACAACAAACTCTGTTTTTTTCAACAACAATATTCATTTCTTCACTTTCTCTTTCACAAAGGTCCACCCAGTATGCTCCAACAAAATGCCATGTTCATTCTGGTTAGCTTCCAATGGTCATTGACTCAAAACTGTCATCTCTTGCTTTGAAGCCCTTATGTACTCAACTTATGCATATTCTATAAAAATTTATTTCTAATAAGGAATCAAACCGACCATGAGCAGCACTTGATTTGGCCAGAGTGGAAAAGAGAGATGTAATTCCAGACAATAAGGCACCAAAAAGCTACCTCCGACTATTTGTCGAGAACTACTATTGGGCCCTTCAGTACAAATTCGGGGACCAGACTGTTAAGGCAGGAAAAAATAGCCAGCAGAAAGGTTTCGTCACTCACTTCTTGAATAGCTGATAAGTAATTCAAACAGGCAAGAAGCTTCCCAAGAAATAAAAGTAAAATTAAAAGAAAGTCGACTGCTGAAATTCTACGAAGTTAAACAATTGAAAGAAAATTCAACCTGAGAATTCTGCTGAAAAGACAACTTTACAGAAGACTCAATTGAAATTAATTGAAAATTAAAAGGACTGAATTAAAATCAACTGAACTCAGCTGAAAAAACAACCTTTCAGAAGACTCAAAATTAAATGAAAACTGAAATGTTTTCACAAAACTAAAAAGAAAAAAATACTCAAATTCAAAGAACTCTGTTTCCCGGACACTCTCTCAGATAAGTTCCTGCAAATTACACTAAAATTTGCAACACTATCTTTTCCATCTGTTTCTTTCTTTCTTGTGTCTTTTTGTATAAAATTCCCTTTTAAAAATTTTATTGTCTGTGTTATCTTTTTGAATCAGTATATGAACTAGAAAGCTGTGGAACTTACCGTTTGAACTTACCATTTAAAATTACACACGAAAGTCCCCTAAAAATATTACCCAGTTAAATTTTAAATTTGGCTTTAGTGTCATTCTCTTCATATTAACATTTACTTTAAATCTCTTCACATTAAATTCTCTCTGAATTCTTTTATATTGTAAATAACATTATATTCTAAATTCTTATATCCTTTAAATCCCTTTTAATTCAAAAGTGGTAGTGATATAAAGGACTTGAATATGCATATTACAACAATATTACACAATAAAAACATGAAGCAGTACAACCGTTTGGCTTCAGGTAAGGGAAAATCATTACAACTGTCACTGACAAAAACAAATATATGTGACATTTTTATTATAGTAGAAATATACAAATTTCTTTTTATTTGTTTATAGTAGAAATATTCTAAAAATGACGCGACACATTTTACTCAAGTGAAAAAAGAAATAGCTTAATTCCTGCATTTTTGTTTTACAAATGACAAGGATAAAGAAAACAAATTTATCTCAAATACTAAAAGGGCATTATAAACCCTAGAAGTTTTTATTAATGATAAATTTATCTCAAATACTAGCAGGGCATTATAAACCCTAGAAGTTTTTATTAATGATAAAAACTTCTTTACAATTGACTTCATTTTGATTTGTCAGTGTCATTTTAATCTAAAATATTTAAAATGAATCCTTAAAACAAACGCTGAGTACGGCATACCTAAAGAAACCGTAGCGGCAATAACGATTCTCTATAGAAACACTAAAGTAAAAGTACGATCACCAGATGGAGACACAGAATACTTCGACATTGTAGCAGGAGTACTACAAGGGGACACGCTGGCTCCGTATCTCTTTATCATTTGTCTAGACTACGTACTTAGAACATCGATTGACAAAATCAAAGAGAATGGCTTCGAACTGACGAAGAAAAGAAGCAGAAGATATCCCGCAACAACAATTACCGACGCCGACTACGCCGATGACATAGCGATACTGGCAAATACACCTGACCAAGCCGAAACACTTCTGCATAGCCTGGAACGAGCAGCAGCAAGCATAGGCCTCCATGTTAATGCACACAAAACGGAATATATGTGCTATAACCAAACGGGGGACATCTCCACTCTAGAAGGAACCCCTCTTAAACTAGTAGACAAATTCACGTACCTAGGAAGCAGCGTCGAATCAACCGAAAAGGACATCGAAACGAGGTTAACGAAAGCATGGACAGCTATCAATAGGCTATCGACTATATGGAAATCAGACCTAACCGATAAAATGAAACGCAGTTTCTTCCAGGCAGCGGTCACATCGATACTGCTATATGGATGCACTACATGGACGCTAACAAAACGGCTGGAGAAGAAACTAGATGGCAATTACACAAGAATGCTGCGTGCAATCCTCAACAAGTCCTGGCAGCAACACCCCACAAGACACCAACTGTACGGCCACCTGCCCCCTATCACGAAATCTATTCAAGTTAGGCGAACCAGACATGCAGGACATTGCTGGAGAAGCAGAGATGAACTCATAAGAGATGTACTCTTATGGATCCCCACACACGGCCGCGCAAAAGCAGGACGACCAGCACGAACGTACATTCAGCAGCTATGTGAGGATACAGGTTGTTGTCCTGAAGACCTACCTAGGGCGATGAACGATAGGGAGGAGTGGCGAGAGAGGGTCAGGGATATCCGTGCTGCCAGCACGATATGATGATGATGATAACATATAATCACGTAAAATAAAAATAAGATAAAAAGCAGCAGTTATAAAATAAAATAAATATGAGTAAAAAATTAATAACAAAATTTTATTTATCCATGAATTATATATAACTGCAAAAAAGTATATAGATCTTCTATAGACCCAATGTAGTTTTCAATATACCATAATTATTTTAGTATAACACCCACATACATGTAACATATGTAACATGCACTCCTAATTTTGGACAACAATATTCAGGAAAAAATAATTCTCATGTATTTAAATTTGGCTGTTTAGAATTTGTAGCAGAGACATTTAACCAAAATTAAGTATTTATTCAATTTTTTATCAGCTCATCCTGACTAACAATAAGAATTTAATTTTTGAGTAGTTTTTGAGGATATCAGAGATCTTCAAATAAACCCAAAGATGGCTTTAAGACACAACACTCAGTGTAAACAAAGCAGTATCCCAGAGTAAATAAACAATAAAAACAAATTTAAGTCCTTTAAAAACAAATAATTATCCTAATCTTTAATAAAAGTAGCTCCGCATCCATTATCTTAAATAATCTTCCAACCAAGATGTAACATGGGTAAATACAGCTAGTAGATATAATTTTCTTTATCTGCTTGTGACCAATGGACTCCAACACTTGTAACAGTTCCTCAGCCAAGTGTTTCATCAAATCTAAAAATAGAATGACCCCTCTGGATGCAGCCTAGAAGACCTTCCAGAAGCGATGGATAATAGGGATGGATGGCAAGACAGAGTCTGTGCTGTCAGTGTGACTTGATGATGATGATGATATATATATAATACATCACTCAATAAGTCCCGGGCCTAACTAATAAAACAACAACTTTTTTGGCAAAATTCGACTTTATTCATCAACATAATTTCCTTCAAGAGAGATACACTGATTCCAACACTTCTCTAATTATTCGATACCTTTTTGTAGAATGATTTGTCTTTGGCCTCAAAATATACCTCAGTTTCCGATATCACTTCTTCATTAGAGCCAAATCTCTTTTTTTAGGGCATTCTTTTGAGGTCTGCAAATAGCCAGTAGTCACTGGGGGCCAGATCTAGAGAATAGGGTGGGTGCGGAAGCAATTCAAAGTGCAATTCAGGTAGTTTTGCCATTGTTGTAATCAACTTGTGACATAGTGCACTGTCTTGGTAAAAGAGTCCTTTTTTCTTCTTCATTTGTGGCCATTTTTTGGCGATTTCTTGCATCAAATGCACCAATAATGCCATATAATATTTGCTATTGTGTCTTCTTCCTTTCTCAAGGTAATTGAGGAACAAAATACCTTGCACATCCCAAAATATGGAGGCCAAAACCTTGCCTGCTGATATTTGCATCTTTTGTCACTTTGGATGGCTTTCACCTGCTGCTGTCCATTCGGTTGACTGCCAATTTGACTCCAGAGTGAAGTGGTGGATGCATGTTTCATCCATTGTCACATATTTATGCAAAAACATTTTTTGTTGCATTGAAACAGTTGCAAACAATGCTCTGAATCATCGATACATTGTTGCTTTTGATTGACTGTTAGCAAACATGGCACCCACTTTGAACACAGCTTTCTCATTGAAAAATGTTCAAGCAAAATGGTGAATACATTGCCTTCTCATATCTTCAACTCCTCTGCTATCTCACTCACACTTTACCATCTGCCAAAACGAGTTTGTAGAGTTTTTTGGTGCTTTCCAGGACAACTACCAAATTTGGGCAACCTGAGCATTCAGCATCATTTGTGTCTGTACGACCATGTTTAAAGTCAGTATACCACCTCTTAAACATTGTTTCTGATGGAGGAAAATCCCAATAACACTTATCAAGTCATTGCTTTGCTCAAACAGTATTTTTTCCCATCAGAAAGGAATGCTTTATCAACACATGAAATTCAGATTGTTTTGAAAATTTGCAACAGTAACTTCACTTATATAACTGTAATTTGTAAACTAATAATCCGATTGGACTTAAATTTTGATATGTACCATTTGAAGGTTAGTACTTTATAAAAGTCATATGGATTTTTTATTAGTGGTGCCATCTATATGTCAGGCCCGGGACCTATTGAGTGATGTGTTATATATATATATATTATAATGGTTAGTGAGCTAGTATAGTAGACCATAATTATTTGTGTATAAGACACACTAGTTCAGGGAGCCTATCATTCACGAAAATTATATAATCGACTTTTTCTGGACACATGCCTCATCATGTTTAAGATGGAATGACCAAACTATAGTCCAAATTAACGAGTTTTCACCATTACGTAGAAATATCCACTAGAATATATGTTTCTTTAAAGTTTTCTTTCTTTCAATGTGAGCTTATTTTTGCTACAAGTTTGTTGCAATTTTGTGTGAACATGTCCAGGAACTGCTGGAAGAGCTACACTTTGATTCTCTTTGACCAAGACCGGGCAGGCCAATTCTGAATAAGTCTGATTTTTTTTTTTGTCGCTATTTATACAACGCAGGGTTTTTTGTTTTTTTTGCTAAACTTTTGGTTTCAAAGAAAGTAGGAGTAACATCAAGCTACAACAAGGCCAAGGCCAGCTACTGTTTGCTCTAGACTATGAAGTAGGGATTCTGCTTGGGTTGGTGTATAAGTAGGAAGTGCTAGGTTATCTGCCTTGTTATTATCTGTCACCATTTTCACTAGATATCATCTGCTTCTTGCTTTTTTTTATGTGAAACCATTTTCTCTCATTAGATCGATGGATATTTGAAGTATGTAGTCTAGGCAGAGTATAAACAAATATGGTGCTAATGTATCTACTTGCAAGACTCCTGTGACAATTTCAACAAAGTTGGTGTCTCTATCAGGTGAGCAAACCATTGCTTTCATGTTTTTGTAAAGCATCATTATAGTAATAACAGTTTCTTTGAGAAGACTATATGCAAGTAGTATTTGCACCATCTTTTCTCTGTCTATGGAATCAAAAGCCTAGGAGAAATCAATGAACCATAGTGTTGCCTCAAAATTAACTATTCGTACTCCTTCGATGATTTGACATATTAGAATCTGTTAGATTGTGGAGTGGTTTCTTCAAAAACAATTCTGATTTTTCCTAAGAATTTTCTCAGTTACAGGTTGGATACAGCTGAGAAGCAGGGCATTATAAACCCTAGCAGCTATAGGAGAAAGAGTTATGTCTCTGTAGTCCTTAGTGATTTCATGGTTACTTTTCTTAGGGAAGAGAAGGATGCAACCTTTCATCTATTTCTCTATTGTATTTTGTTTATACATTGCATTGCATGATTGAAGAAGTATATTATCAATTTTTTTTTTCTTCCAAACTTCAGGAGGTATTTTGTTTAGGCCTGCAGCTTTTCTGCTTTTATTTTAATTTCAATACTGCATCAGGTTCTTCCTCCGTAAACTGTTCTAGTTTGATGTCTAGATGGCCATGAAAAATTTTTTGGAAAAACCTATTCAGTGATTTCAGGAGGGTCTTTCATCTTGGTTGGTAGCTTTTAGTTTTACTCTCAAGATACTCTTCCATCAGCTCACTTTATTTGTCTGCCATACGATTCGAGATTGGCTATCTTTAACTGACTTTCTAGTTTTATTGATTTTGCCTTGAATGTATTCTAATCGTTCTTTTTGGTATGAGCTGGTTAGTTCTCTATTGGTTTTCTTAATGTTCTAATTATCAGTGGAGGTATAAATGCTTAAATAGGCAAAGATGAAAATAATAAATTTTGCTAACACAACTTACCAAATAGAAATGGCAAATATCTAAGAGATTTTTCACTCAAGAACAGTCATTCATGCCTAAACAATGAATTCCAAAAAAAAGGAGGAAACATTATACATTTACACCTACCCAAATAATTAGCACATCTAGATTATAAACTCATAAACAAAAAGTTGATAAACAGCACTCTAAAATGCGAGTCATTCTTCTCTTTTGAAAGAACATCTTCCGATCACAGAATCATCTTGGTCAAGATATAGCAGAGTCTATGCAGGAATAAGAAACAGTCAAAGCTACATATTACAGCTGGTCTTCACTTACCAATATAGATATTAACAATAAATATATGGTAACTACATTACGCAACCAACTACATTATGTGATAACAGCTAACTACCAGATGCAATAAACCTTATGCATGGAATTGCCCTGCATGGTCCTTCTCAACTGCTCATATAACCAATATATTCTCACTCATAGATTTCCCACATTGTCATTTTCAACTAAAACTCTGATATATGACATATCCCCAAACAAACAAACAACCCAAATAAAATTTTGTATATCAATTAACCATAAACAAGAATAAAATCTTTCTTTTTATCTCAAACATGTTCTGTCTCCATTGATCTGCTACTTCTCACTCTTTTCTGATTAGAACAAGTTATGGAAGCCTTTGGGGACTATATTCATTTAAGGTCTATTATCACTCATTAGTACAGTTAGTACAGTAGCTCCCACTACACTAGTAATAATAATTTAGAATTTGTCAAAAATTAATAATCAACCAAACCATTTTCAATAAAAAAAATCATCTGTAAATTACAAGCCTATAATGAAGATAACATTTTAAGTATGGTAGATTAGACTGGAATATCAAATCTGAAAAAAATTTACCTGCCATAAGGTGAATTTTTATCTGGTAAGTCCATTGCTACAGCCATAAAAACCATTGGCATGAGTCTATTAGGCACAAAGCCAATATTTGCAGTTTGAGCCCAACGTAATTCTGGCCAGTTGATATTGTTACCCGTTGTAAAATAGGGAGCAAGCTGAAAATGTAAAACAATGAATAAACACCCATTTCAATATTCTTTCTACCTATTAGATTACGTCGTTTACAAGAAACATAATATTTAGTTGTTTTTCTCTCTCATTAGGCTGAAACCATCTAATTTAGTAGCAGATGGAAAACTCATGGTATAACACTCTCCAGACTGCAAACTATTCAAATATGACAATTCATTTGTAAAATCTCATAGAAGTTTGAGATGAAAATGAAAGATAAACTAGCTTTAGATTTAATCAGAGTTTTAACAACTGTTAGCAACACTTTCATAGTTTTATCTCTTTTTTTCCTTTTTACTCACATATTATTATTATCATTATAATTCATATTAATAATAATAATGTTAATGTAAATGTTTTGAACACTGTAGAATAAACTTCATGAGTTTTTTGTGAGATGCTGGGAGCAGAATAAACTTCCACAAGATTTTAGAATCACTGTTATCATCACCAAATACAAATAAGAAATATTTTTTAAGTGTTCAGTGAGTATATATATATATATTTATATATGTCTCAGTGTGTGTGTTCTCAAACTTATCTCTGTTCAAATCTATATATAAATATGTATATATCTTTATTCAAATTTCTCTATCAATCAGTTCAAATATATCAGTTTGGTTTGGTTTCTTTGTTTGATGGCATATCAACATTTGTAGGTTATTTAATGCCAAAGCCATTCTACTAGAACAGTAATGGTACTATGTAACCTATAAAGGGGTTCATACCTTTCCCAAGGGTATTTGTCCAAAAGTGAATGTAATAGCGCAACTGGAGTTCAAACTCATTACTATGATTCCACAGTCCATCGCTTTAACCATTACAACATGAGGACACCCCCAAATATATCTGTATATTTATGAATGTATAACTACCCAGATACATACATACATGCATAGATATATATATATATACATATAAATATATATAAAGAGAGAGAGAGAGAGGCAGACAGAGAGAGAGGAAAACACATACATACATATATATATATATATGTGTGTGTGTATTTATGTAAAGATAAAATGGCTTAGTATTCAAGAAATATAAAACCGGAGAGAAATGAAAAATCGCACCTTTTTTATTATAGTCTTTTTACTAAAAGTTTCATTTATTTACTAGGATATATTCATCGGATTAAACTTTCATCTCATGATTGTATCTTCAGTTCTATCTTGCTCTGCTGATCAGCATTTGAGCACTTTCTTGATTTACCGAATATTTTTAAACAATTTATTTTTATCTTTTCTATATCAATCATGTGTTGATATTTATAAAGCTTAGTTTATTCTGATACTCAATAGAGATCAAAATTGTGTGAAATAGTAATAATTGTTGTAATAATTATTAGTTTGTTACATTATCATAAGAATGATAATGATATCATTAATCATTTTGCTATCATTATCATAGGCACCCCAAAAGAATGATTGTGATGATGATGATGGTAATAAGAAAATTTTTAAAAAATACCTGGACAAACCCAAAAGGAAAATTTAGTGAAGTTTCAGAATCTGAACCTTCATTGAATTTTGATCTCCAATCATTAATCATGGCTGGGAATAAACAAGAGTAGAGTTTGGGTTCACGGTGATTGGATTCACCTAAAAAAATCAAGTGAAAATTTCAACAATAATAAAATGAAGACCATGATATAAAATTTTCTCTCTTTTTGCTGCAAAAGGAAAAGGCTTAAAATCAATAATTTCCTATTTGTTTTATATCAGTGCTGTTTATTGTTTTATATTAGACTCTATAAAACAAGTATATTAATTTGAAAATGAAAGCTAAAAAAAGAATTTTGCACAGATGCAATCACACAGGCTTCCCACTTCCTTTGTCTCATATCTAACCTCTTTTCCCCAATATATACAAGGATCATTAAATAAGTTTCCAGATTTTTTTTGTATGGGCACTTTTATTGATAGTACACCCATTAAACTCTAGTCCCCTTTGAAGTAATCTTCTCCGGATGCAATGCACTTGTTATACCATTTCAACAACTTCTGGAAGGCCCCATGGAAGTCCTCTTGTGTCAGCGTGTCAATGACTTTCGTCAGGGAAGTTGAGGAACTGTCTTGATGCCCATCTTGCCCTAATAGTCTGTGACAAGGACGGAGTTGTGGACTGGTGCATTGTCTTGATGGAAATGCCACTGACCCGATTGGAAGAGTGCTGGCCTCTTCCCTAGGAATCTCTTCCTGAACTCCCTTAAAATCTCAACATAGTAACCCTAACCCTTTGGCCAATCAACTCTGGTGTATTGACTTCCTTACTCCTCCCACAACTCTTGTCATCCTTCACAGACTCCCTGCCTTCCTTGAATCTCTTATGCCACTCAAAAACTGATGCTTGATTCATGCAAGATGCTCCAAAAGTAGTCTGAAGCATTCCATATGTTTCTGCGGCATTTTTTCCAAGTTTAAAACAGAATTTTATTGCGAATTGTTCTTCTAAAGTGTCCTTACGTCCAGATTGCATTTTTGAAATTCACCAGCTGTGACAATCAGGCTTTAGTAGGGTGTATTCCAATTGCTGCTGTAGCTGTTCATTTGAACCTGAAATCTTAAAAATGGGTCAGTCATCTCATAAAATGTATAGCAATAACATACTGAATTTTCAAGAGTCTACGAGAATTTTAAATGCCTGTACAAAAAAAGGCTGGAAACTTATTGAAATATCATTTTGGTTTCTTTGTTTAATGGCATATCAATCTTCATGGGTTATTTAATGCCAAAGCCATCCTTCTAAAAGAACAGTAGAGATACTATTTAACCCATAGCTGGGGGATAAAGGAGTTTATACCTTTCCCAATGGGTATTAGTCCAAAAGTGAATGCAATAGAGGGACTGGAGTTTAAATCATTACTACAAAGTCACAGTCTAGCATGTTAGCAACTACAACATGGAGACCTTTCACTTAAAATACATTGGAGAAAAACTTGCCTCAAAGAAGTTTTACTGTATTAAGAGACGATGGCTGAATGTATAGTAGATTAATAACCTGGAGAGAATGAAACAGGTTTGTTTTATTTTCTTTCTTTGTGTGTTTATTTTACTGGATATCAGATTACTATTGAAGAGCCATAGATGGGGTCAAAACCCACAAAAAAGATGTCAGGTTTTTTTTAGTACTGCCTAATTTTTGGTGTTTTGCCTCATGAAAAATTTAATATCCTAGAGTGGGGAGTGGAGTTGTTTCAAGATTATAAAAAAATAGCAGTCAGTCAGTCAGTCAGTCAGCCAGTGGCAAGCTTCGTGCTTAAAGGTGAGAGAGTTTGATGAACTGATAGCAGCACATCCCTTTACCAGCGCCTCTCCCACCAGCAAGCAGCCAATGCAGAATCCAACAACCGTAGATTCAGCACAGCCAATGCCAGGATTTAACCAATCACAGTAGCCATCTTAAACAGTTCTTATCAGATTTAAATTACAAAGGTCAGTTTGGTGTATGCAACAAGACAATTGGTTTGGTGTGTGTCATGAAGGCAGTTCAGTCTGGTGTGTGCTATGGGACAGTCGGTTTGGTGTGTACCATGAGGGCAGTTCAGTGTGGTGTGTACTATGGGACAGTCGGTTTGGTGTGTGCCATGAGGGCAGTTCAGTCTGGTGCAGGCTATGGGATAGTCAGTTTTGTATATTCCACGATGGCAATTCAGTCTGGTGCATGCTATAGGACAGTTGGTTTGGTGTGTGCCACAAGGGCAGTTCAGTCTGGTATGGGCCATGGGACAGTTGATTTGGTGTGTGCCACAAGGGCAGTTTAGTTTGCTGTGGGCCACCAGTGACTTTGCGTGTTATCCACACCAAGATAGCAGAGGTCCATCTCACCCAAGTCTGTCGGGTTTACAGTGGACTTCTGTCATCAATTAGGATTAGCACTAGTGTCACATGCCTGTCTCCAATGTTGAGCAAAATAAAGAACGTGTAAATCCATCCAAGTTGTGTCACTCATTCCTTTAACTATTCATCTTGTGAACCCAAACTGAGACTTTGGCATTTTCCTACTAACCCCGGCAACATCATAGCATAGAAAAATAGCCGCCAGAGAAATTGCTTGAGGGCGACAGGCATGGGTATCATAATATATGCTTTTAATGAAAACTATCTTTGTGTTAATTTCAAGCGTCATATGTTTCGAAAGTTCTGGCATGAAAAGAAACCAGAGTATAATTTTCAGCCAGCATGCCTGGTTTGGTTTGGCTTCTTTGTTTAATGGCATATCAACCTTCTTGGGTTATAGAAGAACAGTAGTGGTATTATTTAACCCTTAGCTGGGGGAGGAGTAAAGGGGGTTCATACCTTTCCAAAGGGTATTAGTTCAAAAGTGAATGCAATTGAGTGACTGAAGTTTAAACTTACTTACTACAATGTTGTAGTCCAGTATGTCAGCCACTGCACCATGGAGACTCACCCCTCATTGTGGAGTTTCATTTGACACCCATGTGCCTGGTAGGTGAAGGATTAATTTACTTATAGAAATTGAATTTAAAGCCTGAAATCTTCTATAGAAAGTCAACAAACAAAAATTTAATTGCTGAATATTGATGATTAAAAAAACAGACTGAGCCAAACAGAAATATTTTAGGTATATCAAAAATATTTTAATCAACCAAGAGTTTATGAGAAAATTTCAAAAAATCCTGTAGGTTTTTTTGGAGCTGTAGGATTATCTCCCTTACTTGCAACACTCTTCACATGACAAGTAGGAAACTTCTACCACTGTTACTAGTCTAGTTTAAAATAATGCTTAAAAATTGCCAAAGCTTCAATATTTGTATTGACCATAATAACATCTGAAATGAAAAGTTTAATGGAATAGTTTTGATAATGTTATGTATATATTGGCCAACCATACTCGAGGACAACCCGAAGGCTCCCTTTTCAATAACTACTACACTGAGGCGTAAGGGAGGGCACTATTCATTTTCTGGATTGCTCCACTTTACCCTTGATCTGTACCTTATAATGCTGTGTTAAGCAAGGAGGCATAAAGGTACCATTTTATGAGTTTTTGGTATAACTCGAACTGGGATTGAACCCCAGTCTCCCAGACCATCTATGCACTGCCTCTACCATGGGCCAGTATATATATATTAATAATATATTGGAGTTATAAATCCTAGTCATTCATGGCCAGGAATAGAAATATGAATAGGTGCTGAAAAGTTCTTGATCCAACCAAGAAGAGAATGACCAAGAGCCAAGAAAGCCCTATTCTACATATTCCTCCTACAATATAATACGCTTCATTATGCAAGAGTTCTGTAATTCTTCCAAAAGATTCAATAAGTTGTTTGGCCAAGAACCTTTCAGCACCCCTTCATATATTCAATTACCAATGCCACCATATGACATAAGGTCATGTTTTAAATCAAGCCAACCAGTTTGAATACAAAGTTTTCCTTCTCCCAGATCAGTTGCTATTCCAAAGTAAAAGAGCACAGCCTGCCCTACTATTTACTCATAACTGGAGGGAAAATAGTTGGATACATATCATTGCTACAAAAAATGCAAACAGCTTTGTCCAGGATTTGAACTCGGATTGCCGTGTCTATTTCCTATGATGATAACCATCAGACCACAAGTTCCTAAATATATATTTACTCCTTCATATATGGCTCAACATCTAGAAGCACCTAAATGCACCTTCCCTTCTAAGTAAGGTCAAAATGGATACCTGATACCTGTGGCATCCAAAAATATATCCATTAAAAGAGTTGAATAATTTAGGTCTTTAGACTTGTCATAATCAGTCAGAACTGTTTTCAGTAACCCAAACAGAAGTCTTCACCTTAACAACCACCGTTCATACGGCAAAGATGGGCCAAAATTCAAGTAGCTCCATGCACTCATTTCTGAGACTTCTGAGACAAATGCAAGAGAAAAAAAGATTCATAAAAATATTTTCCAACCAATCAAGAACTGAGATACTTTACTCCCAGAAAAACTGACCTGAGCCACACATACTGTGATATGTTGCCCTGGCAGGTGCAGTTGACAGATACATCTGGTCGTAAATAAAATCAACAAAGTGAGCACCAGAAAAGCAAAAATGTGTTGGCATGATATCCAAGGTATAAAAAAATGTGCGGGTGTAAGCCATGACCAATTGAGAACAAGCAATGTGTGGATTAAGAGGCATAGCCATGCAAGTCATGTGGGAGTTCTAAGATCAAGAATTTTGACTAGTCCAGTTTCTGCCGGTTGTTCTGACTCCCAACAACTTCTTTGTATGTGTAAACTCTCTCGGATTGCTCTCCTGCTTCACACAAGAGTCTCACCACTGAAGAATAAAAATGTAAGATTATACTTTTCTATATATGTGTTCCTTTGTTCTTTGTTAAGACTCAGTGATAGTATACACAATATACTATATAAGAAAAGCTGATTTAACTCAGTAAGCAGAAAGGACCCAAGCAGCAGATAGAGAACATGTGGTTCAACCATCCATGACAGTTAATGCAACAAGCCTCATCTCACGTGTGAATTTCCCATAAGGTCCTTTCAAACAACAACTGGTACATGACATATCTCTGAATAAACAAACAATATTCTCAATGACCATGAGCAAGAATAAAATCTTTCTATCTCAAACATGTCTCCACAGTCTTGTGTTCCTTCTCATGCTTTTCTGGTTAGCCCAAGATATGATACCTTAAGATGACTACATTCATACGAAGCCTACCTCACTATGACTAGTGTCTCATTTCGCCCTTGTGGGCTGGTAGTGATGTACTACCATCTACACTGAGCAAAAAAAACCAAATAAACACTTAATTACTTACCTTGATACCATATAACACCATTAATGGTCATGTTTAACAAAGGGTGAATCATTGCATTCCACAAAACAGAATTTTTGTTGTAAGGATGGATATTTTCAGTTCCACTAAAAGCAAAAATAAAGATAAATCAATGAAATTTGTAAAAATAAGACAAAATTCTAATATGAATAATTGTTTGATTGATTTTATCAGCATTTCAACCAATCTAAGGTTATTTTATACTTTGAGGTTAGGGAATCTTGTTCATTATATATTTATAATTGCATTTTTTTGTTGTTTCTTAAGAATTTTTTGCACACAGTTATATAATATTAAGTATTCCTATTTCATGTGGGGTAGCCCCACCTCCAGGAGTAATGGCTAACATGCTGGACTGTGACATATTGGTGAGTTCATATTCCAGTTACACTATTACATTCACTTTCAGACTAATATCCTTAGGAAAAGTATGAACCCCCTTATCCCCCCCAGTTATGAGTTATATAGTACAACAACTATATTTCTACATGGATGAGTTTAAATAACCCCAAACATTTGCCATGAAACTAAAAAAAAAAAAAAACCTATCTCATGCAAAAAATTTGCAGACAATGGTCTGGTTTCAAGTATTCCTATCTAATACTAACAACTACATGGCTGCAGGCTTTACAAATGGACTGCTTATGTTGACATCACTTTTAGATATAGGTGAGGCATGAACTGTTTATGTTGACATCACTTTTAGATGTAGGTGAGGCATGGACAGCTTACATTGACATCACTTTTAGATCTAGGTAAGGCATAAAATGTTTATGTTGACATCACTTTTAGATCTAGGTTAGGCATTGACTGCTATTAACAGGTTATCAACCATATGAAAAACTGTTCCCTCTGATAAAATAAAATGAAAATTCTTCAAAGCTGTGGCCATGTCAGAACTACCACACGGTTGCACCACTTGGACTTTAACAAAACATTTGGTAAAAAAACTAGAAGAGAAATACACAAAGATAATGAATGTTGTTTGTTTGGAACAAATCCTAGAAGCAGCACCCCACAAAACAGCAGTTGTACAGCCATATACCTCCCATCAGGCAAACCATTCAAGAAAGGCAAGCAAGATATGCTGGGTACTGAAGGGGAACAAACTAATAACCAATGTTCTTCTATGGACTCCAACACATGGGCACACTAGAAATGGCTGACCAGCAAAAACCTGCATTTATCAGACAGAGGTGATAAAAATAAGTGACACTGGGTGTCACCTAGAAAATTTACAAAGTGTGATGGTCGATAGGGATAAATGGCCAAAGTGATTTCGTAGGGTTTAATGGCAGATCCGCTATTGTAGGTTATTTAATGCTAAATCCCTTCTATACATATATATTAAATAAATGATTTCTAAACACATTTTGTAGACAACATTTTTAAACAAGATTGAGCTCATTCTTTTTTACACAAATGGTTTCAGTTATTTCTATTCGATATAAATAATTCTATTTCATATTAATTATTTGTTTGCACATAGTTAAATGTTTTCAAGTATTGCTATGTATCACTAACACTTCAATTAAACATCAGTCATCTGTTAACATACAATTAAATGATCAAACAGGTCTATTTCAAATAGTTCAATTTAGCATAAGTCAACAAAATTGTTCCAAGTACTGCTACTTATCACTAACAATTCAATTAAACACCAATCATTCGTTTACACACAGTTGAATTAGGCACTTCGGGTAGTGTAATGGTTAGCAAGCTAGACAAGCAAACTTTCATGAGTGAGTTTAAATCCCATTGTATGCCTCATTCATTCGGCCTTCGTAAATTACTATGCCTGGTTAAATAATCCAAAGGTCTATTTCAAAGAATTCAGTTTTGCATAAATGCTCGTTTTTTTGTTTACACACAGTTAAATGTAAAAACAGTTGAATTTCAAACAAATTCGATATAGCATACTTGCACAGTTTAAATGTCAAACAGTTCTATTTGACTCATAGGTAGGACTCTACTGCTCTGGGCAAGAGTGGACCTTGAAGCGATGACAGTAAAGGAGTACTCTGCATTCCCCAAAACTCCAGTATTACTGGAGCCTCACCATTAGATCATTTAATGTCATATTCAGGACATTTGTTGGGGGAGTCTTACCCCTCTGCAGATATGCAGTCGGTGTATTCTACAGCTCCAGCCAACTGGACCATGGCCAGAAAGAGTCAAAGGAATCTATACATTCAGCAAACCATGATGATGCTGATGATGATATGTTTTCAAGTAATTATTTCTATTTAATAATAGTAATTTGTTTGCACACAGTTATATGGTTTCAAGTAACTAATAATAATCTTTAGTAAACAATTATAGCTTTAAATAACTATTCTTAATACAAACAATTACAGTGAACATGAAAGTAATGGCTATGAACAGATACTCCATACTTTCTAGTTCTCTAGAATTGGAGCCTTGTTGTCAGATGTATTTCTGTGTCCTACCCAGGACACCCCTTTTTTGGTGGGGAGGTTTTTACCCATCTGCAGGAGATAGTCAAAGTATTCTTAGTCCCACTGGCAGGATGGAGAAAATTTTAAGTACATTCACTCGTTACTAACTGATCACTTTGTTTACTTACAACTCTTATTTATAACTTGTCTCACATGCCTGTCAACAATGGATAGAAAGAGAGATTATAGCACCACTAGGTCACACTACATATAAATATGACCAGTGTTGATCAGATTGTTTTTCTTATATGATTTCATTATGGCTTTCCATAATAATGGTGATCTGATTAAATTCAATGGTTCAAAAATTTAATACCTTCCTATAATGACTGATTCAGAGTATTTCAGGGTCAATAAAATGATACACGAAAATAAATATGACCTTTTAAAAAAGCAATTTCAAGTAAGAAAAAGAAAAGATAGCTGAAAAATAACAACATGGATTATTACCCTTTTGATCTCCATACTACAGAAAGAAAAGGGAAAAACTTTTAATGCCAATAATGATTTCATTAAAAATATGGTATAATGATTGACATTTTGCTAGTATAAGAGGTTTAAAAGTAAAGTAATTGTTGGAGGAATTGTACTGACTCCAATCACCAACAGTACTATTTTGACTTGCTCTGTTTAAATTGAATAGCATGAAAAGTCGGAAATGAACATGCTGCAGCATCCTGCGAAACTCTGATTATTTAACAGAGTTTACCTTTGCAAAAATGCACTATGTTTTGTTTTAGGATTGTTGACTCTAAGTTTTTAATTTAGAATTGTCTTTCTCCTAGACTAGTAGCTCACCAAGTCTAAACCCAATCTGTGCTACTATTTTAACCATACTTTGGAGAAAAAGAGATGACTCTATGCCTTTCCTAAAGGCATTAGTATTAAATGAACATAAACAATCTTAGTCTGGCCAAAATTTGAATTTTTTTTTTTTAAACCTCCAGATACAAAGTAGCTTAGAGGTTAAGAGCTATCAAATGAACACAGGAGGAACACTTAACATAACAGTTATCATCATAAAAAATGAAATTGGAGATACAAGTTCAAATCCTGGATGAAGCTGTTTGCATTTCACTTTGTGTTAATACCCCTTGGAAAGACATGAACCCATCTCTTCTTCCCTCACCAGCTATGGGTGAATAATAGGTCAGACTGAGTTTTTAATCTTGGTATGGCCACCAGTCTAGAAGAAAGAAAACTTTTAAATCAGGTGTACTCCACTTAAAAACTAACCTTGTGTCACATCCTGCTAGTGCTGAAGAGGGTGGGTAAATATAAGTCGAGGATGACCTGAAGGCTTCCTTTTCAAAAGCTATTACACTGAGGTGTAGGGGAGGGTCCTACTCCTTTCCCTGGATTGCTCCACTTTACACTTGTACATACCTTATAATGTTGAGTGTTAAGCAAGAAGGTATCAAGTCCCATTTTTGAGTTTGAACCCCAGTCTCCTGGGCCATTGGCAAACACTTTACCTATTAGACCAATGGGCCAAATGCATGCTGAATCTACTCACAGACAAGATGTGACAGAAGGTTAATTTTAAGATGGAAGCCTTGACATGCATAAATGCATAGCCAAGGTCAGTGCCAAAAATAGCTTAGTTTTATTAGCATGGTTCTTTTTCTGGGATGCATCAAGTAATAAATCTGAGGCCAACCCTTTTAGATGTGGGTTGAGGTACTTCCTGAGGAAATGGCTCTTCGAAGCTAAACTTATCAGAGAGAGTCCTCATCAAATGTCATTGCCATCCCACTTTGTGGGTCAACATCAAATACAATACATGCATAGGGAGATAATTATTTATTGTGTCTCTTGAAAAGTGGATATGCCTGCTAGGTGGCCTTGTGAACAAATTCATGCAAAAATCATAGAAACCATCTTGGTGTTTTTTGTCTTTGTTCTTTGAACAGTGGAGACATTGTCTTCTTTCCCAGCAACAATCATCATATTATCCATATCCATCGAGTAAGTCTTTTACCATTTTTGTCCTTCATCATATACTGCTTGTTCATAGAACTAGAGATGTGTATTTTTATCTGTTAGGACACATTTGTGTATTCTTGTCAATACTTCTTGTATGTATATTATGTATGCATTAAATGTTTCAATATGTGTCAATGAGCTTTTCTGGTCTTTCCTTTTGTTTATTCAGTGTTGATGAACCATTGGATGTACTAAAGCTAATAATGGACCTTGGGAAACAGTGACCTGACCAAATATTCTGACCCTAGGACCAGCCAATTTAATAAATGGTTGTGCAGTTTGATTATAATATTCTCCTATCAAATGAAAACAAGAAAGAAAGAAAGAAAAACATCCCATTTGCTTACTTTTCTTTACTTTTACATTTTTTTAAAACATCAGGAGATGACCATGCCTGAATTATTGTTCCTCCAACAGAAGAGCTGATCAAACCAATGGGATGTTTATGTTCTTCATATAAGCGCCGACCAAACATCCAGCAAAGCGCAGAAAAATAAGCCCATTGAGGCCCAAGGATTTTATCTGTAAAGAACATTGAAAAATGTTTAACTGGAACAAATCAATTGAATTTAATATTATTGAAGTTTTCTTTTTTTCTATATTGTTTATGCATTATTTGTAATGGTAAATTTTTATTGGATTTCTGAGATGATGAATTAAGATTATTACATATTAATATACTCAGATTGTGACACTATAAGTTCTTCTGTCCCTATATTTAGGTGCAATAATACATGTAGGTGCAAGTTTGTCTATATGAGTATGCATGTGTATAGGCATAGCATGTAGGTATGTATGTACATATAATGGTGAGCATATCTATAGAGGTATGTGTAGGCATAGGCAGTATATATATATTCATGTACAAGATTAGTAATATCAAAAAGATAGCTAAACAAGCTAAGGAGATTGGCAGATTTTAATTGATGATAAAATAGAAAGAGAAGGATTTGTCAAAGTGGATGAAAGATTTAGTTTTTTTTAATGCCTGTCAGAAACAGAAGTCTTTAGTGCCAGCCAGCAAGATTGGACAGGCCATGACTAATGTCTTTATCTTGACTGCTATTATAGTCAAACTAGTCTGACTATATTAGTGTATGATAATAATAATAATAATAATAATAATAATAATAATAATAATAATAATAATAGCAAGTGCAGGTTATGTGGTGACAGAAATGAAACAATTAATCACATAAGAAGCAAATGCAGTAAACTGGCACAAAAGGAATTCTAGATTGAATTTACCCTTGAAAATAAGATCCATAAAATGCTCTGGGACTTCAAGATGTAAACAGATCATCTAATCCAGTCCAAAAGACCAGATCTAGTTTGAATCAACAAGGAGAAAAGAATGTGTTATCTAATAGATTTTACCATTCCAGCAGACCACTGAGTGAAAATAAAAGTGAAAAGATAGACAAGTACTTGGATCTTACCTGAGAGCTTAACAAAATATGGAACAGATGTATTCATTTTTCGACTGCCAAATATTCCTATTTTTTAGTTACAGAATTTCAGTGTTGCCAAGTTTGTTAATTAATAATATCTAATAATATCCATTTTGATTGTATAATGTTCCACAAGAAATAATAAAATCCCAGCATTTTTGGTTTAGAACAACTTTTGAAAGACAAAAATTGTCAGGATGGATTTAGGAGTAATACTGTAAAAAGAAGTGTCAAATGCTACACACCCACACACACATACATGCACTTCATTTCAAACATATCTCTTTTTATATGTGGCATATAGATTCTTAATTTACATTTTACTTGTCTCTTTTCAAATTCATTATTTCCTTCAATTTTAACCCCGCTAAAAATATGTAACTATGATAACTATCCATCTGGTTATCATAATGTATTATGGACAAATCTGCCTAGTAATGTGGTTCTCAAACAACTGATAACTATTTCGATATATTTTCAGACCATTGGCACTGCTAAATAAAAAAAAAACACAGATTAAGACAATAGTCTAAAACGATAAGATATAATGAAATACATACTCTCAGTACTTCAGGAAATAAGAAAATAAACAATAGAATTAGAAAGAAGATCCTTCTAATCATCTCAAAATATGTCTATTTTTAATCTCACACAGCAGCAGCAGTAAACAAAATACAAATATGAGTATAAAACAAATTATGGTTGAAAATTCCTCAATAATAATAATAAGAGTTACTTCCCTTGCATCAAATCTGTTATCCACATAAAGGGAAATAACTTTTTAAATACATAATTTAAACGAAAACACAAGACAGTTTAGCTTCGGTAAATTCTTTACATTCATATCAAACAGTTTTATGGAACAACCAACATATTTTACAACTTCAATTCTGGAAAATCTTTACAATTCTATTCAATTTTGTAACGATTAAATTGCTTTAAGGCACGAGCAATATCAAGTTATACTAACATATTATTACCAGTTATAATTGATACGATTTTCATATATCAGTCAGCATTTGTGCTTCTGTGTTGATTTAAAATGGTAACATCAGTTGTGGGGTCTATATAAGAAATTATGAATTTCAATCAGCTGAAAGGCTTTCAAATCTATACAAGGTGTGATCAAAATGTATCAAGACTGAAACTTTAAATTATACTGACTTATAATAATAATATAATCTGTATCTTGTGTTTCTTTATTATCCAAAATGTATAATTGGGTAGAGTAAGAATGAGTCAGAAATGGCTGAAATATACAAACACAGTGGTGACGGTGTAGTTTTTCTGTGAAAACTCTCTGCCTTTTTGCTTCATTCTTTCCTGGTTTATATAATTATCTGGATGCCCACAAAATCATTGTGGTCCCATGTCCCATCTCGTGTTGCTCGTAAACATACCTCTTATCAGCACTTTTGCTGAGGAATATCTGCATTCAGTTTACTTTAGGAAACGGGTGGACATCCTGTTATGCCATCCGTGCAACTTATGTGGTATTTCTGCTTGGGCATCATCTTGTTTACTTGAGGAAACTAGGTGTATCTTCTGTTATGCTACCCATGCAACTTATGGGGCATGTAAAAGGGATCTTTCCGATCAATATTCAACAATCTTACTGGTTTTAATTGATAGGATTTTTAATATATAGGTCAGCACTTCATCTTCTGTATAGGTTGTGTTGACTGTTTAAGAAATTATGAGCCTCAACCAGCTGAAAGGCTTTCAAATATATACAAGGTCTACTCAAAATGTTTCATGATTGAAACTTTAAATGCTTTAAATTTTTATATTTAAATGAAGACATTTGCATATTTAAGCAACTTACCCAAAAAGCTGATAATGTTCAAACATTTAGGCTGTTGTCTTGACAAAGTCTAGAAAAATCAGTGGCAATTTGAAAAAAATTATGAAGCAAATCTCAATACATTTTAAATAGCATCTTTTATTGAAACACACGGTTGTGTGAGTGCAGCATCCTTCATACTCACTAGACCTAGTTCATTGCATCATTTTCTTTTTTCTTAAACTCTAAATTCATTTCATGGGTAGGATTTGAAGATGCGCAGTAACAAAATATGTTGGTTCAGCTTCATACTATATCAAAAGAGGAGTTTTGGGGTGCTTCTACCAATGAGGAACTCACTGGAATAAGTTTGTTGAGTTCCAAGGAACTTATTTTGAAGAAAATTAATGTTTCATTCATTGTTGTTTTCTGTCTTGGTAAATACAGCTTCAGTCTTTTTAAACACACAACTGAATTGTAAATATTGACAAAGTATTTGAAATAAAAGTGTTAAAGCATACAAGTTACCTCCCCTGATACTCTCGAGAAAAGAAATGTTTTTCTGGGACCAGAAGTAAACAGACGGCCATATTGGTTTATGTGAGAGTGTGAGAAGGACGGGTGTAAAAAGGCGTCTCCATATGCAGAATGTTATAGTCTGAGTTCTTTGTATTTAACAAAAAGTATTTGTCATATAAAATAAATGTTTTTTATCATTAGACTATTAAGAACAGTGGTTCCCAACCTTTTTTGGCAATGACGCACCAAAGCAACTCTAAAATCTGGATGAACCCCATCCCCTGATAACATATAATTCTTATTATTCAAAAAGTAAACTCTTATTTACATGAAGGAAACCTAAAAGGCCATTAACTTGGTCTAAAAAAAACTTTCAGAAAACATGGCATCCATGAAAGTAAAAACTGAAAGAACAGAAGAATAGTTGAAGTACTAAGGGAGAAATTATTAAGAGATTGTTAAAGAAATTCATGATGATATCAAAATATTAATGATAATGATAATAATAAAAGAGAATTCATTGGAGAGAGAGAGAGAGAGAGAGAGAGAGAGAGAGAGAGAGAGAAATAGATGCCCCCGCCTGTGGGTTAAACACTCAAGGGGGGAATTGCCAACTGCTACATATGCATAAATGTAAAGCTCTTCTCATAAATTGAATGCTCCAGAAGCTGATGGCATATATGTAAAAAAAATATAGATGTAAAAAATTCCTTTGCTTAGGCTGAGAATGGCAGAGCTCTATGGTAAGACATCTGACTGACATAAAGTCAGCAAGGTTTCGATCCCAGCTTGAAGCCTCTTGTGTGTCTAGTCACACTGAAGATTTGTGAAACAATGAAACAGTCAGTGGATTACAAGACTATATATATATATATATATATACACACACATATATATAAAAGTAAAGTTACCGACCAGAAGGCTCCCTTTTCAATAGCTATTACACTGAGGTGTAGGGGAGGGTGCTACTCCTTTCCCTAGATGGCTCCACTTTACCCTTGATATGTACCTTACATTGCTGAGTCTTAAGCAATGAGGTATCAAGTACCATTTTTAAAGTCTTTGGTATAACGCGACCTGGGATTGAACCCAGGTCTCCTGGACAATTGGCCAACACTCTACCCACCAAGCCAATGTGCTGGTTTGTTCCTTGAAGTTGTTTATTCAACATATTCAGTATTTTAAAGATATCAACTCAATAATTCTAAAATGCTTTACCATCAACAATTAACTGGTGCTTCATTTTAGGTTTGTTATTTAAAAAGTCACTAAGAATATGAAATAGTTTCATGAGTCTTTTCAAGTAATTCCCCTTTGAGAGCTACTTTTTTTCAGTTTGGTCTGCATTTTTATCTTCACAAAATTGCTTGAAGAAATGCTTACATTTGATGTCAGCTTTGATAGCATTCATACATTTTATAACTGATTTCAGTATGTAATTAAGAACGGGAGAAATATATTTAAACATTAAATTTTGATTATGAATAACACATGAAGCATTTCTGGAATTTCATCTTTCATCAATTTTAAGCAGCCATTTTTCTTACTCATCATAACAGAAGCACCATCTACTGCACAAGATCTTGTTTTCCATTGATATATTATTGACATTTAAGTAGTTTTTTTTTTAGCTTATATATATCAGTGGCAGCAGTGATGCTCACTAATGATTTGCAAGATAATATTTCTTGAGCAAATTCACCTTGATCAATATATTTTACATAGGTAAGCAAAAAGGCCTGTGTCTCTCAGAATGGATTTATCCATTTATATTAAAAATCTTCTTGACTTCAGCTTTTCACCCAGTTGTATTTCAATATCTTCAATCATTTCATCTATTCATCCACTAATTTTAATTCTGAGTCGCACGGCTTTAACATCTTTGTCTTTTTTTTTAGAATTGTTTATATTGTTTGCTTGTTATTTAATGGCATATCAACCTTCTCAGGTTATCTAATGCCAAATCCATCCTTTTAGAACAGTAGTGATACTATTTAACCCATAGCTGGGAGGATAAGGGGGTCCATACCTTTCCCGAGGGTATCTCTCTGAAAGCGAATGCAATAGTGTGACTGGAGTTCGAACTCGTATACTGTGATTCCACTTTAACCATTACACCACGGGTGCACTCCCAGAACTGTTTTATGAAATGCTGAAATTGATGGTTTAATTAAATCCTCCTTGATAGAATGATTTTTTCCAGATTTAGGAATAAGCAAATAAATTTCAAAATTAACCTCAAAAGAATGACTAACAGTAACAATTTGTGCAGTGAACAGAGACTTTAATGTTGATTTTTTTTATTCAAACTTTTTCTTTAAATACTTGAAGTAATTTAAATCTGAATTTACATTCACACTGTTTTCCTTTCAAATGCACCCTCAAGATGACCTCATTTCATTGATTTGTTTTGGCTAATTTTGGCTTAGAAATAAATTCATGATACAATAAAAATAATATAGATTGAAAAGTGGTCTTTTATAAAAAAAAAAAATGCAGCTTTAATACGTGTACGCTGACTAATCGTATGGAGAAAAAGCTTGACGGCAATTGCACAGGAATGCTACGAGCTATATTGAACAAATCCTGGAGGCAACATCCCATAAAACAAAAGCTGTATGGCCACTTACCACCTCTCTCAAAGACCATCCAAATTAGACAAACAAGACATGTGAGACACTGTTTGAGGAGTAAGGATGAACTCATAAATGATGTTCTCCTATGGACCCCTTCAAACAGTGTTGAGCGACCATCTAGAACTTACCTACAACAGCTCTGTACAGACACAGGATGTAGCCTGGAAGATCTACAAGGGAAGTAAGGGACAATAGAGACAAATGATGGGAGAGGGTCAGGGAATCCCTTACTAGCAGCACAACATGATGATGATGACAGTATATAGGTATTTACACATGTACATAGGTATATACACAGATATTTTTTTGTATACATACAGTATCGGCACGATATGTATTAACTTGTACACCCACTCACACTGACATGGACTTAATAAAAAAATTTATAGTAAATAATTTATTTTCAAAGTGTCCACCCTTTTTTTGCTTGTGCATGCTATTTTGGGAACCATCATTTTATACACTGTCTAAATCTGTTTCTTTTTAATACAGTGTAGTGAAACTGAAAGGCAGAATCCGCAGACTGCTGTCTCCAACAAGCCAACTGGGATTCATTGTTCAAAGAGACCACGAGTGGCATGCTGTTATTTACGTGAATTCAGCAATCGTACATGGCTGGATAAAAATAAAACAGGTGGTGAACCGAGTGAAGGAGCGATGAAATGTGACAAGGAAGCTGTGTGAATTGAATTCCTTTCATAGCAATACCGAAAGAAAGAAACAAGAAGTGACAAGCAAAATGGCCGACCTTGAAGTTCAAAAATGGCACAAATGTATCTTGCATGTAGAGTAACGGAAATACAAAAAAAAAAAAAAAAACGGAAGCGTGAGGGTCGTTGGGAGTGCAATTTGTAGGCCCTACGTCTCGTCTCATATGCAAATTTCGGTCAGCCAAGAACCGATATAAAAGAAGCATTGTGAGGAGGGGCATTTTGTTGGTTACTTTGCTACATAATCGCTCAAACCAGTGTATTGACGGTGCGAGTAATAGAAAGAAGTAGAGAAACGGGACTGGTGGTGGATTGTCGGCAGGTGAAAGAAAGAGACAGAGAAACAGGACCAGCATTTTCTCAAATTATCAACAACTTCAAATTAATTAATCAAATTTTGTTCAAAAATAATTCTATTTTAACTGAGTACAAGGCTTGGAAATGTTTCCTTTTAATGATGTGATCCAATTTATGATGATTTCTTGAGGAATTGATCTTAACAGCATATCAACCTGTTTTGGGTTATTTTATGCTTAAAAGTAAAGAAACTATTCATTGTACAATCATATTTACATTTTTTGCGTACTTGTTTCTTAAGAGGTCTTTTTTTTCTTTTTTGCTAACAGTCTTTTCAAATACTTGTATGAATGATTTCTAAACAGACCTTTTTGATCCATAGAAGGGATCCTATTACCATTCTAGGTCAGAGTGGATCGAGGGGTAATTGCATTTAAGAAGTACTACACACTCCCCAAATTCTGTTCATACATATGTGTGTATGTGTGTATATATATATATATATATATATTTACCAACCCCTCTGATCGGGCAGGATATGACACAAGGTTAATTTTTAAGTGGAGTTTAACAGGTTTGAACTCAGAGTTTTCCTTCTCCTAGACTAGTTGCCTCACCAAGGCTGAAGAACCTAGTCTGCCCTACTATTTACCCATAGCTGGAGGGAAAAATAATTGGATTCATACCTTTCCCAAGGGTATTAGTGCTATGTGAAATGCAGTCTCCTCCAGGATTTGAACTTGTGTCGCCGTGTTCATTTCCTATGACGATAACCATTACGCTATATATATATATATATAAAAATTTGTAAGTGACATTATTTTTAACAAGCCTGAAATCATTGGTTTGTACATAGTTAAATGGTTTCACATATTGATAACACAAATAATTCTAAATGGTTTCAAGTATTGCTATTTACCACTAATAATTTTATTTCATATTATTCATTTGTTAACACATAGTTAAATGGTTTCAAGTATTGCTAACTCTAATAATTTTATTTAATATTAATCATTTGTTTACACACTCAAATCGTTTCAAGTATTCCTATCAAACATTAATAATTTTATCTAATATTAATCATTTGTTTGCACACAGTTGAATGGTTTCAAGTTTAGATGATTGAATAGTTCTATATGACTCATAGATGGGACCCTAACAGATACAACTACACTGGGTCAGAGTGGACCTGAGAGTAATGGTACTGAAGAGGTACTCTACACTCCCCAAAGCTCCAGGTTTCGAGCCTCACCTTCAGATAGTTTAGTGTCATACCCAAGACACTCACTGAGGAAGTTTTACGACCTCTGCAGAGGTTCAGTCAGAGCATTTTACAGCCCCAGCTGACAGGGTGACCCAGAACTAGAGCCTCATTATCAGATGCAATTTAGTGTCACAGCCAAGACACATCTTTTTTTTTTTGTAGTGGGGCGGGATTCCTATTCCTCTACCAGGAATACAGTTAGCATATTCTAAGAACTGCTAACAGGATAGAATTCAAGATGAGCAGTTTCTCATCAGACCTGATGCTCAAGACGAGTTATCTGAATTGACACATCAAACACGGAAGATATTTTACTTTTTAATTTTTTTATTTTTTTTGTTTAATGGCATATCAATCTTTATGGTTTATATGATGCCAAAGCTATCCTTGTAGAAGAACAGCTGTGGTACTACCTAACCCATGGCTTAGGATGGGGATAAATGGGTTCATACTTTTTCCAAGGGTATTAGTCCAAAAGTGAATGTAATAGAAGGACTGAGGTTCAAACTCACTTATCTACAATGCCACAGGAACTTTCTCCCTTTTGAGAAAAAATGTTACATTAATTAGGCCTTCAAAAATATTTGTATAAGTTTGATTGCTTTGGTAGGGTTTTATGACATATCAACCATTGCAGGTTATTTAAAGCCAAATCCTGTAAGCACAAATATATACATGATTTGTAAACACATTGTGTAGATAACATTCTTAAATGAGCCCAAGATCTTTTTTGCACATAGTTAAATGGTTTCAAATATTGCTATATAACAGTCACAATTTAACATCAGTCATTTGTTTGCACACAGTTTGTGCTGTTTGACACATAGATAGGACCCTATCAGGTGCTACCAATCCAGATCAGAGTGAACCTGGGAGCAATGGCAATAAAGGGTTACTTGGCATTCCCCAAATCTCCAAGGCTGGAGCCTCACCATCAGACAGTTTAATGTCATATCCAGGACACTTATTGGGGATATCTTACCCCTCTGCAGAGATGCAGTCAGTGTATTCTACAGCTCCAGCTGCCCGGAAAATGATTGTTTTTAAGGTGAAATAAAATAATAAAAACTCACCTGGTGCTGCGACAGACCATGGCTCTGTAATTTGAACAAGGTCAATATGGGACACATTAGAGCCACTGGTTCCAACTGTAAATACACGAATGTCTGGATAGTGGCTTGAGGCAATACCCTCCTTGCTGCCATTGAATGCCTGAAAAAATTGTAAAATGCAAAATTAAAATAGTTTTAACAAGGAAGATAACTAAAATCTAAAGCCAAGTTGATAAGCAATTTAAAATAACGTGTTATATTCATGGTATACATTTAAATTCACTGAAATACTCGCTTGATTTATACCACTTTATACAAACAAAGATACTTGTTGTGTATATTCTAAACAGTGAAAGGTTGATATGCCATAAAACCCTAACAACCAACCAAATATAGAAAAGGATAGAAAACTAACCGGTGCTCAAACTTCATCCACTGACCATATCATGCTACTTAGGGTCTACACAACACTTTGGCTAAAGAGTCAAGTGTCCCCCAATCTGCCCCTCAAGGATTATCTTAAAAAGGAAGAATCAATAAAGAAGGTCATATAATTGTGTAGTCTCGAGTTCATTTGTTTCTTATGTTTTCTCCTTTGTGGGGTCCTGATTAGGGTTAGGGTTAGGGGTGCTTTTACAATTTCCACCCAAACTGACTGTCAACTTCTTTTTTTAAAACCAGACACAAAGTAGAGATAGGCCAGTTAACTGGCAAGACTGAATGATTTGCAAATTTGACTGGAAATGGTTTTATTCTCTTAAAGTATTTTATCCCTGTTGTGATAGCAAAAATCTCTATAGTATGTACTTCTCTAACTCCTCCACCACAGACAGGAGGCAATTCAAAGCTAGATTATTAAAACACAAAAGCAACAGAGATACAAACATTGTCGCTGGAGTCTTTTAAGGAGATACAGTAGCACTATATATGTTTACGATCTGTCTAGATTACATACGATGAATATCAATAGATCTAATAAAAGAAAATGGTTTCACTTTAAAAAAGACAAGAAGCAAAAACTATAACAGATGCAGACTATGCAGATGATCTAGTGCTTCTTGCAAATAAACGCGCCTAAGCCGAGGGAGAGTCATCATAGCATAGTAGCTAAAGGGCTGGATTGTGGCTTCAAATTAAGTGAGTTCAAACTCCAGCTACACTGTTGCATTCACTTTCAGACAAATACCCTTTGGAAAAGGCATGAACCTTCTTATGCCCCCAACTATGGGTTAAATAGTATCACTACTGTTCTTCTGAAAGGATGGCTTTGGTATGACAACAAACAAAGAAAACAAAACAAATCTGCTCAAGCTGAATCGCTACTGCATAGCCAGGAGCAAGAAGAATGAAACAGAGTTCACGTTTTAAATGAGATTGAGCCATATCCACTTTAAGTACCAAGCCTATGAAATTAGCAGACCAGTTCACATACCTTGGCAGCAATATCTCATCGACTGAAAGTGACGTCAACATATGCATCAGTAAGCCATTGACTTCTACTAATAGGTTGTTGATCATAAGAAAATCTGATCTTTCAGTTAAAACAAAATAGGATTTCTTCCAAGTTGTAGCCATTTCAGTACTAACATGGATACCCCACCTGAACTCTAGAAAATGCATGGAGAAAAGCTAAATGGAAATGCTACAAGTTGTTTTGAATAAATCCTGGAAGCAGTACCCAACAAAACAGCAGCTGTACTGTCACTTACCTCTCATCTCACAAACCATCCAAGTAAAATGAACAAGACATGCTGGACATTGCTGGTGAAACAACTACAAACTCATAAGTGATGTTTTCCGATCGACTCCTACATAATAGACAACCCTATTATTTACCCATAACTGAGAAGAAGGGAGATTCACACATTTCTCAAGGCATTAGCATAAAATGAAACACAAACAATTGTAATGATAAATCAATACACTCTTGATGTTTTAATATACTTTGCTTAATCTTTTTTTTTTTAAAGATTTCAGACAGTTTTTAAAAGATAAGTGTGTAGCAGTTTTTAGTTAAATCTTTTTCTAAAAATGTTTTAGCAGTAGAAAAAACAGATTTCATAAATTCTAAAAATAAATTGAAGTCAGAATAATTGATACCAAACTCTCATTTAAAAATTCCACAGTTAATGGACATGACACCTTATTCTTTAAGGATAGGAATTAACCAATAGAGTAAGAGAGAATGAAATTTAACTTCAGAATGAAGGTTTCTAGGATATATAAAAGGACTGATAGTTAAAAAGAAATCAAGAGACAAACACAAATTAAAACACAATCAAGAGATAGCATTTCTGCAGAGAGGTAAGAACCACCACCCAACAAGTGTCTTGGATAAGACATTTAAAATCTGATGGTGAGATTCCAGTAGTGCTAGAGCTTTGGGGAATGTGGAGTATCCCTTCATTACCATCACTCCCAGGTCAACTTTGGCCTGGACAGGTAGAACCTGATAGGGTCGTATCTATGGGTCAAATAGAACAGTTTGACATTTAAACTGAGTACAAACAAATGACTTATGCTAAACTGAATTGTTTGAAATAGAGCTGTTTGATCATTTAACCATGTGTAAAGAAATGATTGATATTTAACAGAATTATTTGTTACACATAGCAATACTTAGAACTATTTAACTTTGTTGACTTATGCAAAATTGAATTGTTAGAAATAGAACTGTTTGATCATTTAACTGTATGCATCTAATAAAATGTGTTTAGAAATCATATATTTAATATATGTGTAAAAACAGGATTTGGTATTAAATAACCAACAATGGTTGATATGCCATTAAACCCAACTAAACCAAATTCTATATATTTAATATATATGTAAAAAGAGGATTTGGTATTAAATAACCAACAATAGTTGATATACCATTAAACCATTCTTGTGATTTTTTGTTTGTGAAAGTACTTTTGTCTACTTCATTCCTGAGGCCAAGGACTCTAACCCAACTCAAGAAACAAAAGTTTTATTTCTTACCATATTTGTGGTGAACTGCATATTGCTCTGACCAGAACAAATCCATACATCCCCAAATAAAACATTCTTCAGAGAGAGGGAAACCTTTAAAGATAGAATGGTTAGGGTGTAAGGGCCTCCAGGATTTATAGGTAGAAGTTTGACCTTCCATATGCTGCATTTGGCTGACCAGTCATAATAACTCTGAACTGATGCACATAACCAGTGATCAAGGAATAGTTTTACTTCAATTCCTGGACTTTTAGCATATCCCCAGATAATGGATTGAGCTGGGGCTTTTTGCAACACCATATTGTCACCATAGTAACTGGCAAAGGATATATCTGGAGTGACTGTTGAATCTGAAAACACAAAGATATAAGGATAATTTTTTAGAACTAGCAGGAATTGTCAGAACTGCCAGGGACAAAAGAATAAATTCAATAAAAATAATTAGATTCATCATTAGACATAATTAATAAAATAACTGAGATTGATATTTAATGAGCAACTAGCAATACACATGGTAATTCCACTTTTTGTAAAACAATTATTTTTTTGTAAACCACCAAATTAAAGGGAATAATATACCTAAAAAAAACATTAAAAAAAAACTCACTTGGTTTATTGTACTAACAAACATTTTTTCATTTTACACATTTCTAACTACCAAACTTTTCAATTTTTATATTCTCTTTTCTTTTTTCTTCTGTCCTTCATTGAAGCAGAAGATAAGCATCGGACATATACTGTTATTGATTCTTCCCCCTCTTTCTTTTTTTTTCTTAATATATTTGCTTCTTTTTTTTTCTCTGATATGTCATGAGTCTTTTTTCTTTCCTCACAATCAAAATGGTGTGACCCATTATTTAACTGAGGTGATGACAATGTAACATTGAAACATGTTTATTGTTTATTCTATTAATATTATATATATATATATATATATATATATATATATGTATATATATATATATATATATAGCATTAACTGAAATTCTCCTATATATATATATATATATATATATATATATATATATATAGGAGAATTTCAGTTAATGCTACCTTTTTTTGTTGGGTTACTTTCACTTTCAGGTTTTATTTAACATACACATGTATTTTTTGTTTTGTTTTACACTTTTATTGCTGTTTTTTTAATATATCTATAAATTTTACTTTTGCAAAAAATTGATGTTTTCAATGATTCTTGTTTTGTTGTTCATTCCAATTCCTCTTAAAAAGAAGATTTTTTTGGTATCCTCTGGCTTGAATATCAAACTTTCAGTGCTGTAGAGTTTGGTCATAAATAATAACTAATAATATTCATTTATGGTTTCAGTTTCTTTGTTAAATGACACATTAACCTTTGTGGGTTATTTAATGCCAAAGCCATCCTTGTAGAAGGAATAGTAGTGGGACTATTTAACATATAGCTAGGGTATGAAGGGTTTCATATCCTACTCAAGGGTATTAGTCTGAAAGTGAATGTAATAGTACAGCTGGAGTTTGAACTCACAACCATGTTGCGGTCCAGCACATTAGCCACTAAAACACAGGAATTCCCACATCATCCATTGATTATGTAAGACTTTTCTAGAAAAAATAAAATTTTACTTGGTTCAGTTTAGAAAAAAATTAATTTTTTATACAATTTTACTCATTTATGAGCAATTTGTATTTTAGAAATTACCCAATAACCTTTAAGTATTGATTACTTTTTCCGTTGAGAAGTGCCATGTACATCAGCTAGTATAGTTACAATTTAGATAATATCTTTCTTTTTCTCATTCATTCATCTCTCTCTCTCTCTCTCTCTCTCTCTCTCTCTCTCTCTTCCATTTCTTTCTCTATTTTCTTCCTCTGTCTTCATTCACTACAGATGATAGGTGCACAGTTAAGCAATTTATATCATAAGATGGTGATGTCTAGACTTCTAGATTTCATATCAGAGTCAGTATCAATTTGGAAGAAAAGATAAAAACCAGTGTCAATACTTTTTGAACAGTACTTTTTAATGAAACACAAGATATATAGCATCCTCTATATTCACTTGACCGAACTGCGTACAATTTTTTCGTGTTTCCTAAACGGAAAATCATATGGAACATTTATTAACAGGGAGCATAACTAGGATTGTTAGGATTAAACAACTATTTCACATATTCAAAACAATTTTCACTCTAAGTTAAATTTAATAAATAATTATCACATATTTAGAAAGAAAAAAAGAAAAAGTAAAAAGTCACGTTGCTGGCTTTAATTGAAGAAAATATAAGTTAGTTGCATTCCACTTAGGACCTACAAAGTTAACAAGTGCCAATCTAAACTATTTCATGCAGATCAGTTGATAACTTGGAAGCAAAATTCCATTATCTATTTATTCATTTGAGTTGAATCTCATCGAAAATAAATCAAGGTTACTTAAAAAATTTACTGATCAATTATCTAAGCAAGGTTTTAACAGAGATGAACAGCAAAAACAAATTATTTTTTCTGGGACACTGTTTATCACATGGAACTTCTAAAATTTGTTCACCGCTTCATATTCCGGTGTTAAAGCAGAATCTGTCATTTTTAGCAGTGTATACTACCGTTAATTTTAATTGAAAATAATATTAAGAGTTCTATTTAGTGATAAATAAAAGTACCAATCAGAAATGTATGCTGATGTCCTGTTATTTACTCTAAACGATTACGAAAAAAAAAGAAAAGGACAAAGTCAATGTCACCAAAAATAGAAAACATGATACTATAACTTCAATTCAACGACAGTGACAACATTTTAGTTTTTATTTTTGGTTTTATTTTCAAATTTTTTATTGGGTTTTATATCCAGAAAAATGTTTTAGATTTCAAGGAAAAGAAATAAATAACCTAAAGTTGATGGATGAGTCATCACAAATAGTTATTTACTAAACTTTGGTTTAGGCGCAATGTCGGGTGTATGAGACACCAAGTGAGTAATGATTTGTTTAATTTATCTTGCTAACCATAGCAACACTCAAAGACAATATTTTACAAAATTTCTTTGCACTACTCTATTACCACTAAAAAAAAAATTTTAAAAAAAAAGGAAAAAAAAAACATCCAAAAATGCATGTCTTTTGTTTTGTAAAAATTACTGTGATTTATGGATAATAGATATTTTTAATTGATTTTCTTTTCTAAAAGTGAAGTTCTTTGATATTTTAACGCCCCCTTTTTTCCAAATTACAAAATTCTTTAAAATTCTAAAATAAGAAAAAAAAATTATGTTTTTCAAATAATCAAAAGAATTACACTTCCGCGTAGCTGAAGACATTTTAAGAGTTATAAAAATAATTTCATAGTTATTTACGATAGTTTAGTATATATGGCCCCCGAAATTCTGGTTTATTGCTTTGAAAATTACCAGATGACCATTATAATTTAGTTACAGCAGTGGGGCGCCCAGTGAAGATAAAACTCAAAAGTATTTTGTAAAACGGGCTTGCCAAGCAGCGAGCTACGAGCGGAGGCAACATCGTTTCCGAATATTTAGTACTTGTCCAGAATATCCCGCTGAGGAAATCTCTGCAATAATATAAAAGAAATTATGATGAAATTTAATGCTTAGATTCACCATCAGGATAAGAACAAGTTTCCATGATTTCCTTCCATTTATTTGCTTAATATTTTAGTCCCAAAAATAATGTAACGGTAATCGGCCTTAAGTCGGCATCTTAGTGTTTAAGGGAGTAAAAGACGAAAGAAATGCGAGCGGATAAGTGAATTGTAATGAGTTGATGGTGTGGTTTTTAAACATAAAGCTCAAGTTTAAAAAAAAATGGAGATAATGACTGAAACTACTCTCTTGATGAATGCAAGTATTACATTCTATATAACCACACTGTTTCATTAGAGTGATATTCTGGACATCACCGAATATTTTCACAACTGATATAATTTTTTTTTATTTGAATAAGAAATTAAGTTTATCATGAAAATTTTAATGAGTAAGTAAAATAATAACTTTGCACTCACAATAATTTGGAATCTCATTTTCAATATTCTGTATTAAAATCGTCTGTTTGAATTTTGGCACAAGTCCCAAAACAATAAAAAATAAGGCAATAAACACTGTGATGAGAAGAGGCAAAAAAACTAACAAGCGCCTCTCTTGTCGAATTTGTTCAGTGTTGACAAACGAAGCAAAATAATACTTCCTTCCTTGGATCTGCATTTTTTACACCCAAACTTTTTCAGGTGCACTTATAATAAACATTTGCCGGCCTAAATCAATTAAGGGGACGTTGCTGCGAATAAGAAACTACCGTTGCAAATCGAAGATCACGGCGAAATCAGAAATTCTTAGAATTCGGACTCATCAGAAATTCTTAGAATTTCTGATTAGTACGGAGGACTAAAATGGCCATAAAAATATTTTAAATTTATACTAGATGACTTGCGACTTCATTCGACTCCCGTTGTAATAGCAGTTTATAATGCTTCCGTTAGCGAACAAGTGAAGTATTCTAATTATCATTTCATTGATATTTTCGTTATATCAAGAATTTCGATGATTAGAAAAATGACACTTGTAGAGATAGAATGATAAATAAAAGTGATAACAATGAAATAATGATAATAATGAAACCTGATAAAAATAAAATAAAAGAAATACAAAAGAAATAACAATCTCCCAGGAGGCTGATGACAGGAGGTACAATCTGAGCATGTTCTGAAAAAAGAGGCTTCCTAGCGCCTATAGGACTTTACACTCCTATAATTTAATTTTGGCGGTATGCCACTTGTTCCCACAAAGATGGCGGACGCTCACATATTCAGTCTCGGGAAACCGTTGGCCAGGAGAACCACGTGACATGCTTAAAACTACGTCCGCGCGTAAATTCTAGTCCTGCGTTCGGAGCCACCTACAAGATGCGTATTTTCTATAAATACGTCGTCTTCAAACACCCTTGTTCTCTTTAACCAAATTTCTTCGCAGCAACAACACACTCCCTCGAGCGTGAATCAACGGGCGAGAAAAGCAACAGTATGGAATATTTGGTTTGCTTTTGGTGCTGCAAGACTCGTGAAGGGTTGTGAGTATTGAGACGAAATTGAGTTATAAGATGTTGAGAAGGTTGAGATGGCAGCGTGTGTCGTCGGACGTGTGAGGGATTGTTTTAGAGTCACCATGGTTTTTGTCCGTCTGGTGGAGAGGCGTGTGTTGTCTCCATTAAAGTGGCCCAGAGGTGAATTAAGAGCTAGCGTGTCGAGAGCGGGACAACGCTCAGATCAACATAGCCAATTTTGGGGTGACATAAAGTTGTGCCTGTGCGAGGCATGTTGAATGCATCTAATTTATATTCAACTGGGATTCCTTGTAAGGAATCCATAAATTAGATGGATTCCCTAGTTTGTCCATGCTGCTGCTGCTATTCTAGAGCCGCAGTGAGATGTCTGCACTGCGCGGCATTGTCCAGCTAAAAAGCATCGCTATTGAAGAACGGCGAGTGTGACGTCTGCACTGGCCGGCGTTCTCCAGCCAAAGAGAGTGTGTTTGGCAGCTTACAAGATTTGGTGGCCGGAAATGAAGGTCCGGGTTGAATAGGATAAGTCATCCTGATTGGGTGAAATTAAGTGTCGAATTAAATTGCGCACCAAACCAAAATACGAAATTTTTTCTTTCTCTACATAGTTTGGCCCCAGAATTGCAGGTATGGTGTAGCTGATATTCGATACATAACATAATTTTAAGAGAAGGGAAAGAAACGAAAAGAGTTACGAGTCTCACAACACAAAAGAGCAAAATACAAACAAAGAAAAATACATGTATATATAAAAACAAGCAAAAGCAAATTACAAAACAAAGTGCCCTGTTTAGTTCTTTTTTGTGTGTGTGTGTGTGTACCTCGTGGTACTTTTTTTAAAAAACAAAATGTCTCTTTGGGAAAAAGGTTGACGAGCCGAGAAGGTGGCATACAGAAGTAGCAGTATAGTAGGAGGAGTAGTGTGAGTTTTTGAGTCCTCTGAAATTCCTAGCAGTCGTTGGTGGTTTAGTGAGGTAGTGGGAGTGATAAACCATGTTGCGGCAGAAACCAAAATAGAAGTAGGGTGAGTGAAAGAGTTAAAAAGTTACCTTATTTTGCTAGTTGGGAAGTGAAAAAGTGTGTTGATAGATAAGGTAGGAGTTTTACTGAAAAAAAATTCCACGTGCTAGGTATTTTCGTCCATCTTGCTTTCTTCTTGAAGTAAGGTCCGCGGGAAAATTTTCTCAATGTTTCGCTGTTTTTCTTTCGCGTAGGACTGCTGAGTGTTCATTAGGCTGTATTTTTGTATCAGAAGGTTGTTGTTCGTTTACGAGGTCACCATTTTGTAGGCAGAGTTTTTGTAGGATGATTTTAGCTGGAGAAGTTGCTTTTCTCGCCTGTTGATTCACGCTAGAGTGAGGGTGTTGCTGCTGCGAAGAAATTTGGTAAAAGAGAACAAGGGTGTTTGAAGACGACGTATTTATAGAAAATACGCGTCTTGTAGGTGGCTTCGAACGCAGGACTAGAATTTACGCGCGGACGAAGTTTTAAGCATGTCACGTGGTTCTCCTGGCCAACGGTTTCCCGAGACTGAATATGTGAGCGTCCGCCATCTTTGTGGGAACAAGTGGCATACCGCCCAAATTAAATTATAGGAGTGTAAAGTCCTACACGCCAAAAAGAAACTCGAGGAGAAAGAAAATAGACTTCGGCTTGGAAGCCATCTATTTTATTGACTGGGGAAGTTTTCTCCCTTCAAGACCTACTTGTGAAGTCCCATAGTCATAAAATTGACTCTTAATAGCGTCACTCGCCTTTTTGTTTCTCCGTTTCAGCTAACGCGATCAGCAAAGGAAAACAACACGAATTGGGGTTTGTGGGGGAAACATGTAATTAGTTATTTAAGTGGATATGCACGTGAATGAGTTTTTGTCTGTATTTTACGGGTATTGCTCTCAATATTATTTCCACCACAAATACAACACAAATTTTCATAATCGCGTAAAAGAGATGGAATAGGACACAACGAACATTAAACCACAAACAATTTAATATACATAAAACAGAATGTGAAAACAAATAAAAAACATAATTTGTAAATGGCCTTTGTGGAAAATAGAGTTTGACCAGTTAGAAGAAAATAAATTTGTTTACACGTGTGTGTATGTTTAGATGTTAACAGAGTCTATAAATAAGTAGTTCTTACTTACATTAAGCTATTATCGTGTTTTATGATTGTGGCGACAGCATGTCGCGTTGATGAAAGAAAGTTTGCCGGTTTTTTTCTTTTGAACGTGATTCGCGGCCATCTGTAGCTAGGTCATGAACTTTAGCTGTGGAAGAAAGGAATTTGCCTAACAGAGTATCGGCTACTGCTTACTGGCTTAGTGAATGACTCACTGACTGTGTGTTACTTATACCCTAATAGTGGATCACAAAATCGTCCTAAGATTTTGGCGCATAGACATTTATTGACCAATCAGATTTGTATTTTACTATTTTATTTTCGAGCCTAAATATTTTCTGTTAATTGACTTCCGATCCTATTTTTCTAAAATGTTCTTATACTATTTTTTTTAGCTGATTGCTTGAAAAATATAAAAATGTAACTTAAATGCTAATGCAGTTTTGATCCTAAATTTCTAGAATGTTCTTATGCATGTTTTTATTGCTTATTTTAAGACTAGAAAAAATGTGTATCCCATAGGTTTGTGTAGAAATATATCACTGCACCCTGAATTTTCAAATATCAGTTTGGTAGTAAGAGTAGGTGCAAATGACAATGTGAAATTGATCCTTGTATTCACTTTCAAAGCGGCCTCTGTTAGTTCAGTGAAACTCCTTTCTGTTCTCCGTACGTCACATTAGCAGAAACAACAACCGAATCCAACGATCCTCGTATCTTTATTTCTGAGAAAGTACACAATGTGACTTTTCAGTGGGAACAAGACCCCAAAATTTTTTTTGGGGGGGAGGGGTGTGAAGGGAAGAGGGCGAAAACAGTATTTTTCTATGTAGCCCAAGCTAGTCACTCTCATCGTTAATAATCATTCTTTTTCCAATCAGTCCATACAATAAATTTCTTCATCCACCAACTACGCCACAACCACCAAAATGCCTCATTCGCTCCATGAAAACCCTACTTAAAACCCGACGAAATGTAATGGCATATGTACAACGAGTGAAAGGATGATGGGGGATTGGAGGCAAAGGCCACAGAGTAAGCCAAACATAAACCCGGTTGGTTTCCCTCCCATCTCCCCGTTCCATGTTATGGAGAGTCGACTGTTTTCTGGTACCTGGATAGGGCCCAAAAACAAGCCGAAGCTATCCCTTTAGGGGAAGGACCTAAGGCTAAACGGGATAAAAGAACAAACGGAAAAAGGCATCGGTCAGGAAAAGGAAATGAACATGGAATACAGAAATATGCGACCAAGATCCTCAAAAAGGGGCCGGGACTCAAAAGTGGTAGAAGGGTAAGAAAAAGAAACTGGGAGTGGGGAGGATCTTGAGGGGAACTAACATCTAAATGGTGGGGACAATGGCAAACCTCACTCCACTAGCTAGGGGCTCAAGAGATCCTAAGAAATTCGTAAAGTTCCTACTTATCCGGGGTGGGGTCCCGAATGACCCGGACCATCGTTACCATGCGCAGGCAGAGGAGGGAAGGATGAATCCAACGTTGCCCCCTTGCATACGACCAAGCTTGCTGCATGCACCCACCTTTTGCTAAATGTTATGCGATCCAAGCGTCTTCAATCGCATCTAATCTTGACCCTAAGCTGATGCCTAAAGAACAAGATCAGATCACAATAAGAAAAGTTTGCACCCTCATACAATCCCTTGTTTCGCGTCTGCCAAATGACCATTCTACCCACGGCTAGGATCACGAGAAACACCACACGCTTCTCACCCTGAAACGGAGGGTTAACGTTGTCTACAACGTAACCAACGTCGAGCAGCACAAGCTCTCTAGGGCTGATGCCGTCCACTCCTCGACGTGGCTCCAGAACGGGCGAACCCGCTCGCAGTAGTAGAAGGCGTGCAAAGCCGTTTCCTCTAGGCCACTGCCGCAGCGGGGGCAGTCAGGCATGTCTGCTATGCACGCTCTGTAAGCCCAGTCGTTGAGGGCCTACGCGTTTCGAGCTAGCCGCGAGGTGAGCGTGAACTCGGAGTTGTTCAAGAAGCCCGAACCTGGCGCCCAATTCCACTGGGAGCGAATCTCCTCCGCCGACCAGCCGAACCGCTCTACTAGAGGATCCGAGGCGTAACCCACCACTAACCCTCTATATAGCTCCTTACGAGTCCATAAAAGGTCACTAGACCGAGGAATATTTCGAAGGGCCCCGCGGCACTCGATGATGAATGGTGGCTCATCCCTTGGCCTACGACGGCCTTAGCCTTGGGACACAACCTCAGGTCAGGGAAGGCGACTCTAACCATGAGGCTCCACACCGCGTCCGTCGTCAACGATCTGCCCAGGTAAGCCAGTTTCTCAGCGAGCCGGTGGCTCTCGAGATCCGGCATCCCCAGACCCCCATCGCGAGGACATTGATAGCAGACCTGTCTACGGACCAACGGGCTTCCACGTTTCCGAAGTAGCTTGAAAAGGGATTGTATCAGCGCCGCCCGATGATCCTTATGCAGAGGAAGTACGGACAAACGGTAAAGGATCAAGGGGAAGATGTGCACGGCGCACACCTCCGCCTTGCCCTTTAAAGACAGCTGCCTTCGAAGCCAGGCACCCACCTGCGCTTTTACCTTAGCCCGTACTTCAAATCAATTACGCTCCAGCTGGAGGCCGGGCCCGAACCACACCTCGAGAATGCGGACGGGACCGTCACTCCAGCGGAAGGGCCCTGGCAGGGGAACGCTGCCCCTCCAGGCACCCAACCGCAAGCCTTCGCTCTTGTCAAAGTTGACCTTGGCACCTGCTACCTTTTCGTATCTCGCGACCGCCTCCTTCACAGCCACTATGTCCCGACGCCTGGACACAAAGACCGTGATATCATCGGCGAACGCGGAAATCTTGGCTCGGACGCTGCCGCTTAGCAAGATTCCACGCAGGGCCGGACGAGCCCCTCCAGGGGCCCCAGAGCAAGGATATAGAGAAGAGGGGACAAGGGGCAGCCTTGCTGGACCGACCGCTCGACTGCAGAGGCTCCCGAACACTTCCCGTTCACCTGCACCACCGCCTGTGGGTTATGGTACAGAATGTTAATCCATTTGCGGAACTCCGGTTTGAATTCGGCGGTCTCCAAAACCACCGCCAAGAACCGGTGGTCCACCCTATCGAAAGCCTTGGACTGATCTAAATTGATCAGCGCGGCGGTAGTGTCGTCTTTTATCCCCTCTAGGATCTGGCGCACCAAGTGCAAGTTGTCTCGGATCGATCTTCCCTTCACAGCGTAGTTCTGCTCAGGGCCGATCAGATCACTGATGACAAGCTGCAAACGGTTCGACAAGACCCGGGCCAAAATCTTTAACTTTGTGTTAAGCAGAGTTATGGGCCTGTAATCATCTAGTTCCTCCCGAACATGCCTGCCTCCTTTCTTCAGCAATGTGATCACACCCTTGGTAATGCTAATGGTTGAACACATTCGTCAGAATAGGGGCAAGCATGTGCGACATCCTCAAGTACACTTCGTAGGGTAAACCATCCAGTCCAGGCGACTTGTTAAGGCCGACCTGCTTCAACGCACTACGGACTTCACATTCAGTAACCGCACCCTCGCAACTAGCTGCTTCCGCCTCCCCAAGGCGGAGGAAGTCGGCTAAATAGTTACGAAACTCCTGCGCCTGGAGGTCAGGACAGCGGGCAAAACGATCTCGAAAGTGTGTCCGGAAAGCCTCGCGAATCTCACGGTTCGATCTCAGCACGCACCCGTCCGGGGCTTTAACGCACTCGATGTACCGACAAGGGAACCTTTTCAACTCTTCCTTACGCATAAATGCGCTACATTTCATGGCTTCGTTCGGAACTCTGTTTAGCCTATTTCTAACTACGAAACCCTTGTAATGCTCGCTAGCCTCGCGCTGAAGGCCCCCCTTAGCTAGATCTATGGCTACGGAGTCCCCCCACTTCCACCGCCCGGGAAAGTCTATCTTATAAGGATTTCGCCTTCTTAGCCCTATCTAGAGCGACCTGTTGGCTGTATTTGATGGCGAAATCCCTAATCCCATACTTAAGGGATACCCACCACTTATTCCCAATAACCAGCTCTACTCACTAACACTCTGTCCAGGTAAGACCAGACTTGGCCAGAGGGCGAATTTCCTATCCACGTCCACATCTCACTCCCTGGGTGATCCAGACGGTACCTGTCGACTAATTTGAACTCAGTCAAAAAGTCCGACAGGCCGCTATCGCACCTTGACAACCCGCTAGCACCCCGACCGGCCCTATCTGTATTGGGGTCAAGGATCGCATTCCAATTCCCCACTAGAACTGTCCGCTTCGAGACATCCAGGAATGACCCCAACTGCCGAAGGAAGGAGCATCTCTCCGCAGCAGCATGAACCGCTGCTATCCGAAACTCGAAGGTTTCACGGCAACATCAGCCACCAGCAGCCGGCCCCCGTCACCCGCAAAGACAACATTAACAATTGCATCAAGGCTGCGTCCAACTAGCAGAGAGACCCAAGCGGTGAGGTGGCTGCCGAATGCTGAATAAACGACAAAGTCATTTTTCAGCACCCGACAGTCTGCCTCGCAAATGAAGTGAGTCTCCTGCACCGCAGCGACATCCAGTTACAGGTTCGAGAGGTCCGAAAGCAAGTGCGCACACTTGGTTGCATCCCTCAGTCCCTTTGCTTTTAGACTAGCAACGTTTAAAGCCACTGCACACTTACCTAATCATTGTCGACGATAGACTGGAAATCCCCGGGGTGAGGATGCCAACAGCCTGTCTCAAGGAGCCGGTGCCGAGTTCAGTAGTCATTCGGCACTTCCTGGACACTCCGCCAACATCCAGCGGGAACTGCACCTTTAGTGACCTATAAAGAGAGGGGTGAACCAAAATGGAGACCCTCCCTGAACAATACGGCAGACATCGCTTTAAGGAGGAGTGCTCCAACTCCGCCCGTATCGGTTTGGCAGACCGTATCCAAGAACTTCCATACGCCCTTGGAACGGTCGCCAGACGAACGGACGAAGGTGGTCACCATGAGTGCACTCCTAAAGTTGGTCGGGTTACATACTCTTTCCCCCGTTTATTTTTTCCAGATCCAGCAGTGGCTTCAGTGTTTTCCGGAGCTAGTAATCCGTCACGGATTCCAGCTCGACAGTACATAGAGCCACTGCCTTCCAGCACTGTTCATCGGTCAGCTCTTGGTTTGCTGCCTTTGCTTGCCGCTGGGATCCCTTCGGTGCAGAATCTGCTGTCGCTGGTTCTGTTGCTGGTTCTTTCTCTACGGGAGTTGCTGCCCGAAACAATTCCGGAGAGGAGGAAGGACTAAGAGATGGAAGGGAAAAAGTCCTCAGCAGACTTCTTTGGGAAAGCCTTTCGTGGGACTGGGATCTTGCTATATGTGATATTTGGTGGGGACGAGTCTTTGGTGGCTGGGGAGGATGGTGTAACAGTTCAGGAGGTTGTGGGGATTGCGAGGGTTGTAGAGCTTGTGGGGGTTGAGAACATTTTTGTTCAGGGGGGACATGTTGTGGAGTGCGGTATTGAAGGGGAGGTGGTGGTGGAAGTGGTGGTGGAGGAAGAATAGGTGGAGGAAGTGATAACAAAGGAGGTTGGAATGGTAAATTCAGTGAAGCTTGTTGAGGGAGAGGTTTAGGTTTTGGAGGAAAGGCTTTAGAGGGGCCTTCCAGGGGATCCTCAGGGCATGGTGGCCATGAACACACTTTCTTGGCTGCTCCCTCTCCGCTGCTCCTTCTCCTCTTCCCAATTTGTTGCTGTCTCCATTGGCGTTTCTAATGTTTCTGTAATAATAGGAACTGGTGAGGTGGAAACTTGTTTACTTTTAGCTTTCTTTCTGGCCTTGGTTACAGGAGGATGCTCTGTGGTGTGTGCAGGGATGGGCGCTGTCACTGACTTGGGTATATATACTGTTGTTGGTGTCGTTACTTTTGTAGAGGCTGGTTCCATGTCTTTTGCAGGAGAGGCAGTTGTTGACTTATCCTCCGCTTTTTTTGGGGATTTCTTTTTTTTCCGGGTGACTTCTATCCACTCTTCCATCTGGTCTGGCTCCTTTCCAGTTATCGTCTCGCTGATGGTGGCTGTGGAAACTGTTGTTGCTACGGTTTCTGTGGCGACTGTGGCAGCTGCAGCAGCTGGAACTTTTGGCGGATCCTTTTTAGGGCAGAACTTCGATATATGCCCCAACTGCTTACAGCTCAAACAGTGCGGGCGTCTGCCTTCCACAACCACCATCATCTGCCTCTCTCTGCCGACAATGGTTTCAGGAATTGTCTGAAAACCCTCCCGAGTTAGGCATATCCGGAACACACAGTCCCCATAGGCCGTCCCGGCTGCTGACCTAAGCAGGTTTATCACCTCTACGCTTCCATACGCGCTGAGGAACGCGGACAGTACTTCCCCTGTAATAAACGCCGGGACGTTGCAGATGGTAACCCGAATCCTAGGGGTGCCTAATTATTCCGGCTGCAATCGGAAGAATTTTGTTATGACATTACTTGAGGCAACCTTAGCCGCCTGGTCGCTGGACGGGAGCAGGACGTCCCATGTCGCGAAACTCCTTCTGCAGAAGTATTGGCATGGGACGCCCGCTTTTCTTAGCAAATCCTCGAACCCTTCCTTCTTTAGACCGACGAGCCTCCTTGACTTTAGATCCGTCACCACCAGTGAGACGATTCTGGGTTCGAACTTTTGAAGGATTTCCGGGATGAGCAAAATCTCATTGCCTTTGAAGTAGTTGGCATATTTGCCCACCCGGTCCTTCTCGTACTCTTCTGGACTCTTTTGTTGGATCTTCCATGGTGACAGATTTCTTGACTGGGTCTTTTGCTCTGGTGGTATTGGGCTCCCTGACTCTGAAGGAAGGGATGGCCAGTTCGAGCCAATCAGGCTTGATGCTTGTGATTCTTCCGACTACCTCGGGAGGGCTTCTTTTTCTGGTTTGTCTGTAGTTGCTGGAACATTGTGGCAAGACGGGCTAGAGGGTTGTTTAGAAGATGAAGAAGACCCCTCCATGATTGCCAAAAATAGCAATCAGGATGGTCAACGTAATATGAGGAAAAACAACTGAATGGGATCTAACTAAAAAGAAAAAAGAAATGAAATACTACCTAGATGTTATATTGTCATCTACACATGCAGCATCATAACGACACAATAATAAAGACGCAGGAAGATTTCTTTAACAAAAATATACCTCTCACTTTATTGTAAGGGTTCGAAAAGGGTTACTCGAGGTTTTCACTGTGAGAGAGAGTTGGAGACCGAGCAGAAACTGCAATATTTTGACCCCCACTCTTATAGCCGTTAACATTGTGTCTTTCTCGTTCTCCAGGGCTGCTCAACCGAAGGCCCAGGGGCCCACTCTGCTGGGTGATGGCTTTCTTTACAGCATCTTATCAGCAACTTCCCTGGACCCCAACTCATCAGAGCCCCAAGGCCCCTTCGGCCTGATCTGGCTTTCCTTACCACATCTCGTCAATAACTCCGTCCGCTCTCCAACTGCAACTGACTTGCCTTCTGTCTTGACTGAGTTATATAATAGTTCAACGCCCACTCAGTCGCCAACTCGATCTTTGAAATCGCATGTTTGATCGTCATCAAGCGGAAATAACTGTCAGGCAGTTCATAGGTCACTCTCTTCCGGAGCATCAGTATATGAGTGTACCATGGGAATTTTTTTTATCTCGTCCCATTTCATCAGCCAATTTCCGCCCACGCGATTTCCTCTCATAACTGCCATTAGAATGTGTCACTTCCTTCTGGTGCATCACCTTGAATGGCATTTTTGGCAGGGTCGAAGGTCAAAATACCGCATAGAAAAAAGAAAAGAGGGGGAAAATACCGCTCCACAGCATGCAATTTTTCGTGTTCAACAGTTCAATGATTAAAATCCAATGTAATAAAAACAGTCCAGGTAATAAAACCAATGTAATGAAACAGTCCAAGTGATTGAAGAAAAAATGATGAAGAAAACGGCAAAAAACAAGAACGCTGTAACCAAAAGCAAAACAATTAGTATAACAATCAGGATAACGAAGAGTAATCTGAGTAATTTAGACTAACCTTCTCACCTGTGAAATCAATTCTGACACACAAGTAAGCCAAGGGTTCGCTATAAAACGGTAGACCAAAGATCCTCGTATCAACACAAAAAGTATCCTCAAAGCGATCCGCTTTTATCAAGTCGGAGACCACCTCATTTGCATCCGAGTAGTGATAATTTGCGCGACTTTACGAGATCAGATGGTTATAAAAAGTCGCGGGCGCAATTTTGAATTTCTTTGTTTCCCGGCCTGCTTAAAAGGTAAGCCCCCCTCTCCGTTTTCACGATTTCCGCCACAGTTTGAAAGAAGAAATAACCACCACCAACCACTAACACCCATAAAACTCTAACCCCATACGTTTATCGTAGCTGCACGGCCACTCAAAACCTAAAATTCCCGGTTTAGAGAAAATGCTGAGTTACTCGTAACGTCAGCCAACAACAATGTCGTGCCTACGGTCACGAGTGGACTTCTGTTATCAACACACAAACTATTTTTCGAAAGGGATTAATTCTACTGACAGTTCGGAAACGGTTCGTGACCACGGATACATCATATCTAAAACCTCCTCTTCGAAGTAAAATGAAGTATTTCATTATTATTCAGATTTAACAGAGGAACACAATAGCACAGAAGCCCCTTCACTCAGACCAGAAAAGACGCAGCCGCTGTCTCTATATAAACACAGCAGGTAGCGACCAGAAAATCAGACAGCAGACAGACAGTACAGCATAGCCATTTTTTACTTGCTGCCCTGGCTCACTGAGCTGGGACACAGTTCTGCCGGTCATGTTCACTGGTTGACGGATCAGGTCAGGTGAGTCTTGGTTCCGATGGCTGTCGGTGAAGGCCGTCTGACATGTATTCCGGTAAGCCGATATTCATGTCATGCGTGGTAAGACTGTCGTTTCTAGAGCCTTAGTGGACCGTCCCCCTAAGCTTTACCCCCCCCCAGAGGGGCTGGGTTTATCGGGGCTCAAGGCATTTTGGAACCTCCAGGCGTGTGTGGGGAACGGTTTTGCGCCTGATATCCACAAAAAAGGCCTTGTGCTAAACTCGTGTGTACGTCGGACGCTCGACAAATAACAAACAGCGACCAGGCTCTAGCCCGGAGGAAAGGTATCTGTTCCTCTGCCAGCAGCAAGCTGCCAAACGTGGAGTTGGCGTCCATACCACCAGAAAAAGCAGCCGACGTGGGAATCTAACCAATCACAGCCGCGGACGCAGCACAGCCGATACCATTTTCCAACTAATCACCACTGCTCTCTCATTCAAACAGCCCTTCTCAGATCTTTACAGAAAGTCTTAAACCAGTCTACTAACTTCTGAAAATCTTCTGAGGATGCCTCTGGTCTCCTCACTACACCTCTTGGCAGATACCACGAGATGACAACACCAACTACACACCAGCTCCAGTTCCACCCAGCTACCGTTCCTGCACCACCAAGCTACAATACCTGCAGACCATCACCAGCTTCACCAAGCAACAGACATCTGTATCACCCTAGTTCACGAGCAACCATTGCTCGGACTAGCACCAGCTTCGAGGCTACATCGACACACTCCCGGTTAACCAAAGATTGCATAAACCAGGACATCGATCATCCAGCTTCTGCAACCAATGCGTCCACATCTTCGACCATCTAGAATTCGACGGATAGTCAAAATTTGTGATGTGGATCGATTTCTCCGAAAGCCATTTTGGATCTTCCGAAGTATGTTCTTAATTTTGGGTTCTATGCGGTTGCGTAGTAGAGCATTGTAGATCTTGGTCGCTATGGATGTAAGGGTTATACCTAGGTAATTCTAGGCTATTCCGTGGTCACCCTTCTTAGGGAGGAGGAGAATGCATTCCTTTGTCCATCCGTCTATTTTGTTTTGGTTATATACGGCATTAGTGTCGGAGCAGTATATCGTCGAATTCCCAGGTCTTTCCTACTTCTGGGGGTATTTCATCAAGCCTTGCTGCGTTTCTTGTACTGAGTCGAGTTCTTCTTGCGTAAACAGTCCTAGTTTGATGTCTAGTTGATTACTAATGATTTTCGTGATTGGTTCATGCGTAACTTTCGGAGGTTTTCCGAGTAAATTCTCGAAATGTTGTTTCCACAGGTGTATCCATTTTTCTTGGCTGGTAGCTTTCAGTCTAGCTTTCGCAGTGTTCTTCCTTCTGCTCACTTCGTTTACCGTCTGCCATGCTATTCTAGATTCTCCATCTTCAACCGAGTCTCTAATCGTATTGATCTGATTTTGAATGTATTCTGTTTGTTCTTTTAGGTATATGTTAGCTAATTCATTTTGTGCCTTAAGTTTCAGGGCATTGATATTGGTTGGGTTCCTCCAATTGCATTTGGAAGCAGTTTTCACATCTGTACGCTTTTTTCTAACTGCAAAAGTCTCCCATGGGACTTGGTTTAGCTCTTTGTTTAGTTGGCATGTATTCTGCTGCCGATTCTAAGTGAGCATTGACAAAATTCTCATCTTCATCATTCGGAGTAAGTGTTTCTGATATATCCTGTAGTGCATCAAATTTGTTTCGTAGTGTTAACGTATATTTATCTGTTATATCCCTGTTGTTAAGCAGGGACCAGTCATACTAAGCGGTCTCAGTTGTTCGAGCAGTATTCCTTCGCAGGCTTAGTTGTATCTTTGCCGTGACGATTCAGAGGACACATTTTCGAAAGAGGAATATGCCTTGCAAATCAAAGCGCTATTTTTCCATTTCTTATTTATAAAGACTTAGTCTATCTGTGCTTTAGTATTATTTGCGTAGGTGTAGGTCCAAAGTTTTCCCTTTCTTTTCTGAAACTTAGTATTGAGGCATGTTAATCTATTTTCTAGCGTGAAATCTGTTAGATGTTCCCCGTTTCTGTTTGACGAGTTTTATAAGCTGAATTTGTGGTTTACATTTTTACCAATTTGGGCATTGATGTCTCCACCAATGATGAGAACGTTGTGTTTCAGGATGTTATGAACAAGGTAGGATAGCTCGTTATAGAAAGCGATGAGGTCAGTTTCTTCTCTAATATTGGTAGGGCTGTAGCAGGAGATGATTGTTGCGCCGGGGTTGCCATTAAAAGTAGTTACCATCATCCTCGATTGTATTTTCTCGACGCTATTTAGTGATTTTAGGGTCCGTGGTCCTATAAGCATACCTACACATGCAGATGCAGAGACTAACGTCCATCCATTGCCAGTATCGTAATATTTAATATCTTCGCTATGAATGTATATGTGTTCTTATATGCATATTAAGTCTATGTTAAGATCTATCGGCGAAACTGTCATCTCTGGTATTTGGCCTATTCTATTTAAAGTTCTAACGTTGACTGTCGCTATTTGTATTGTGTGTTTACATTTGAGTGACTTTTGTTTTAGCTAAAGCTCTGTAACTGATTTTTCGAACACTTGTGCCAGGGCTCCAACCCCAAAAAGACGTGTCCCTTTTTTACCCGCGCGATGAGTTTGGCCAATGTTTTGAGTGTGAGTCATGGTAATCTTTCGATGGTTGTGTTTTTATTCTCATCTAGAGCAGCCACCCCTATAGAAGATCAGCTGTAGTTCCCCAATCGAACTATTTGATTCTGCCTGTTGAACCGTAAGATTCGTTCGCCCAGGACCTGGTTAGACATGGCGTTGAACCGTCTGAGGGTTTGTCCGCTCGCCTTTACGTCCACTATGTTGCTTCCCATGACTTTCGAGAAAAAAATTCCTTCACCCTGCTACCTGTATAAAGTTTTAACTTAGTAAAAGTATACAGTTGCTTTTTTTTAAAAATTGCATCAGTGTTCTTATTTATGGTTCTCTGCATTCTTGTAGGCATTCTATTTTTACGCTAACTTTGGTTTTCAATTTCTAACAAAGTCCAAAATTATTAGCTTCTTTAACAAGGTTCAACCGTTACTTGGAATTACAGTATTTGCCTTTTTGCATTTAAAGCACAGACAATATACAGCAGGATTTTATAAAAAATAAAATCTTTCATGCATTTTAAAATGACAATATAGTAAAAAAACAAATATCTAACCGTCAGTTGATCTCTGCCAAAGGTGGAGTCGATTTGCCTTATATTTAGTAGAAAGCTTTCATTTTTTTTTAAATCGACTTTTGTAAGACAGTCAGATGGTAAATAGGTTCACCCCTTCTCTAATGAGTTTAATTTCAAAGAATTTTACTAAAATAAAATCTAAATCTGATTTGGTTAAACCAAAATAAATAATAAAATCGTTAATTGACTTTTGGTATGCGTATTGGTCAATCAGGGATCAACATTAGCATTAGTATATCCGTGATATACTAATACTCAATACAACAGAAGGAAAGACAAAATAAACTCAAATTACATATACAAGAACATTTAACCTTTTCTGCATAATATATATATATATATATATATAGTACAATTTGATGGAGACTCAAACTCGGTTAAGTCGTCATGATAAATTTATTTCGGCGGAGAATATTACTATACTCTCCGTCTCGTCAGATGACTATTTACATGCTTCTCTCTCGTCACAGAGTAGCAAATGTGGACTTACAGTTCGTATTCAGAAGATAAAATGAAGGAATTTAAAAAAATAAAAGAATAAAAAATAGAAATTAGAAAATGAAAATAAAAATAAACAAAATAAAATAAAAATAAAAATAAGCATAAAAATAAGAATAAAAGTGGAAATCAAATTACAAATTATTTCATTCATAGGCATCGGCAGAGGGGGGTCAAAATGTTAGGTGTGAGAACGATTAAGAAACAGGAGTGGAATTAATCTACCGGTCAATCCCTCCCAATTTTGCGTTCTCATATAGTTTGGCAAAAGTCGTTCATTTAAGCATGTTTCATTAAATGCTAAAGACAAATTTTGTCTGTATAATTTCTTTAAGATCTCTTCGAGTTTCCTAATAGGTGTCTCGGTTTCAGGTTGGAATTGGTGGATGAATTTACCAAAATTGTCCCGAGCGCTTTTGGGCCCTTCATAGGCCATCATCAGGGGTTGCTCTCTTGTGTAAGGAGTATTATTTGTTTTTTTTAATGAGTTTTGAAAGTTTGTTTTTTTAAAGTTTTTTATAACATAACAAAATATGCAAACGCAGAATTGGATAAAACTCATTAAAAAAAAACGATACTCCTTACACAAGCAAGCAACCCCTGATGATGGCCTATGAAGCGCTTGGGACAATTTTGGGAAATTCATCTACCATTTCCAACCTGAAACTAAGACAGTTATCAGGAAACTTGAAAGAATCTTAAGTTTCTTTTCTTTACAAGGTTTTTATTGCTACTTGTTGAAGGACTAAGCCTATTGCAGGCTATTTGTGGTTTTGGTATGCTGTCCCTTTCAAAAGAAAGTTGAATCTAAGGTCTGGAGGCGGAATTGTTGGACTTTTTTGCCGACAAGAGAAACGTTGGCTCGGTCAGTAGATGCGGTAAACGTCTCCGTAGAAGAAAATTCGAGTTGAAACAGAAAAAGCTATTCATCTCTTGGAAAAGAAAGCAGCGCTCTACTCGAAGTTCACTTAAGAAATACTAAACTTCGTTTACAACAAGTCTACACAGGAAACTAGAAGAACACAGTCGTCCAGGTTAATTCTACAAAAGAAGGAGACGCCGAGAAGAACAAACCCTAAAAATTGGCTTCAAAATGAACTTTGACATAAATACCAAAGAATGTATTTTATCATGAACAAAATTTAAACTGACAGAAGGTGGTTGACGGCATTGCTTCGAGCAAGTCAGTCGTTTTTTTATACCCTCCTCTTTTTTTTTGGCTGTAATATTGTCGTTACTTGAATGTATGTCATTTTTGTTAGCTTAAATTCAATGTTATCGATAAGCATAGGGAAAGAGAGATTTTGAAAAGTTTATTTCTCTTGAAATAATTTACTTTGTGGGAACTTGTTTTTGTTTTTAAGAAATATAAACACACTTCTCTTTAAAGTAGCAAAAGTGTTTAGAATTCTCATTCTCCTTTTTTATCTCCTTTATTTTTATATTTTTCTCTTCCCCCTCACCAAATATGACTGTTTACTGCTAGATTTCTTGGGCTTGGCAGAGATAAAGGCTACTAGGTAATTTTGGTAGAGTTGTACTTTATAGCGACTAGCATTCGGATAATTTTGTTAACTTTTCGTATGATGGTTGCAGTAATTTAAAACCTAAAGCCTTGCATATTTATTGAATTGAGCACATTTCTCATATTAACTATATACACGACAAAAATCTTCAGACAATAAAAACCGGAAGTCGAACCACGAAAGTAATTTCGCTATTTGAATTCCATAAGAAGTGATATCTTTCAGAAGCATCATAAAAAATTGTATTGTTAAATCAGTTCTGATTACAACGAATCATTGATATCTTTTTACAAGATATTCTCCATACTGCACACAATGCGGCAACGGAAATATTAATTCAGTGAACTTGCCAATATTTCAATCTTTTTTTTCCGGTAGCAGTTTACCAGTTATAGCAGTTGCCAATTTTAGAGGTGTTAGCCATTTTTGTTTTAGAAGTTTGAAGTCAATCTGAAGTATAAATGGTAATCACTTTCTATAACAAAAAAAAAGGATTTATAAAAATCATAGGGCTACTACGATTGCGTTATTTAAAAGCTAAGTACCAGTAAAATTCACCAAAGATTAAGTTTCAATTAGCAATAAATCCCAGCGACAATTCCTATAACATAACAACTTTATTCACGTGCAACACCAAAAGTATTTATAACTCACTTACCCGTACTATTTACAGAATATTTTGATTCGGTTCGTTATAAATCCCAGAGATAATTCCGATAACATGCAATTTTATTAGTGTGTAACTCTGTGACAGTAAGTAGGTTGATTCGCTAGTGCTAAAGATTTATTAGTGGAATGGTACGTTTTCTTTTTTAAAAAATAAAAATCGAAGAAAATAAGACTGACTCAAAATTCAACTTGGATGGTTAGAATGATTGCAGGTGTTGATAAAATCAACTTGCAAGAATTGTTTTGAAATACACTTCCTTAGTTTAAAAGGATATCGCTCAAATTAATTTGTAAGAAATTTCTTTTGAAACTTATTTTTGGCCAAAGAAATATTTTTGTTCAGTGAAAAGTTGCACCGGAACTAAAAGATCAAATCTATCAAAACTCCTACCAAAATGCGTGGGCGAGAAACCTTAATTAGCCAAATCCTTATATTGAGGCTTGAGTGTGTAACCAATGAGGATCTGATGCGTAGGAGGGTGCCTTCCACATAGGTGGACTGAAATTGTGGTTGGTTAGCCAATCAAAAATAGTTGTTTCCGGAGGAATCTTCTATAAAGTGTTCAATGCGAGAGAGGGACGAGAGGAAAGACGAAAGACGAAAGAATTCTCTCAAAATTGCTAAAACGCCTCTCCAAGAAAACCGAAAAAAATCTACAAGTTCTTGAATTCAACTATTGCCCCGGATAACAGCACCAATCGAATGACCACATGTCTTTTCTCTCCAAAAACAAAAGTGATATTTTTTGTTGCACAATTGTGTATCAATAAATATTTGTGGTTATACACGGAGAGTTTTTCTTGTTTTTTAAGTTGTCAACTTATGGCAACCTGTTCCGAATAATGGCCAACTAATCCAACGAGAAAGCTCCGACGAAGTTGCGTCAATTACACGTTCGGTCGATCTTTGAAAACACAACGTGGGTTCAGAACCATTGACCGAGCGACAAGCCGGATACACAGGTGGTAGTCACGGAACTAAGTCATCTCATCTAGTACCGTGATTTGAATAGGACAACAACACTAGTAGCGGGAGCTATAATACCGAAGACCGAAGGTTGACTTCCTATGTTTTTCGGCTTGGGTACCATAACTCGTGCTAACGGAAAAAAGTGAGAACAAACCGTTTGTGAAGGAATTGGGGTTGAATATTATTTCCTCTACAGATTAAATGCGAGAAAAAATCACGATGAATTATCAACAATATATTTTATTGCCTGAGAAAGCTTAATAGAATGAGTACTAGAGTTGCATGAGACACAAGAATTGTTTGATAGAGTTGTATGAAGAAATGTTCTTGTGTTTAGGCTGCAAAGTATTTAGCATCTGGACGTATAAGAAAAAAGTTTTCCGACTAATCAGGACTCGCCAAGACCTAACCAAAAGTTTTTCTTCCATTGATTCTCCTGTTGTTCATAAATTAGGATGAGATAAATTAATCGAAGACATAACTTCTCAATAACCACACGGCGTCAAGAAAAGACTTCTTCTAGTCTTCCTCAACAGTATGTAGAATATGTGTATACGTGTGTAGAATAATATATGTGTAGAAACGAAAATATTTTTTCAGATACTGGGATAAGTTCTTTGGTCAAAACTATTTGATTAAGTCTTTTCATTCATTTCGGTAATGCTGAAATACAGATTTGATTTGTATTTTGAAGATAAAGTAGCGTTCAAACTGTTTCTTCAGTTCGCTGATATGAAAACAAAAAAAGAAGTCGGCGCTGGTTATATGATGGGACTATTAGGGAAAATAGATTGTCATGAATATTTTACGTGAGAGGTTCACCCTAACTCTTTGATGGGTGAGCCCAGGGAGCGGTCACTGATGTATTGTCGTTACAGCATTCTGATTCAAAAGAGAAAAAAGAATTTTTAAAAAGTTTTTCACATTTGTATCTGTTTCCATGGCAACGGCGATCGTTAATGTTGTCTGGTGCAGCCGAAAATTACACTGCATAAGTTTAAAAAAGAAAAGAGAAAAGAAAAGACGAAAGAAAAGAAAAGAAAAGAAAAGAAGAAAAGAAAAGAAAAAAAGAAGAAAAAACAAAAGAAAAGAAGAGAAGAAAAGACAAAATAAAATAAAAGAAAAGAAAAGAAAAGAAGAAAAGACCAAAGAAAAGAAAAAGAAGTAAAAAAGAAAAGACAAAAAAGACAAAAGAAAAGAAGAAAAGACAAAAGAAAAGAAAAGAAAAGAAGAAAAGATCAAAGAAAAAGAAGTAAAAAAGAAAAGACAAAAAAGACAAAAGAAAAGAAGAAAAGACAAAAGAAAAGAAAAGAAAAGAAAAGAAAAGAAAAGAAAAGAAAAAAGACAAAAAAAAAGAAGAAAAACCAAAAAACAAATTGTTGGGTATCACCTACCTTTTCAGCATAATGAGCTGTTCCATCATCTGCCATATATGGCAGTAACGGAGATCAGTCTGGGAATAAGGCTCCGAGTCAGACCAGAAGAGCCGTTCCTATTGTTGAAGTATATCATTACTCTATCACTAATCCTATGTTCTTATTACTAACAGTCTCTCTCTCTCTATTGTAAATACTCTTTTCTGTAAATATAACTATTTTCCTCACATATCGTGGTTTGTCTTATTATTACTACTACTTGTGTTCACTAACCAGGACACAACACAAATCAAAGAGAAGAAAAGAAGAAAAGAAAAAAGAAAAAAAAAGAAAAGACAAAAGAAAAAAAAAACAAAAGAAAAAAGAAAAGACAAAAGAAAAGAAAACAAAAGAAAAGAAGAAAAGACAAAAAAAAAAGAAAATACAAAAGAAAAGAAAAGAAGAAAAGACAAAAGAAAATAAAACAAAAGAAAAGAAGAAAAGAAAAAAGAAAACAAAACAAAACAAAAGAAAACAAAAGGCAAAAGAAAAAAAAAGACAAAAGAAAAGAAAATAAAATAAAAGAAGAAAAGACAAAAAAAAAGACAAAAGAAAATAAAACAAAAGAAGAAAAGACAAAAAAAAAAGAAAATACAAAAGAAAAGAAAAGAAGAAAAGACAAAAGAAAAGAAAACAAAAGAAAAGAAAAAAGAAAAAAGAAAAAAAGAAAACAAAAGAAAACAAAAGACAAAAGAAAAGAAAAGAAAAAAAAGAAAAGACAAAAGAAAAGAAAAGAAAAGAAGAAAAGACAAAAAAAAAAGAAAGGACAAAAGAAAAGAAAAGAAAAGAAGAAAAGACAAAAAAAAAGAAAAGTAAAGAAGAAAAGACAAAAGCAAAGAAAAGAAAAGAAAAAAAAGACAAAAGAAAAGAAAAGAGAAAAAAAAAGAAAAAGTAAGAAAAAAGAAAAGAAAAAAAAAGAAAGGAAAAGAAGAAAAGACAAAAAAAAAGAAAAAGAAAAGAAAAAAAAGAAAATAATAAGAAAAAGAAAAGGAGAAAAACAAAAGAAAAGAAGAGAAGAAAAGACAAAATTAAAGAAAAGAAAAGAAAAGAAAAGAAGAAAAGACCAAAGAAAAGAAAAAGAAGTAAAAAAGAAAAGACAAAAAAAAAAAGACAAAAGAAAAGAAGAAACGACAAAAGAAAAGAAAAGAAGAAAGACAAAAAAAAAAAAAAGAAAAATCAAAAACAAATCAAAGAAAAGCCCCCATTGAGTGTCCTGATATATGACATAAAGCAATCTGATAGTGAGGCTTCAGTAGTGCTGGAGTTTTTGTACCATAGCCATGATGGCTATGTGTGAAACGGACATCGAATGTTCATAACCGCATATAGAAAACTTAGACCATAGGAATCTCGAAATACGAAAAAACACGTAACGACTTCTCAGTTCAGGTGCGAACCTTTTATTACTTTTGAGTTTAAAGGTTCTTCGACATAAGGAGAGAGACACAATCTTTCTATGCTGTCTTTTTCATCTGGCCCCCATCTCGTGCGGCGCCCGTAGCGCGCAAGTTCGTCTCGCCTCAGCGAGCCCCAAAAGTCGAACCTCCTCGTTCGGCGTCTAGCTTCAACTCTCTTAACTTTCTTCAAATTCCCCAAATCCTCCGCGCGCTTCCGGTGCGTGACGTCATTCTCACCCTGTCATCCGTTTCTCATCTCGGGCTATTGTGACATCTCTGAGTGACACGTTCTCTCTGCGTGTGCCTGCGTTAACACCTGCATCAATGTTTGCACCTAACTAACCCATGTGCTGAGCCGAAAGGTTCTCAGCCTAACTAAACCCAAAGGTATGAACCGAAATCCCTCGGCCATTATATTACATTTTGAGGAATGCAGAATACTCCTTTATTTCCATTGTTCCCAAGTCCACTCTGGTGCGGACTGGTAGCACCTGGTAGTGTCCTATCTATGGGTCAAATAGAACTGTTTGATATTTAAACTGAGTGCAAACAAATGACTTATGCTAAATTAAATGATTAAAAATATAACTGTTTGATCATTTGAATGTATAAACATATGACTGATATTTAATTGAATTGTGAGTTATGCATAGCAATACTTGCAACTATTGGCCCCGTCGGCTAGGGCTGCAGAATACACTGATTGCATCTCTGCAGAAGCGTAAGATTTCCCCAACGAGTGTCCTGGTAATGACATTAAACAAACTAATGGTGACACTTCAGTAACTGGAGCTTTGGGGAATACGGAGTACCCATTCACTGCCATCGCTTCCAGGTCCACTCTGGCCCAAAGTGGTAGTAACTGATAGGTTCCTATCTATGGGTCAAGTAGAACTAAACTGTGTAATTACGCTAAACTGAATTGTTTGTAATATAGCTGTTTTGACATATAGCTGTGTGTAAACAAAAACTATACTCATGCTAAACTTAATTGTTTGAAAGAGAACCGTTTTGACATTTAAACTGTGTACTTATGTTAAACTGAATTTTTTGAAATATAACTGTTTATATGTATAAAAATGGATTTGGCATTAAATAACCTACAATGTTTGATATGCCATATAACCCAACTAAACCAAATCATATATATTTGATATATATGTATAAAGAGGATTTGGCATTAAATAGCCTACAATGTTTGATATGCCATAAAACTGAACCAAACCAGACCAAACCAAACTTGCAACCACACTGTGCAAACAAATGATTAATATTGAATAGAATTATAAGTGTTAGATAGCAATAACTGAAACTATTTAACTGTGTAGAAACATTAACAATACTAGTGTGTAACTAAATGAGTTCTGACTCATTTAAAAATGAAATTACCGACAAACCAATCAATTAAATATCATGTATATCTCTTTTAATATGTGAAAACTAACGACTGATTTTAAATGGTGACTTTTTTTATAGAAATGCTTTAAAACATTTAACTGTATGCAAAAAAAATGGATTAATAGTAAACACAATTATTCGAATTAGATTACAACTCTTGAAACCATTTAACTGTGCGCAAAAAATAAATGAGCTCAGACTCGTTTTAAAATGTTATCAGCAAAATGTGTTATATATATATATATATATATATATATATATATATGTATTAAGGGGATATGGGATTAAATAACCTACGATGACTGATATACCATAAAACCAAGTCAAACCAAATCCCATATATTTGATATATGCGTCTAAAGAGGATTTGCCCTTAACCTACAATGCTTAATATGCCATAAAACCCGCTAATTTTACAAATTGTGTTTTATATATATATATATATATATATATATATATATATATATATGTGTGTGTGTGTGTGTGTGTGTGTGTGTGTGCGTATGTGTGTGTGTGTATTAAGAGGATATGGCATTAAATAACCTACAATGGTTGATATGTCATAAAACTAAACCAAACTTATAACCATTTCACTCTGTGCAAACAAATGATTAGAATAGAATTATTAGTGTTAGATAGGAATAAATGAAACCATTTAACTGTGTAGAAACAATTGTATATATATTTAATATACATGTATAAAAAGAGTTGGCATTAAATAACCTACAATGGTTGATAGGCCACAAAACCCAACCAAACCAAATCCTATATATTTAATATATATGTATAAAGAGGATTTGGCATTAAATAACCTACAATGGTTGATATGCCATAAAACCAAACCGAACCAAACCAAACCAAATCCTATATATCAAATATATATGAATAAAGAGGATTTGGCATTAAATAACCTACAACGGTTGATTTTCCATGAAGCCAAACCAAACCAAACCAATTAAATTCATTCATTCATATCATTATAGACTGATGGCCGATAATCACCATCGTCGTCGTGCTGATAGCACGGAGTTCCCTGACTCTCTCTCGCCATCCATCTCTATTATCCATCACTTCTGGTAGGTCCTCTAGATTGCATCCATTGTCTGAACAAAACTGATGTATAAAAGTCTTTGCTGGTCGGCCAGCGGTAGTGTGTCCATGTCTAGGAATCCATAAAAAAAACGTCGCATATGAGTTCGCCTTTACTTCGTTAGTAATACCCCGCATGTCTCGTTCATTTTACTTGGATTTTTTGTAAGATGGGTGGTAAGTGGCCGTACATCTGCTTTGTGGGATTACCATAGCAAAGCCAAAGATTTGCATCTTCCCTATTATTTACTTATAGCTTGGAGGAAAGAGAAGAGATAGATGTATGCTTTCCGAAAGGATAAGTGCGAAGTGAAACGCAACGTTGAGGTTTTGATCTAGGCTCGTCTGCGACGATAACCGTTATTCAATGAGCCCTTCATATTTGATGCAATTTTCTCCCTTTTTGTCGCAAGCTTTTAACAGAGACCAAAAATCTGTACTCTGTGATTATCTCCCTTAGAGAATTGGCATGTATGTTAGAGTAGGCTGTCAGAAGAAACCGATTTCTGCCCTGTTTTCACTTCGAGTCTTCATTCAGTAAAGACGCTGTTTCTTGTTCCTACCAGGGAACGGTACGACCACGTGGCTATTTCATTTTCTCTCATCAATTAAGCCATTTTCCATTTTGTACCCCTTTTATATACTGTTTGTTCATAGAGCAGTATGTGTGCAGCTCTAACTGTTGAAACACCTAAGTGTTTTCTTTCTTTGTAATGCCACTTGCATGTAGCAATTTACTAATTTTTTTGCTTCGATATAGCTCAAGGCTGTATGAATGGGGCACCCAGTGAGACTTGAACTCACTCACGAAGATTTGGTAGTCTAGCATGCTAACCATTACACCACACGAGGCGCCCATGCCACCTGCATGTATATTGTGTATAAAAATATTTAATGTCCTGGTATATGTGACTGAGTTTATGTTGTAAAGTTATCGTTGATGGACACGGTGAAACGGATTCAAATCCTGGACGAGAATGTTTGCATTACATATAAACAAAATACTCTTAGGAAAGGTATGAATCCATCTATTCTCCCTCCAGCTATGTAAAAACAGTAGGGCAGACTGAGCTCTTAAACGTTCTTGGAGACGGAAAGCTCTGAATTCAAATCTGCTCAAAAACTTGACCTTGTGTCGCATCCTGCTCGTGTGAAGGGGTAGGTGAATATATAATTGAGTTTATTTTGTCTTTCAGCCCGTTTTGTTCATGTCCCAGTCGGCTGCAGCTGCAGAATACACCAATTGTATCTTTGCAGAGGGGTAATGTGTGTCCTGTATATGACACTAAACAATCAGATGATGAGGCTCCAGTAATGCTGGAGCTTTGGGGAATACGGAGTACCCATTCATTGCCATCGCTCCCAGGTCCACTCTGGCCCAGAATGGTAGTACCTGACAGGATCCTATCTATAGGTTGAATAGAACTAAACAGTGTACTTATGCTAAACCGAATTATTTGAAATATCACTGTTTTGGCATTTAAACTACGTACTTATACTAAATTGAATTGTTTGAAATAAACTGTTTTGAACATTTAAATTGTGTACTTATGTTAAAGTGAATTGTTTGAAATAGAACTGTTTAAACCGGACCATTGGTCTAACTGAACTAGTCGCCTTCTACGATGAACTATCCTCTCTAGTGCGTAGCATTTAGAAACAGAACGTGCTAGTCATTGGCGGAGATATGAATGCCCAAATCGGGAAAAACGGAAACAACAAATACAGCTTACACAACACGTCAAATAGGAATGGACAACATCTAACAGATTTCATGATAGGAAATAGATTAACATGCCTCAATACAAACTATCAAAAAAGGAAGGGAAAATCATGGACCTACACATACGCGAACAATAGTAAAGCACACATAGACTACGTCCTTATAAACAAAAAATGGAAAAATAGCGCAATCAATTGCGAGGCATACTCCTCCTTCGTGGGTGTGTCCTCCGATCACCGAATAGCCACGGCAAAAATACGACTAAGCCTACGAAAAAACGCCACACGAACAGCGACCACCAAACACTATAACTGGGCCCGTCTCAACAACAGAGATATTAGAGATAAATATGTATTAGAATTGAGAAACAGATTCGAGACACTACAAGAGAAGACAGAAAAAGGTACCCCAAATGACGAATATGAGAATTTCGTCAACGCGCACCTCGAAGCGGCAGCGAAGTGTATTCCAACAAAACCTAGAACTAAATATAGAGTCCCATGGGAAACGTTAGCGGTTAGAGAAAAACAAGCACACGTGAAAACTGCCTCCAAAAGTTATAGGAAGAACCCAACAAACACAAATGCCCTGAAACTCAAAAAGGCACAATATCAATTAGCAGGCATATATCTAAAAGAACAGACAAAATACATATAAAATCAGATAGATAAGATTAGAGACTCAGAGGAAGATAGGCAATCTAGGATAGCCTGGCAAACAATAAACGAAGTGAGTAGAAGGAAGAGCACAACCAAAGCAAAATTGAAAGCTGCAAACCAACAAGAAAGAATAAAACTGTGGAAACAGCATTTCGAAAATCTTCTAGGAAACCCACCGAAAGTTACGCAAGAACCAATCACCAGAATTATTTGTAAGCAATTGGACATTAAAATAGGACCGTTCACTCAAGAAGAACTCGACTCAGTTCTTAAAAAAATTAAAAATAGGAAAGCTGCAGGGCTTGAGGAGATTCCCCCAGAAGTATGGAAGACCTGACAATTCGACGACATACTGCTCCGACACTGCAACGCAGTCTATAATCAAAATCCGATAGACTGATGGATGAAGGGATGCATCCCCCCTTTCCCTAAAAAGAGTGACCTCGGACTAGCCAAGAATTACCGAGGTATAACACTTACATCCATAGCAGCCAAAATTTACAATGCCCTACTACGAAACCGCATAGAACCCAAAATCGACAACATCCTTAGGAAAAACCAAACTGGCTTCCGAAAAAATAGATCCACGACCTCACAAATATTGACCATCCGTAGAATCCTTGAGGGCGTACGGGCAAAAAACCTACTGGCGACACTACAATTTGTCAACTTTACCAAGGACTTCGATTCCATTCAAAGAGGTAAGATGGAAAAAATCCTACTCGCATACGGCCTAACAAAAGAAACCGTAGCTGCAATAACGATTCTCTATAGAAACACCAAAGTGAAAGTACGTTCACCGGATGGAGACAGAATACTTCGACATTGTAGCAGGAGTACTACAAGGGGACACGCTAGCCCCATACCTCTTGATCATCAGTCTAGACTACGTGCTTAGAACATCGATTGATAAAATCAGAGAAAACGGCCTCGAGCTGACAAAGAAAAGAAGTAGATGGTACCCCGCAAAAACAATTACCCACGCTGACTACGCCGACGACATAGCGATACTGGCAAATACACCCAGCCAAGCCGAAGCACTACTGCATAGTTTGGAACGAGCCGCCGCAGGCATTGGCCTCCATGTCAAGGCACACAAAACTGAATATATGTGCTTTAATCAAACAGGCGTCATTTCCACACTAGACGGAACCTCTCTGAAACTAGTAGACAAATTCACTAACCTAGGAAGCAGTATTTCATCAACCGAAAAAGACATCGACACGCGGCAAACGAAGGCATGGACAGCTATCGATAAGCTATCGATCATATGGAAATCAGACCTGACCGTTAAAATGAAACGCAGTTTCTTCCAGACAGCGGTCGTGTCGATACTGTTATATGGATGCACTACTTGGACGCTAACTAAACGGCTGGAGAAGAAGCTAGGCGGCAATTACACAAGAATGCTGCGAGCAATATTGAACGAGTCCTGGCGGCAACACCCCACAAGGCACCAACTATACGGCCACCTGCCTCCCATCACGAAAACTATCCAAGTAAGACGAACCAGACATACAGGACACTGCTGGAGAAGTAGGGACGAGCTCATAAGTGATGTATTCCCATGGACCCCCACATATGGCCGAGCAAAAGCAGGAAGACCAGTTCGAACATACATACAGCAGCTATGTGAGGATACGGCATGTAGCCGTGAAGACCAGCCAGAGGCGATGAACGATAGGAAGAAGTGGCAAGAGAGGGTCAGGGATATCCGTGCTAGTGGCATGACATGATGATGATGATTGGTCTAATGAGTAGAGTGTTCGCCAATGGTCCAGAAGACCTGGGTTCAATCCCAGGTCGAGTAATGACAAAGACTCAAAAATGGTACTTGAAGCCGTCTAGCTTAACACTCAGCATTGTAAAGTAAGGATCAAGGGTAAAGTGGAGCAATCCAGGAAATGGAGTAGCGCCCTCCCCTCCACCTCGGTGTAGTAGCTATTGAAAAGAGAGCCTTCAGGTCACTCTCGACTATGGTCGCCAACTTTACTTTTACTTATATGTATAAAAATGGATTTGGCATTAACTAACCTACAATGGTCGATATGGCATAAAACTAAACTAAACTAAACCAAACTGTTTTGTTCAGGGTTAGTATATCACGGATATACTAATGTCACTACAGCTAAGTTATAAACAGAGTAATCGTAGATTTACGGTCGAACCACGCTGAAAGTAACAGTTCACTGAAGTTAAGTGTCGATAACCAGTTCAGTTGTTAGATGGGTGACCACTTTAGGAACAGTTGGTACTGTAAGCATCTTGAGACCTATGTACAATATTTAAGCAATGCTTATTAAATAACGACAGGTAGAGTAAGGCTGGCTGTCAAGTCTCGCCGAATGCCCCGCCCCCGGTTCTCTCCAAGATTACCGAAGTTAAGAAGCAACGAACTTGTTCAATACGTCGATGGGTGACCACTTACGTAACAGCGGGAAATGGAAGCATTCTAGGGCCTACCATATTCAAACAAAACTTTGTAAATAACAACATCGGTGGGGAAACCAATACTTTCAGGACGACTTGATCGTAAGTCACACGTTTACATTTAATTGAATGACAAGAAAACATGGAAGCTGTGGTCGCTCTGAGGATACCATTACGTTTCTAGTTTTTCAGTCTTTTTGTTTGTTTTACACATTTTTATTGCTTTTCTTTCTTTCTTTCTTTCTTTCTTTCTTTGTCACTGATTTATTTCGTTTGCTGGCAATATTTTAAAAATTCTTTGCCAAGATTAAATATTTGCCATACACAAAAAGAAGTTGGATGCATTCCCAATACAACGAAAATATTAATCTTTAAATTCCACGAAGTACTGTCATTTTTCCTTCCTTTCAACAACTCACCCCCCTCTCTCTCTCTCTCTCTCTCTCTCTCTCTCTCTCTCTCTCTCAACATATATATATATATATATATATATATATATATATATATATGCGAATAAGTCAGAAGAGTTTGTTTGTCCTCTACAGACAGTCAGTTTGATGCAAACCTACCAAATTTGGAATGTATAATTATTTGACCCTGGGGAAGGTTTTAATAGAGGAGGGCACTTATCAAGAAGACTCTGTAATAACAAATAATAATCTGTATTATTAATTTGTAAAAGTTTCTCCTTTACAGATAGCTTAAAGGTTTGATGTAAATATTGTACCCATAAAGAACTTTTTCTACACACGAGGCATTCATCAAGTGGGGGTTCTCTAACAATATGAAACACTCTATATTAATAATTGGGACGGGTTTGTTTGTTTATCCTCTATAGACTGCCTAACAGTGTAATGAAAAATTACCAAATTTTGTGTGCATACCTACTGAGCCAAATGTTTGTTTGTTATGGAGAAAATTTGGCTCCCATCAAGAAGGCAACCTCTAAAAACAAACAACTGAGGAAAGCCATGTCGTCGCAAGACGTAGCCAATCACTAAGAAGTTAAAAGTCAAAACTTCAAAACGTTGTTTTACTAAGATAATCATTCAAATTAAATATTATTGATTCAGTTTATAGATCTTCAAAATGGAGATAGAGAATAATTACATAGCGTTAATGTTTAGTCAAAAATTAGTCTGGACAAAAAAACAAATATATTTAAATCAATTAATAATTCAAGTATAAATCACTTAATTTAAAAAGTATCCTTCTCTAAATCTCTCTCTGGGGTTGACCTTCGAAGTCATCTATGGCCATGAAAGGCTATAAAATGGCAAACTATCCTATTTCTGGCCCAATGTTGTCAGATAGATTGTAAATGAAGTAGAGAACACTTTAAAATCATAAATAATGGTTTAGATCCTTGTTTCGGGGAGGTTTCTTTATGTTCAAAATTCATTTTCTTGTGAATTTTTGTCAGATTTCTTCATCCACAAAATCTTGTAAAGATATTCTGGTTCACGATAAAGTCCATTTGCAATTTAAAATATCTATAACTTCTATCTATTTATGATAGTGTAACGTAGTTGAACGGCTCATAGAAAATTGCAATTGGAAAAAGAGAAAAAATAAGAAAAATAAGACAGAGTCTACGAACGACCAGTTGATCTCTGAGTAAGTCAGACCAAAGCACTCGTTGTAGGTCAGCTAGTCACGGGTGAATTACTACAGGGATTATAAATAATTTGTAAAAACAAAAACAAAAAACCCTGAGGTTCCAAATCTGTGCAGATGTGGAAACATTGGAAAAGGATATGTCCCCCCCCCATGACATGACAGACGGAAGTAAGGGAGCGACTCGGGTCTGAATGACAGAATATGAGCGGCCGGCGAAGAGTGAAGTCGAGCTTAAGTTTTGTACAAAGAGAAGCCGCCCCATTTTAAATAGAAAATATTCTTTCTCTCTCCTATCAAACAACTCACAGTAGGGAACCAGCTATAAACCCTAGATAAAAATATTAAAGTGTCCCTGTTTTTCTATGTCGACCTTCGCGCTCGCCAATATATGCCTGAGCGACCACGTGACATACCTGTCCCTGTAAACTACTTATGCCTCTGCCTACGCTACAATAGAATTAATCAGTAAAGAAAATTTGAACATTTTAGACATGTATCTCATTGTCATAATTCGAAGAATTGATTATGAATATTTATAATTTCTTTTAAATTTCAAAATTACTTTTCAGGCTGAGTTACCGTAGCGTAATAGTTTACGTGCTGGCCTACGGCTTTGGAGAAGCGTGTTCGAACTCCAGTCGCGCTATTAAGTTCACTTTCAGGCTGATACATATGAGAAACATATGAACTTCCTTATCCACCGATAATTTAAATAATATCGCTGCTGTTCTTCCACAAAGTTGGTTTTTACATTGAATTACCCAAAAGGGTTGTATGCCATTACGAATGGAGGTGGCCGTAGTGTAATGGTTATCGTCGTTGGAAATGTTCATGGTGGCTCGAATTCAAACCCTGGACGAGACTGATTTCATTTCACATAGCATTAATACTCTTGAGTAAGGTATGAATCCAATTATTCTCCCTCCAGCTATGGGTAAATAGTAGGGCAGACTGGGTTCTTCAGCCTTGGGGAGGCAACTAGTCTAGGAGGAGGAAAACTCTGAATTCAAACCTGCTAAACTCCGCTTAGAAATTGACCTTGTGTCATATCCTGCCCGAGCGGAGGGGTTGGTAAATATGGATATGTCATTACGAATCGAAAATTACTCTTGATTGCAAATAAAGTCAAACGGTTTCTTTTAGTTGGCTGAGCTAAAATCTGTCACTGTTGTTTCAAGAATATTTAGACTTAATTACAATAGATATTATCAAAAATACTTTTAAAGATTATTCTTAAAAATCCTTTCACTTATCCTTTTCACGGATTTATTTTGTGTGATATAGTTGCAGCTTTCTCATTCACCAGTGAATATTTAGGCAAACAACAAAGGGTCAACCATGAGAACCTTTGCGGTAAGTGTGAGAAACGGTCACTAGAGAATTGTTTTTTTATTGGCTACAGAAGACAAATAAGGAGCTTAAATTTCGGAGTTAGCGAAACCACCACTCCATTGGTGTTGGACTACGATTTGTGGAACAACAGGATCTACAATTTCTTTGCAGAGCAGAAGTTCACAGCTCTACAACTAAAAACCAAACGAACAAAACACGTCCCTGTGTCGATATCTCCACCCATCGAGATCCAGTTGACTAAAAAATAATTAAATATTTTTAACCATTCAAACTCCTGATCTCGCAAAACCAAAAACTTTCATTTCAAGTTTTTATACACCCTCCAACTCTTTCAAATTCGTCAAAAGACGCAACGATTTTCCACGGGATGATAACTTCCTCTTCAATACCTTTTCGCAATAATATCAAGATGAACGTCGACGAACACTTACTCATAACACTTTCAACTTTTATATAATGTAGATAAATTACCTATAACCCATACGCATATTTTAGCAACGAATTAATTACGTTTATGGGGTTTATGATAATTTTGCTGTTGTTATTATCTGACTCTATTTTGGTTTCTTTTTTTTACCACATGTTTATTTGCTGGTTTCTTTTGTTCTATGAAGGCTGCAAAAGAAATTATATGGAAAGAAGACAAGAGAAAAAAAAAAGATATTCTTTATTTCAACTTTATAGCATTTAGGATTTTTGCACGCACGCTATAGTGAGGAAATATCTTCCTGGACTTTTGGAGAGCTGTCATTTTCCCCACATAATGCGTTGAAATTCAATGGTCACATTTCAGGATTGATTATGTAAATTATTCGGTGTTTTAGTTGTAGTTTGCTATGTCCATTACATAGTGTTTTCGTTGTGGCTTTTACTGAGACCATTATTTGGTGTTTTTAGCCATGAGCTTCTGGTAACAGAGACAGCTGCTATTAGTGAAAAGGTTAACCAGCGTGCCGCGTAAAAATGGACAAGTGAGGTTTTTATCAGCAACAAGAAAGATTTAAGTGTTGTCACTTCGTCGGTCACTGCTGAAAGAGAACGGATTTCTTTCTTTTGCCAAGAGAGTTACTTTTTTGCGCATGCGTCGCCCCTTTTCCTGTCAGGGGCTTCTGCGAGTGTCTGCATTTTTCATATTTATCTTTTTAAATTCATTTTTATTATTTTTCTCTTCCCTACAATTTGTCTCAGCGACGGACAATATAATTAGCAGCCAATAAACGAGAACGCCTAGTTTACTTTTGCCCTTTTCCCCTACTTACAAAGGGGTAGAAAGGACCCAAACAGAAGTAGTAGCGGACTTATCAAATCATTGTCTATTTTCGCCACTGCAATAAATCTTACCTTCATCCACATAAGAAATTATCACCTCGTGTCTCCTGTTTTTGATACCGGCTCGAAGGAGGTTGAAACACGCAAATAAAGTGAGTGGTATTTTTTCTTGGACCACGTGTCTGACATTTGCCTTTTCAATGAACTCGTTGAAATATTTTCGTCTTGTCTTTGTTTTTGGCAACTTGTGTCGAGATTCAGCAATGCAAAATCTTTCATATATAGCTCCAAAGTTTTTGAAAAAAATTTTAATTGTATAAAAGCTTTATGATGACCTGATATATCAGAATTACTTCCTTCAAACATTCTGTTTATAACCAATTCTCCCGAGTATTGCGGTACCAACGGATACAGAAAATCTCAACAGTTCTGGCATTTTAATTGTTTAGTTAGGATGAGTTGATTTTTAATATTAAATGCAAAGATAACAGTTAAAAAATGCATCGTTACAATGAATGAAAATTTGAATTTTGTTTTATTCTCCATAAATGGTTGAAGATTTGTAATCTACAAATAAGTTGAATTGACGGTTTAATATCTAGATATAAAAAAAGCAGTTGTGACTTCATGAAAATTTTTATCATTATTGAAATGAAGTGAGCTTTAAAACAAGACAACTACCACAAAATATGCTATCAAGCTGAACTAAATCATCATCATCATCATCAGGTCACGCCGGCAGCACGGATCTCCCTGACCCTCTCCCGCCACCCGTCTCTATCGTTCATTGCTCGCGGTTGGTCTTCAAGGCTACATCCTGTATCGGTACAGAGCTGTTGTATATAGGTTCTAGCTGGTCGTCCTGCCTACTACTGCTTATCTATAAGGGTGGCTTCTATTTAACCGGACATTGGCCTAGCGGTTAGAGTGTTCGCCAATGGCCCGGGAGACCTGGGTTCAATTCCAGGTCGAGTCATACCAAAGACTCAAAAAATGGTACTTGATGCCGCCTTGCTTAACACTCAGCATTATAAGGTATGGATCAAGGGTAAAGTGGAGCAATCCTGGGAAAGGAGTAGCGCCCTTCCCTACACCTTGGTGTAGTAGCTATCGAAAAGGGAACCTTAGGGTCACCCTCGACTATGGTCGCCAACTTTACTTTTACTCTAGATGAGAATAAAAACAGCCATCGAAAGATTACCATGGCCCACAAAAAAGATGAACTTTAATAATCTGATATAAATATTACATTAGAATTTCTTCGATAATTTGTCTTTATAGAAAAGTGAATATTTTTAGCACGTAAATGATATTTTATAGAAATTTAATCTAATTTAATAGAGTGGATTAACTTTTAAAATTATCTACTCTTTTGGGTTCTTTCTTTTTTTTTTTTTACAAAATACCCCTTCATTTATTCAACCTCTCACCACCAAATGGATAAAAGATGTCACTCACACCTTAATCTTTATTTTGGTTAATCTCCAATTACTTCGCCATTCATAAAGTAGCATTCCATGATATTTGTTAGGTGTTGAGTGCTGCTTTAGGACAACTCTGAGAATATTTAATTCAAGGTGCAGAAAAGAAAAGTTTTTGATCAATGATTATATTATCATTGAAATGCTTATTGGTTGGAAATATATTTAGTCACGTCCCAAATCACTCAGGACCAATACTAGCATTATTATATCCATGATATACTAACACTAAGCACAACAAAAGAAAAGACAAGATAAGCTCAGTTACAAATATAAAAATATTTAATATCTTATATATCGAGAAGTGGTAGATTTTGGTAAATCTTACCAGATGATAAAAATAAGTGGAAAAGTGGATAAACCAAACACTTACAACTGGTTTAGTTATAATATTTCGTTCTTTATTCAAGGAAGAACCTCTTCAGACTAAAGTTTTTTTGCGTTTTACTACATTTTAGCAACTGAGCCAACAGATAAAATAATGGTGAAAATGTAAAGAGATATAAAGAGAGGGAAAGGATTTGAAGACGAGAGACAGACAAGGAAAGAAAAGGGAGGGAAATAGATGTAGCTTTGAGTGATGGTGGTAGGGGTTATTGGTTTTGACTGTGATCATCTTTGTAGTTGGTGAAGGCTAGATGCCATCATGTGTATCAGGTTTCATCAGGGATTTGACCAGATAGAAGTGGATCAATTTCAATAAGAAAGAGGGAAACATGAGGAGGGGAGAGGTTTTGAGAAAGACAAAATGTAAATGAAGGGGTTGAATGGAGGGGACAGGAGTTCAGGGTATCCCATTTCATCAAAGACATTGACTATAATGAAATATCTTAATGGAAAAAAGAAAGAAAAATTGTCAAATATGTATGGTAGTATTGAGTGAGAAAAATGTCTTAGTTTTTTCTAAAAACTTTGCTAATTTTTTTTATCCATTCTCTATTTTGATATTGTTTCCGTGTAACATGATGTCTGTCAAGTAAGGTGAAATAAGGAAGAATCCTGGTCTTTGCTTAATGTGTTTAGTTTTGGAAATGACTGTTTATTCTAATAATCAGCGGGATTTTTTGCAATGTTTGGGTTTAATTAAAGTGGCTTGGGAAAAATTGAAAGTGTGTTTGAGATCTAACTTGTGGGAGAAAAAGGCATTTCGGTCGTCATTTAGTTTAATTGATCGTTTGTGTTCGTAGATTATTTCTTAGGTATCGTTAGGTATCGCCGATGCAATGTTTGTCACAATCTTTGCATGGAAAAAATATATGCCTGCGTGAGAAGAGGAAATCTCATTAACATCTCGAAACGCACCAACAACGCAACCACGTGTTCCAGATGCTAGACCAGAACAGCAAATTAACGCTCTTGACTTTATCTAAATACTGCTGGTTGTTGACTAGGTATGATGCTAATCTTTATGTGATTGTGAGGCTTCGGTTCTGGAGATCTGGTGAGTGTGAAGAACAACTTCATTGCCATTACTACCAGCTCGAGCGAGCACGTGTCAAAAATATAACAAAACACGAGAAAGATAATATGAAGGCTTGTGTTTGCTCTCTCTCTCTCTCTCTCTCTCTCTCTCTCTCTCTCTCTCTCTCCTCACGACGTTTTATTTCTGTCTGTTCAGCTAAAGCAGTCGACTCATTTTTCATAATCTGTTTCTCTCTGCTCGACGACTACTAAGAGGTATAGTAGCGAGCAAACTTTTGTATTAGCGAACCAAGACGGTGTTTAGCGTGTTTGTCACTTTTTCTCACAGTGAAGTTACAATAGGAGTCTGAGTGACAATTAAGGCCTTGTGCTATACTCATGAACCCGTTAGAACCGTGACGGAGCAAGCGTAGTAATATTAAAATGTCCATTTGAGAACCGCAGTGTCACAGGTACATATACCAGGAAATATTAGAAGCGGATATCATCAAACAAACTTTGGAAAAAAGAAAAAGAAAAAGAAAGGAGTATCTCAGAAGAATAAAAGCAAACAACACAGTAGAAATCTATTCGAAGGAATAAATACCCGGGAAGTCTTCTTTGTCAGATAACCAAGCCCCTTCTTAAAAACAGACAAGGGAGGAACTAAGAAAAATTGACCATAGAACGAGAAAACTGATGACGATGCACACGGCCTAAATTCCGAGGGATGATATAGAATATATGTGTCTAGAAAAGGAGGGAGAGGATTCGACGGTATTGAGGATGGCGTCGATGCAAAAATTAAAGGATTTGAGGAATATAATAAAGAGCATAGAAAGACTGATAAAAGTGGCCGACAACAGCAAAATCAACTGAAATAACTTAAGTACAAACAGAAAAACAAAAAATCCAAGGAAACAAAATTAGGAAGAAAAGAACTGAATAGACATTTCAAGCGACAAATTAAGGAAGTTGCACACTTAGACATTCCTTAGGAAGATTAAACCCAAAGAGAAACTGAATCTCTTCTAATAACAGTTCAAAAAATAATTTTATAAGAACCAAAAACTGATGACAAGCAAAAGAATAACAAGTGTAAGTTATGTGGTGATAGAAATGAAACTGTTAGTCACAGAATAAGCGAATAAACCAATACAAAAGGAATCCAAGAGTAGACAGGACTGAGTGGGAAAAGTGATCTACTGGAAATTGTGCAAGAGATTGAAATTTGACCATTTTGATAAATTTTATGTGCACAAACCAGAATCTGTCTTAGAAAGTAGACGCATAAAATTCTCTGGGACTTTGAGAGACAAACAAATCACTAAATACCGACCAGGACACAATGTCAATAAACAAAAAGAAAATAACTTGTCATCAAATGAATTTTGCGTTTCCAGTAAACTATAAAATGCAAAGGAAAAAAAAAAAAACCGAAAAGATAAGCTGTGAAACATAAAAGTAACAGTTATACCAATAGTAGTAGGAGCCCTTGGAATGGTCTCAAAAGCCCTCAAAAAAAGATTAAGGGAACTGAAGATCTGAGTAAGAATTAAGACCATACAGACCACAGAATATTTAGAAGAGTCCAAAAGACCGAAAGAGACTTGCTGTCACTTAAACTCGCAAGGTGTAAAATAGTGATAATGAACAATAATAACAATATCATAAATTTTATTATAAGTTTGTAACATAATATATATATATATATATATATTATCTTCATAAATTATTATATTGGTCTAAATTATATTTACATATGATATAATTTCATAATAACGAAAATAATTATAACAAAGATACGGTAATAGATTATAGTCTTCTCATTTGCGAACATATGGTTGGCTGCCACAAACTGCGAGCTAAGTTAAAACTGAATTTGAATTATATGTTAGCTCTATTTTAACATTTCGACAAATTCAACTTTACCTCTCTGTCTCACTCTCTCTCTCTCTCTCTCTCTCTCTATATATATATATATATATTCGTGTGTGTGTGTGTGTGTGTATGTGTGTGTATCCGATGGTTGATTGATAAGTAAGGTCTTCAGCTGTGCAGCATCGCTATTGGTGAAGAAAGAAATATTGGGTGCTTAGCGGTGAGGAAGATATTTACGTGGAGTCTCTACTCCCCAAGAATCAATATTAGCATTAGTATATCCCTGATATACTAACAAAGAACAACAGAACGGAACATAAAACAAGAAAAATTCATTTGTATTTTTGAAGAGAAATAAATTTTCTTCGTTTTGATACCAGTTTCATTGCATTAACTAGTTTAAAACTTGTTTTTTGTTTGATTTTTGTAAAATTGGAGACATTATGGGAATAAATAAAATAAAGTTACTTTAAAAAGAGTAGCAGTTCCCGGGAGACCTCTGACAGGAAGTAAGAGTAGCGCATTGCAAAAGAAAGGGCCTTCCGGGCGCTAAAGAGAAATTCTGGCCCACTTCAGCTTTACCCTTGATATTTGACCGGCCTTCTTTCTCCCGGCAGCTAGCAGGTAGTGCACATGTTCATCCAAGTCTCAGACTTGGGGTGGGGAGCAGGTTGCGTTTGCTTTAGCAGCGGCCTCTATTGAAGACATCTACTGAACATATCACAAACTTCAACTTCATAAACCAACTGAAAATTACTCTTAATATATTCTAACACCTTGTTTGGGAGATGCGATCATTTTCACTGGTTTCAGGAAGAATTTCCACGTCTACCGAATAGTTGTTAAATCCTTAAGTAAAGTTTTGAGTTAAAGGGTATCTTCACCTCTTTTCTCCCTTCCTTGAATTCTCTTGCAGCCTTCCTCAGACAAAGAAGCTGACAAGTGAAGTGGGGTAAGAAGAAGAACAAATGGAGTTGGATACGCTTAACCTAAAACCAACAACAACTACGACAACAACCCACGAAAGTAACGAAACTAAACAAATAACCAACGAAAATAAATGTAACCACCAAACCTTCCTAAGCGCCCAATAACCTTATTTATCAATCAACCCTCGTATTTTCGTCTTCACTCTCATTTGTAGCATTTCACTCTTTCCTTCTACTTTCTTTTATCGTCACTCAAGAATAGGCTTGCATGCCTAAACACTAAATTCAAAAAAAGGGAGTGTAAACTATAGACCTTCACCTCTCCAAATAACGCTAAAACACAACTAGATTATATACTCATGAACAAGAAGTGAATAAATAGCGCTTTGAGCTATGAAGCATACTCCTCTTTCGAAGGAGTATCTGCCGAGCACAGAATTGTCAAAGCAAAGATACGCCTGAGTCTACGAAAAAATAAGAAACATACGGTCAAAGCCTCACGTTATGACTGGTCCTCACTTACTATAGTGATATAAGCAATCACTATATGATAACTGTAAGAAACAAATTTTTTACTGTTCAGGAGACATCTGAAAGATATACTACGTATGATGAATATAAAACTTTGTTACCGATCATATAAAAGCAGCAGCCGAGTGTATACCAATTAAACAAAGAGCCATGAGAGTCTATGAGAGTCAAGAGTAATTAGGGAAAAACGAGATAACGTGGAAAAACATTATTACTTAATATAAGAAACCTAACAAACACCAACGTAGAGAAACAGAAGAAAGTCCCGAGATAACTAGCACAATATATTCAAGAGTGACAAGCCCAAATAAATTTATTAACTAGAAAAGTGAAAATTAGTAGAAAAGGGATTTTAGAAGGGCAACTCAGTACATCACAAAAGAATGAGTCGAGGTTATGTGCGAATCGGACAAATCGAAAATATGTTATTTTTTATGTGAGAAAAGAAACGTGGAAAAATATATTTTTCATTCTTTTATTTTTGACTGAAGAAAAAGGAAAGAAAAAAAAAACCAAGCGAATTTGTTTTGACTAAAAAAAATATTGTCAAGGCTGGATTGTTTGGGGTATTATTATTTTGATTGTCCACAGATGGCGAACTGACACAGGGGTCAGCCAAGGGTCAGGCCTGACAGAGATGGTGGGTACGTGGGCTAAGTACAATTGTTTTTGGAACCGAAAAATCTTTAATATAATTTATTTTCTAAATTCAAAGAATTGGAATTTTTTTAGCGGGGTGGGGCGTTCTGAATTTTAACGATTCCGTCATCATTCTTGAGGCAGATTAACAGTCTACTATGAGGAATTGGTTAAGATGAAAATATTGAAGAAAAGAAAAGGCCAGTCTCTTTTTTGGGTAAAAGTGAGAGGAATTCCAGCACTAAAAGTAGACGGCAGAGTGAGGAAGGCCGAATTAATTAGGAAAATCTAAATTAGAAAAGACTGCTCCTTTGGCTCAAGGTGAGAGGATATCGATTACTAAAGATGGAGGAAATCGAAAAGGTGTAATTAATTATTGGAATCCAAATTAGGAGAATATTGATATTATCAATTTCTCCGTAATTCACCAACCCACAGTAGAGAGAAAATGCATATAAACTCAGATTCCGCTCATTTCGAGGCTCTAGCTTAGCGCCAGACTGCTCAGGATGAAGAGGCATAGATAGCCTGAGATGATACGATATTTCGAGATGGCCTTGAGCCAGACTGCCCAAGGTAGAAAAGCGAAAAGAAGCTAAGATTATGCGATGTCTTGAGATAACCTTATACAGAGTCGCGAAATTAGAGAAGTGAAGAGAAAATCAAGATAATACGACATCTTGAGAGAGGAAGAGAAAGCGTGAGATAATACAATGCTTTGAGATAACCTTGTACCATACTCGCAGAGATAGAGAAGCGAAGAGAAATTAAGATATGATACTTTTGAGAGAATAGCTAGGAACGGCTTGGAGGCCATGATAATATGCGTTCTGATCTATAATAGACTCGCTAACACATAGAAACCGAGAAGAACGAATATATTACGCGACTTGAAATCACCTTATACCAAACTATCAAAAGGCTGAGAGAAGCCAGAAGCCGTAGACTGAGAAAAGCTAACATAATCGCTACTTGTTATTGTCTTGTACCAGACTATAGGAAGTGAGAGAAGATCGTAAATGTAATGTGATAATTTGAGAGGCCTTGTGCCTGAATCTGAATGCTGAGAAATTGACTGACTGGTAATTTGTGAGCTAGATCTCAGTGACACATCGAGAGGGATGTATGTATGTATTGTTTTGGAAACTTTTTTTTCTAAACTAAGTGTTATTTGTTACAAACCTGTGTCCTGTTCTCTATTGACATTCGACGTTTTTTACTTTTTTAATTGTACAGTCACATCTGTTCACTCATCGACTGGAGAGTCCGATTAGCGATCGATCTGCTGACTGGATTGAAAGCACAACGTGGGCAGATAGGCATATCGACGGTGCCATCCAGTGACATAACCAACCAAGCAGGACAATCGGCAGATCGGAAACGGAGTTCCTCCCACTGATTGGGGAGAGCGGGTGTACTGCCACACCAGGCCAAATCAATAAAATCAGAAATTCGATTTTAGGTAGATAATCATGATTAGCACGACAGGCAATAAATGAAGTGAACGAAAAGAAGAGTACATTGAGAGCACAACTAAAAGCAGCGAGCCAAGAAGAAAGATTTCTGAAATGGAAAGAACTTTTCAAGTATCTACTCGGAAACACTCCTGAAACCACAAGCAGACCTATCCAAAAAATCATTATTACTCTAATACCCAATGAGACATCAACTTAGGACAGATCATTGTGGAAGAACTAGACACGATATTGAAAAAAAATCAAAGCAAAAATCTACAGGCCTCGACGAAATACATCCTGAAGTATGGAAGTAAGAGTTTTGCCTCAGCAGTTTTTCATTTATTTTAATTTGAAGAACTGCAGCGGCAAAACTCTTACAGCTATAGCTGCTAAGGTTTGTAATGCTCTGCTTCTCAATCGTATCCAATCTGAAATCAAAATTATTCTTAGGAAAAATTTAAACATCTTTCGAAGGAATCGATCTTCAATTTCACAGATTATGATTATCTGTCGAACCATCGAAGGAGTACGAGCGAAAAATCTCGAGGCAACACTTCTGTTCGTAGATTTCTACCAGACATTTGATTTCATATTCAGAAGAAAGATGGAGAAAATACTACAAGCATATGGTTTGTCTCAAGAAACTGCTCCCGGTATAATCATGCTTTACAAAATCGCGCACCTGATGGCGACACTGACTTCTTTCACATAGCCATTGGAGTCTTACAAAGAAATTCATTAGTGCTATATTCATTTCTATTTTGCCTAGATTACGTACTTCGAACGTCAATAGATCTAATAAAAGAAAAAGGTTCCACACTTAAAAAAAGGCAAGAAGCAGATGATATCCTTCAGAAACCGTGACAGATGCAGACTACACAGATGATCTCGTGCTTCTCACAAATACACTTACCCGAGTCGAATCTCAACAGCATAACCGATATCAAGCAGCAGAAGACAGTGGCCTCTCGTTAAACGCAAAAGAAACAGAGTTTATGGGTTTTAAAAAAAGGAGCCATTTCCACTCTAAGTAATAAGCCTCTGAAATTAGTAGACCAGTTCACATGCCTCGGCAGCAACATCTCATCTACTGAAAGAGATGTCAACATACACCTAGCGAAGGCGTAGAATACTATTAACTGGTTATCAATCATATAGAAATCTGATCTATTCGATAAGATAAAACTGGATTTCTTCGAAGCTGTGGCAATGTCAATACTACTACATGGATGCACCGTATGGACGCTAACGAAGTGCAAGAGAAAAAACTAGATGGAAACTACGCAAGAATATTACGTGCTCTTTTGAAGAAATCCTGGGAGCAACATCTCCAAAAACAGCAGCTGTGTGGCCACCTGCCTCCCATCTTATGAATCATCCAAGTAAGACAAACAAGATATGTGTGGAACTGCAGGGGAAGTAAGGATTCATAAGCAAAGTTCTCTTATGGACCCCTACACATGGACATGCCAGTGTTGGCCGACCAGCAAACACTTTGAATGCTTTTTTTATAGACCTACCAGGAGAAATATATGAGAGGGACGGATGTTGAGAAAGGGAGTCAAGAAACACTGTGCTATCAGCACGATTTGATGATGATAATGATGATGGTCGTTTCTACAAAGCTGATAAAATTTTGAAATCTAGTGTTAACTTTTATGGAACTGAGTAGAAGCTTAAGTTATCATCAGTCAAGTGGCTTCATTCTGTGACGCATCGTCAAAACATTTACAATGAGTATTCATGTACATTCACCAAATTTGTCGTAAATCAAGATTCCTCCACATCAGAACTCGTAAAAGTAATCGAGATCAACTCCTGGAGGTCGACAAAGGGTCGATGAATGTCTGAGGGTCTACAGGAGTTTGATAAACGTGAGGAAGGTCGAAAGCTGAACTTAAAGGGTCGAAAACTGACATAGGAAAATTTTTTAAAAATTATTCTTCCTATACAAAATTACAACAGGGATGGATAGAGAAGAGTCTTACAGAATTTGAGATGTAATTTTCCACACTAATTCATATGGAAATTGGACATTTACCAATTTACTTATTATCCATGCCTGGGGGTCAATAAGGGATCAAAAATTCTATGAAAGAGACGCCATAAATAATATTATTTTTAGTCTCTTGCTTAATATATGAGTGGAATCGATACAACAGAGGACCGGAAGACTGTAAATTGGACTCGTTATCTTAAACCTGGAATTCCCTCACTCAGCGGGGCTAAAAAATATGCTGACTGTATCTCGAGCAGAGAGGTAAGATTCCCCACTCCCCAAAAAGGGGTGTCTAGGGTATAATACTAAACTGATGGTGAGGCTCTAGTTATGAATATTTGGAGAGTGTGGAGTCACCCCTTCATTGGCATTATTCTCAGGTCCACACTGACCCAGAGTGGTAGTACTTGTTATGGTCCCGTCTATGAGTCAAATAGATCTTTTTAAAAATTTTCCGAGTGCTGCGATGTTGAAGTGAGTTCAAACTCCAGTCACGCTATTAGGTTCACTTTCGGGCGACTACCCTTGAGAAAGGCATGAACCCTTTTATCTCCTCAGCTATGGGTTAAATACTATCACTTCTGTTCTTCTACAAGGATGGCTTTGACATAAGATAACCTAAGAAGGTTGATATGCCTTTAAACAAAAGAATCCTAAGTAAAAACGATTCTTATTAGATAAAATACATGATATTATTAACCATTATTATAATTAACCATGCGTACGAAAATATCTTAAACTACACAAAAAATGTAACCATCAACGCCAGTCACCAGATTTTGGTGGCTGACAAGTGCAAATCAAATGATGTGTACGGAGAAAAATGTTTTATTTGAAAAAATGTTTTCCAATGGGCTAAGTAAAGATTTGCAACTACGAGCCAGAGTGGAAAGAGTCCATGGACTAGACACACGTAAATAAAAAGTTCCAGGCGTAGCGGTCAGTAAAGGTCATGCTGACAGTCTTTTTGGACATGTAATTGACCCATCACCATTGGTTTCCTTGAAAAAGTGCAAGTGGAAACAGTACTTCCTATTGCCAATTCCTCAAGCAAAATCCACTTCATTTATCGAATGACCCCTGTACATATATATAGTCATCCAAAGACAGACTGCTTCGTTGTATCACAACTCAGCTGTGTGGCGAGACACACGAGACGCTTTAGCTGAGATTGAAACTCAGCCAACTTTACGTCAGCCTGATAACATAACCTCACAGCCACCAACAGTTTCAACATAGGTGAGGGAATTTAACGTATATGTATTATTTTTTCCATTTGTTTACATTCTACGCAAATGGACATATATATATATATATATATATATATATATATATATATATATATATATATATATATATATATATATATACATATATATATATATATATATATATATATATATATATACTGTCATCCGCAGATAGACTGTTTCGTTGTATCACAACTCTTCAGTGTGGCTAGACACGTAGGACCCTTGAAGCTGAAATCAAAACCCGCCCAACTTTACGTTAAACTTAGTATCTTACCGCTCAGCCAACTGGCGACATACATTATAAGGCATTATGTAGTAGCTTTCGTTTGTTTACATTTTGCCTTACCGGATACCAGAGTGCTTAATTCATTCGAAGAGCTTTGCATTACGCGAGTGGTAGCCGTTAATTCCTTCGCCAGAGTATATATATATATATATATATGTGTGTGTGTGTGTGTGTGTGTGTGCGTGCGTGCGTGCGTGCGCGTGTGTGTGTTCTTTCATGCATATATTGTAATGAATTTCTTGCTATATAATTGGTAATTTTCATCTACATTGCTTTCACCTTACCATATTGAATACGGTACTCCGATAAAAATGGCTGACAAGACTTACATTGGTAACTTCTATAATGGTTCCAAACATGTAACTACAGCTTCTTGATTGCTTGATGAACGTTCAAGAGTCGTATTCATATATATATATATAAATATAAATGAATACGAGAAGAAGAAAAATGTATATAGAATATGTATGTAGGATAGGAATGAAAATATTTTATAGTCACAGGGATCATTACTGCGTTATCACAAAGAAAAAATAGCCCAGTCAGCTGTAACGTAATGGTCAAGGGATTTCGGTCTATGCCTTTGAGTTTAGTTAGGCTGGGAACCTTTCGGCTCAGCACATGGGTTAGTTAGGTGCAAACATTGATGCAGGTGTTAACGCGGGCGAGCGCGGGCGGATGGAGGTGTCACTCAGATGTCACAATAGTCCGAGACGAAACGGGTGACGGAGCGCGAGTGACGGAGCGCACCGGAAGTGCGCAGAGGTTTGTGGAGAATTGAAAGAAAGTTAGAAAGTTGAGTACTAGACGCCAAACGAGGAGGTTCGACTTTTGGGGCTCGCAGACGCGAGGCGAATTTGCGCCCTATGGGGGCCGCTCGAGATGGTGGCCAAATGAATCAGACAGCATAGAAGATTGTGTCTCTCCTCATTATGTCGAAACCTTTAACTCAAAGTTAATAAAAAGGTTTCGTACCCGAACAAGAAGTCGTTACGTGTTACGTGTTTTCGAATTTCGAGATTCCTATGTTCTTTATATGTTATATCGTTACGAACATTATATGTCCATTTCACCCATTTCGCACATGGCCATATTCGTGTACATGGCTATGTAACACAACTAGGACTGCAGAATACACCGACTGCATCTCTGCAGAGGGGTTAAACTCTCCAAATGAGTGTCCTGTATATGACACTAAACAATCTGATGGTGAAGTTCCGGTAATTCTGTAGCTTTGGGGAATGTAGAGTACCCCTTCATTGCTATCACTCCCAGGTTCACTCTGGCCCGGAGTGGTAGCACCTGATAGGGTCCTATCTATGGGTTAAATAGAACTAAATTTCGCTCTTATGCTAAGCAGAATTGTTTGAAATAGAACTGTTTTTGACATTTAAACGGGTTATTCTGTAGCTCCAGCCGACTAGACCTGATAGGAGTCGGTAGTTGTTTTCTTTTAGTGAAATACAGGATTGTTTATGTGCAGTATCCTTCATACTCATCAGACTAAGCTCTGTGAAAAAAATTTATTTCCAAAACTTAAAATGCATAAAGAACATTAAAATAAATAAAATGGCACAAGTTCATATCGTATCAAAAGAGAAGTTTCAGAGCTGCTTTAAAACACGCGGGAATAAAAAGAGTTTAAATTTTGAAGAAAATTAATGCTTCATTCATTATTTCTTCTGTCGAGGTAAACACAGTTTTAGTCTCGATGTTTTTTTTAAAAAGAAACCGTATGAATAAATGTCAAATTGTCATAAATGTTCAGGTGTTATTCAATTTAAACTGATATTTCATTGACAATATTTGTGATGAAGATACAGAGATAAATTCTTAACAATGAATTTAAACTTTAGATTTATTATTTTAATAATCGAATTAAAATCAATAAATCAGTAGCCTGGCGAATAGTTATTAATCGAATTTCGATCTGAAAATTTCACAGTCTAATGTTCTACCAATGAAGAATACATTGGTTTAAATGCATTGACAAGAAAGGAAATTATGTTGAAAATTAAATATATATACATACTGTGGACGTAATAGGCGAGGGGGACTCGACCATTAGTGTTCCTCACTAAGTGACGCATACTTGTAACCTTGTGCCAAAACTAAGCTATTCTTTGTAATTAGTTGCCTATAAATGAGTACCTGATGTAAATGAATATATGGACAGACACACAAACCGATGAAAGTGAAATATTCTGGAAATACAATTATCTTCCGTTTTTATACAAAATCATTTGACAAGAAGATATTTAGTGACCTTGATAATGTTCATGTTCACATACATACACACGCACTTATACATTTAAACGTTTGCATGAGGATGTACATAGGTTGCTTACTAAGTCCGTAGGATAAGAATGAAAAAACAAACATTTATTTTACTCATTTTTTTTTCTATATAATCTTCTTTCTTATCAGCGCATACAACACAACGCTTTCGTGTTGCTCATGTAGTTTAATAATTAGCTAGCTAAATTCGCAACCGTTTTCAGTGGGTTCGATCCTCTTTGGGTGTCCTATACTTCTGGCCTTGTGCTACATCTAAGTTAAGCTGAGTAATTAACAAAAGCACAACGCTTTTTCATTAATTACATATTTGCAACATTATACAGTGGAAAGTTCAGGTGAAAAATTAATGCTTACAAGTCAGACTACTGACTTATTGATCCCCTCTTTTAGACCATGATTATTACAACAAGACCAAGCATCCTCTCTTTATTTAAGTCTTGAAGGCTAATGAAGAAGAACGTTTTTATTTTACGCAACAGATAATTATTTTTCGACATTATTTCCTTCGCTGCTAATGCAGTTAACTCAGCAGGATACAAAATAGGCAGATATTCCCAGTAGCAAACCTCCCATTTACTATGAAAAAAAATATCACACTAAGCTACATCTGATGGTGAGGCTCCACTTATGAAGATTCATTGAAATTACTCCCAGGTCCATTTTGACCCGCAATGGTAGTACCTGTTAGGGTCTTATTTGCGGGTCAAATAGATTTGTTAAAAATTATTTGAATTCGATTGGAACACTTGATGTCATATAACGGTAAAGTATGTAAAAATATGTAAAATAGTCTTTTTGAAATCGAATAATTGTTTACTAAAAATTATTTAGTTTGATTTGGTTTGATTTTCTGATATATCATTCATTGTCGATAAGTTAATGGCAAATTCTGTTTTTACACGTAAATCAAATATATGATTTGTAAACTCATTTTGTAGATACACATAGTTAAATGATCAAACAGTTCTATTTGACATGATTCAATTCATCAAAAGGCATTTGTTTCCACTCAGTTTAAATGTCAAACTGTTCTATTTGACTCAAAGATAGGATCCTCATAGGACCTACCACTCTGGACTATAGTGGACCAAGGAGCGATAGCAATGGGGTACACCGCATTCCCCAAAGCTCCAGCATTATTGGAGCCTCACCATCAGATTGTTTAATGTCATACTCAGGACACTCCTTGGTGGGTAGGGCTCTTACCTCCTCTGTAGAGATGTAGACGGTGTATTCTATATCCCCAGCCAATTGGGCTAACTAAAGATTATTATTAGGTTGGTTGGGTTTTATGGCATATCAACCTTTGTAGGTTATTTAATGCCAAATTCATTTTTATGCAAATAGTTCTATTTAAAAAAATTCACTTTAGCATGAGTACCCAGTTTAATTGCCAAAAACATTTCTATTACAAGCTATTCAGTTTAGTCAATCCATTTTTATGCAAATAGTAAGTTCTATTTCAAACAATTCAGTTTAGCATTAGCAATCGGCTTGATTGCCAAAAACAGATTCTATTTCAAGCTATTCAGTTTATTCAAACAGTTCTAATTCAGCTAATTCATTTTAGTATAAGTAGAGGTTTTGTTTACACACAGTTAAATGTCAAAATAGTTCTATATTAAAAAAATCAGTTTAGTGCAAGTACAGTTTCAATGTCAAAAACAGTTCAATTTCAAACAATTCAGTTTAGCATAAGCACGCAGTTTAAATGTAAGTACAGTTTAATTGTAAAAAAAAATTCTATTTTAAGCTATTCAATTTAGTCAAACAGTTCTAATTCAAACAATTCAGTTTAGCATAAGCATGCAGTTAGTTCTATTTAACCCTTAGATGGGGCCTAATCAGGTGCTACCATTCCGGGCCAAAGTGGACCTTGGAGCAATGGCAATGAAGGAGTACTCCACATTCCCCAAAGCTCCAGCATCACTGGAACCTCACCATCAGATTGTTTAGTATCATACCCAGGACACACATTGGGGGGGGGGGTCTTACCCCTCTGCAAGGAAGCAGTTGGTGTATTCTACAGCCCCAGCTGACTGGGCTAACTGAAGATTATTAGTTACTTGAAATCATGTAACTGTGTACAAAGAAATGACTATTATTGAAAAGAAATAATTACTTTAAACTTTATAATTATTAGTATTGATAATGCTTGATGTACAATTACGTGCAAAATCTCTTCAGAAACATCTACACAAAAATATAAATCTGAAAGTATAATAAACGCAATTCACTAACATAAAATAACCCAAGCCATTAAAATCAATCAAACAATCAATCAGTGCGAATCGAAGATTATACGGTGAAATTTAGCCAATAACTATCCGGCTCCGGGTTTATTCATTCAACCTCATGTATTTACGTGAACAATAAAAGAAAAAAGAGTGAAGAGAAGATCAAGATGTTTGTAGCTTGACATGTAGTATTTAGTTGGTTTTTACATGAAACTTTTACAGTATATTAAATAAATATAAATAATGGAGAACAGTTGGATAAGGTGCATTAGCAAAGAAAGAGATCATGTTAAAACAAAGTATTTTTGTATAAAAAAATAATGAGTAAAAGTAATTATAAACGGAGACGAGTGACCCATTAGATAAAAGAAAGATGGCTGATAAATCAAAAAACAAATGAACATATGTGGGTTACTCTATGAGTAAGTGAGCAAGGTAAAAAATAAGAGAAACAGGTAAAGATGAACAGAGAGAGAGACAGACAGAAAGACAGAGAGAGAGAGAGGGAGAGAGAAAAGGGATATGGCGTATTTTTCTGATGTATCACAGGGAGTGGGGAATACGCACCCTAAAAAGAGCACATAGCTAGTTGCCAGTCTTTTAATATCCCGCCACCTCACACCCACAACACGTATATAAGAGAAACTCTATAAAGCATGAGAGTTGTAAGTTCACATGAAAAGCATCGAGAATTCACTACTCCTCCTCCACTCGCCATTTACGCTGAGGCTGGGAATTTGTTTTGAAGAAAGTCTGTGAGGAAAGCTTTTTCGGTTGGATTTTTTAAGAAAAGGAAAGAAAAAAATACCAAAAGGAAAACGCTTTTTATTTCTGAAAGGATAAAAAGGATTGGAAAAAAAAACAAACTTTAATCGATAAAAGGTACTTAGATTTAACGGTTTACCGTAATTTCATTCTTTTCTTCCCTTCTCCAATCAATCTGGTTATATATATATATATATACATATATATATATATATATATATATATATATATATATATATATATATATATATATATATATATATATATATATACATATATACATATATATATATATATATATATATATATATAAGCCTGCTTCTTTACTGAAAATTCTTTTCGGCTTTTATCTAATTAATCTGCATTTTCGAATTCATTCACTCTACCTTTCTTACTTTTTTTTTTCTCGTTTGCTACGAACAAAACCTTCACCCATCGAATATATATATATATATATATATATATATATATATATATATATATATATAATCTGTGTGTGTGTAGTTTTTTTTTTTCTTTTTGTTCTGATTTCATTTCTGTTGATACCGTTCCAAAACTGTTTTTTTGTCTTTTTTTTTTAGTGGTGGTGGTGGGGGGGGAGAAGGTTCCTTCAACTTAGTCTATGTACAATACTATTTCAGTAGTCCCGTTCAAAATTAGGCTTCTCTTTTAGCAAGAATCAAAGTGTTGTGTCTGTTCTTAACAGTTTCATATCTAATTCGCCTCCCAAAATCCTAACCCCCATATGTTTTGGAAATGTCTGGACAAATTGAAAAGATTAGAGCTACACGATCTTTCAATATCAATCGATTCTTAAGCTTAGTGCTTGATTAAACCAATAATTCTAAGTTTCAGAATACTGGGAATAAAAATCTAAGTAAATCCACTGTAAAACAATCTTAATTATATTTTTTTCAAAAATTCTCTTTATATTTGTTTATTACGGTAACGCAACGAAATAGCGAGGTTTTTATTAAATCAATCCACTTAAAATGTTCTTTTTAAATAAAGACATTTCCAGGTAAATTTGCAGCTAAATGATAATTTTGTGGGGTCTGTATTCGCACTGAACGTAATTTTTTAATCATCCTAATTCTTGATATAATTCTAACTAGTATCTCATATTTATCTATAATATTGACCAAGAAATCAAATTAGTCAATATAATAGATAAATATGAGATACTAATTAGAATCCTTCACTCCTTCCTAAATAAATGCATCAATATATTCATAGACTGCTGTTAACAACGAAATTCTAATAAGAATCCTTCACTCCTAAGTAGAAGCATCAATATAATCATCGATAGCTGTTACAGCGACAACTCAATGAATTCACGGTTCGTTTAGTGCTTTATATAGGCATATATAATTTTGTAATACTCCACTTTGATCTTTGCCAAAAACCCGAAGTGATGCATTTCAAATGGGACCGCAGAAATTGGATTGTACCACAATCTATTACGTTCTTTGCGTTGTTAGAGCAGAGTTTGTTCGTTTTGTTTTGTTTTTTGTTTTGTTTTATTTGTGGGGGTATTTTTTTTCTACTGCTTTTAGATCCGTGGGCAAAGGGCGTTCTGTAGGATTAGGTTATCACTCTTGCTTAAAAACTATCGTGTTCCCATGAAATATTTTACTTGGAAGCTTATTCTAATAAATATTTCTACTGAAAGAAAAAAAAAAGAATAAAAAGAGCCATGGTGAACTTACAAGAGGATACAGAATATCGATATCAAACGGACCATTTGGTATTTCGCATGTCTTCAGAGTCTCGATACTGCAGGGACGGATTTTCACCTGCTGAGGCCCTTAGCTATCAGAAATTTGAGACCCTTTTCTAAAAAAAAACTTGGCTAAAAAGATATTTTTTTATATTAATGATATATATATATATATATATATATATATATATATATATATATATATATATATATTTGACTCGGGATGAAAGCAAGATGTTATAAATATCAGGGTATATATTCCCTTTCTCACAGAGAAAAAAGTAAGAAAAATTGTGGTAATGTAAATGTAATAAAGATTCTTGGACAAGATATATATATATATATATATATATATATATATATATATATATATATCATCACAAGTCATGCTGTCAGCACGGATTTCCCTGACTCTCTCTCCTTATCCGTCTCTATAGCCCATCGCTCCTGGCAGGTTTTCCAGTGTGTGTGCGCTTTATGAATTAGTGTTAAGAATAAAAACTAATGATATGAAAAAAAAAAAGATCTAAGCAATTCTAGAGGCAGTGTGGCCCAAAGCTAAAGTTTATTTAGCTTATAGATAAATCCAACACCGATATACTTTTTGATATTTAGATAAGCCGTATCATAAATGGATGTCCGTTATATAATACAAAGTAAATTCTCGACCTCCATTTTTCTCATAATCTTATTGTCTTCGTAAGGAAGCAAATAGATACCCGACTTTTATTACAATTTCTCTCTGTGAGGAGGCGAATATATGCCCTGATATTTATTACATCTTGTCTTCATAGGGAGTCGAATAAATATGCCGAAATTCTTTTTACATTTTTTCATCCTGAGGAGACAAATAAAAACCCTGATATTCTTCTAGCCTAGCAAGTCACCTTATTGTTGTGGAATGATTAACAAACTTGTCTTATAGATTGTTACTAGAGAGTTTGAGCCTCACTGTGTATCCCAAATTTATGGCCTTGTGTCTAAAGTAAGCTATGCGTAGTAAATAAATGCTTCAAGCTTTAACCGAGGCATGACTGGCTCGCAAAGTATACCGACAAATTATTGGGAAGGGGTTTTTCACGTGGGATACATATGTATTTTATGAATGGAAATTTAAGGGCTTGTATCTTCCCTAATGCTTAAGCAAGTCTCCACTGTGTAGGATCGCTTTTTTTGTTAATATTTATTGGTCACCAACATATTGATTCTAGCACAAGGCTCATGTATGCCGCATAGCAGTCAGATATTTTGCAAATTCCCGATTAAGTGTAAAAAATGCAGGGAATTATAATGTTGTCAGTTATTCTGAGCATTTAGATAGAGCAAATTTCAAGATCCTGACAGACAAAAAGTGGGCGTTTCACGAGTTGTAATGGTTAGCCGGTGAGACTAGCAGACTATCACTACTATATCGACTCTCACTGAGTGCCCCATACTTCTGGTATGGTGCCAAACTAAGTCCAGTTTTGTAGATGACTGGCAAAAGGTGTGAGAGTTGCGCATTCCATTGTCATAGGCTTCCCTGATTTTTAATTAAATATTGTAATCAATGTTTCAAAAAATTTTTCTTTAAAAGAGAAATTCTTTACTAGTTAAAGTACCAGTACAACGCCGGGTATGAGATGAAAACTTTAATCGTAGCTGGTTACTTAATCTTTATAGTCAATCAAAAATCCATACAAAACAGTCGCAAATGGTAATTGTTACTCTAAAAGATAAATCCACATGAAAGAAAAGAGATCTGACAATTACATTAAATATTACCTTATAAAGTTTATATCATACTGTGACAAATTTCAAGGAGAAATAAAGAAATGTAAAAGATTTATAATGACAGTAAACAATTCTTAAATCAAGGGTTCAAAATCAAATATTAAAAAAATTTCTTTTTATCTATTTCATTTTTCTTAACTTAACTTAAAAATCTCTTTTTGTCGATTTAAAACAGCAGGAAATGTCCCAATAGCCAACGTACTGAACTGCGACTACTTAATAAGCGGGGTGTTTTGGCTTGGTTTGGGTGGGTTTTATCAACCATTGTAGGTTATCTAATGCTAAATCTTATATATTAAATATGATTTGAAAACACATTTCTGATAATGTTATTAAACGAGCCTGAGCTCATTTGTTTGCATACAGTTAAATGGTTTCAAGTATTGCAACACACCACCAAAAACTCAATTAAACATAAGTCGTTTGTTTACACACAGTTAAACAGTTCTATTTTTAATAATTCAATTTAACATAAGTCATTTGTTTGTACTCAATTTCAATTTAAACAGTTCTTTTTGACCCATTAGTAGGACTCTATCAGGAGCTACGATTCCGGGCCAGAGTGGGCCAGGCAGCGATCACAATGAAGGGGTACTCCATATTCCCCAAAGCTCCTGCATTACTGGAGCCTCACTATCAGATTGTTTAATGTCATATCCAGGACGCTCGTCGGTGTTGTTGTTGTTGGTGGTGGTGGTGGGGGTCTTACCAACCTCTCTGCAGAGATGCAGTCGGTCTATTCTTCATAGCCCCAGCTAATTGGGTTTGAACTCCAATCGCGCTATTACGCACACTTTCGAGTTGGAAAAGGCATGAACCTCCCGTATCCCACAGCTATTAGTTAAGTAGTGCTACTTTTGTTCAACAAGAAACGCTTTGGTATTAAACAACTCACGAAGTTTAATGTGCCATTAAACAGAGAAACCAAACCTATTAAAAATTTACCCTGGTGACAGGGATAAATTATGATTATTACGATAAAATATAAATTTACATAATCGAAAAATTAACAGAATTTTGGTTTATATCAACTTAAGAAATTGATATTTTTGTTAAAAAAAATAATGAAGTTTTGTAAGGTTCTTTCTTTTTTCTTTTTTGGTGGGTGGAAATGCTGAATTAAACAAATCGAGACTCATGTGCCGCTCAACCAAAAAATGGTCTTTCAATATTCCTCCATTGGGACGCCTCAGACGCCGAGCAATAAACTCAACCCTAGAAAACAGTGAGAAAGGCTTTCCTCGACTAAAAGTTTATTAATAAGGAGTATCTAACCGACCTCTCACCAAGTTGATATATGACACAAGGTCGTTTTATAGTGAGGAGCCACGAACAAATCAAGACTCATGCGCCGCTTGACCACAAAATGCTTGGTCCCTTTGGCGCTCCTCTGCATAGCAAGTACAACCTGGTGGGAAGGCCCCCCTGTGACCAAGCGATTCATTTCAATTACTTCAACCTGGCGCGAACCCGAGGCAGACTCCCAAAAACCAGAGGCCAGAAGAGTACTCAATAAGTGGAAGACTCTTGCAATAAAGAATAATTCTACAATAATTTTAATTAAACGATGCTCTTATCGTAATTAAAAGAAAGGGAATTATCTCAAATGAAATTGTTTGGTTAGGTTTGGTTTATGGTATATCAACCATTGTAAGTTATTTAATCCATTTGATGCATATCCATTTTATACATATAAACAGTTCTAGTTCAAACAATTAAGTTTAACGTAAGCACAGTTTAGTTCTATTTGACCCATAGATAGGACACTATCTAGTGCTACCATTCCTGGCCAGAGTGGACCTGGGAGAGATGGCAATAAAGGAGTACTCCGTATTTCCCAAAGCTCCAGCATTACTGAAGCCTCACGATCGGATGGTTTAGTGTCATATCTAGGATACTCGTTGAGTGGGTGGGGGGTCTTACCCTTCTGCAGAGAAGCAGTCGGTGTATTCTACAACTCCAGCCGACTGGGCCATAGGAAAATTGAGGTTTATCAAAATGTCAGAGTGTTTTTTCTTAATTAAATAGAAAATCTATAGTTCTTGCTAGTTCCGACTGAGAGAAGGACAACTCGTCGTAGTGTAATGATTGACAAATTAGTCTTACAAGACTAATTACAACTGAATTGTGAGTTCGATCCTTACTAGGTGCCCAATAATTCTAGTCTCACTTTTTAAGAAAAAAAATGGAGGCCCCTCAGGTGGTATGATGAACTGCATGCTCAGTTAGCAAGTCATTGTTGGTAAGTTTGATTCTAACTATGCCAAACTAAGATAAGCACAGAAAAATACGTACTCTGATAATTACTTCCCTCCTCACGATCTGCTCCAAAAACTTAGCCTTTTGCAGTCCAAATGACTAAAAAAATATAAACTAAAAACATAAGTTTTCATTGAATATAAATTGCAGTAATTCAAAAAAGTAAATGTGTTTGTCTATGTACATTTGTATAATATATATATATATATATATATATATATATATATATATATATGTGTGTGTGTGTATGTGTGTGTGTACATTTGTATAATATATATATATATATATATATATATATGAGGCGTGCTCAAAAAGCATTGTGACTTAAACTGTATTTACTAAAAAAGAAACAAGCAATGAATGGTAATTTCCAACAAAAGAATCCTGTTGGCATTCAATTCACTTATTCCAGCGAGTTCTCCACTGCTCGAAGCATCTCTGAAAATTCTCTTTTGATATGGCATGAAGCAATACTGTCGTATTTCTTTTAACGTCTTTCACCTTCTGAATAAAAAAAACCTCTAATCCTTGTGACGAATTTTCAGTTGAATAACAATTATGTTTTGCGGTCACACATTCTTGTGTTTAGTAAATAACTGCAGATCAGAAAGGTTTCGTTCCTTTTTTTAATGGCATATCAACCTTCTTAGGTTATTCAACGCCAAAAGCCATCCTTGTCAAAGGGTAGTGGTACAATTTAACCCCTTGCTGGGGTAATGAGTGGGCTCATACTTTTCTCAAGGGTCCGAAAGTGAACGTAGTAGCGCGACTGGAGTTCGTACCCTCTAATTACGATGTCACAGTTCAGTAGGGTAGCCATTGCACCACGAGGACTCACCCCAGAATTCAAAAATTATCGAGAATCGTCACTATTTCGTCTTAATAGCACTCCTTTGTATCATAAGTTGCTAAACTGGGCTCACATAGTCGTCTTCATGTATAAAATAAAACAATAAATGAACAAATCAATCAAAACAATAAAGAAATAAAAAATAAATAGATAAATTGTAGAACAAAAGGATAATAGATAAATTTAAATAAATGAATAAATAAATAATAATAATGAAAAGAAAGATAAGTATCTGGACCTTGCAAGGGAATTGAAGAAACTGTGGAACATGAAAGTGACGGTGATACCAATTGTAATTGGTGCTCTTGGTACAGTCACCAAAGGATTGGTATAGAGAATGAAGGACTTGGAAATAAGAGGACCAATGGAGACCATACAAACTACAGCATTATTAAGATTGACCAGAATACCGAGGAGATTCCAGGAGACTTAAGGAGACTTGCTGTCACTTAAACTCCAATGAGAACCTATTGGCTAACTGTTGTGGAAAACTCGAAAAGGGGTAAAATAATGAGAATAACAATAATGATAATAATATTAGTACAAACAGATCACCTAATCCCGGCCAGACGACCAAACCTAATGATAGTTAACAAAAAAGAGATCTTGCCGAATAGTGGATTTTGCCGTCCCGGCCAACCACAAAATGAAAATCAAAGGAAAGGAAAAGAGAGATAAATACTCAAACCTAGCCAGATAACTAAAAAGCTATGGAACATGAAGGTGACTGTGATACCGATTGTATTTGGTGCACTTGGAACGATCCCCAAAGGCTTGGTAAGAGAGGCTGGAAGAGTTGGAAATCAGAGGACGAATTGAAAACATCCAAACTATAGCAGATTACTAAGAAGAGTCCAAGAGACTTGAGACTTGCTGTCACTCAGTCTCCTGCGAAAGACCATCAGCTAAACGCTAATGAGAAAAATTCGCAAGGAATAATAATAATAACTAGCACAAAACGAGTATAAAACAATGCTTGATCGGGCGAAGAAGGTGATCCATGAGGAATTGCTCAAGAGATTAAAATTAAAAGATTAAAATTTGACCGTACTACCAAATGGTATATACAAAAGCGAGAATTCTTCCAAGAGAATGAGGCACCATTTTTTCAATTATTTGTATCAACAGGCCTTCGAAATGATTTGAATGCCTTCGAAATAAATTCTTCAGACATTTTATTCCATTCCTCCTCAACAGTAGTCTTAAGCTAACCAATATTTGGATGGGAAGTTGCATTTGTTTTGTTTTCTAAAACGCCTCATATAGCGTTATCAAAAGGGTTAAGGACTGGGTTTAAATCTTAATTGCTGTCCTCACAGTTTTCTCGTGGACTTTTAATTCACTAGAATGCTTTCTTATTGACATTGTAGGGTCCTTCTTAATCGTCGTAACGAGAGCTGTTAAAAAGCCCTCTTTTCGTTTTTTGTCCAATCCTCCACTCCCCCCTTTTCCTAAAAAAATTTTTTTTCAGTAAAAACTTTTCTTTGCTTTATATACAGTAGACAAAGAAACTTTGGCTTAGTTTCGGGGTTAAACAAACCATAGTTTCTTTGTCGTTTCTTAACTTGCTCATTCATATTGGACTGAGTTTTAATAAAAATAAAAAAAAAGACCTTTGATAATTGAGCAATTCATGAAAATTCAGATTTATCGTGTTTTTTAAGAAATTGAACTTATCAGTTTGAAAAAAAAACGGTTTAAAAATTATCAAATATGTTGCTTCCGCATCCTGTATATGTACATATAGTTGTACATTTCGCCTAATGCTAATACCCTTCCTGCTATGGGTAAATAGTGGAGTAGTATGAGCTCTTTAACCTTACTATGGCAACCAGTCTAGGAGAAGGAAAACTGAATTCCAATCAGTTAAACTTTGCAAAAAATAAACCTTATACCGAATCCTGCTCATACGTGGGGGTTAGGTATATATATATATATATATATATACACAAATATACTTACATACATACGTGTGTTTTGCGTGTATGTGTATGTGTTGTATTGGTTGCTTGGTTTTATGGTATGTCAAATCTTATTGAAGAATTTAGCCCCGATCTCTTTTTAAAGCAAATACATGGTTTCAAGTATTCTAATCTAATACTAATAATTTGCATGTAATCATATGGTTTCAAGTAAATCTATTAAATACTAACAATTTTTAAATAGGTATATTCGACATTTAGCTAGAAACAGGTACAACCAAAATCTATTTGAAGGACCAGGTTATAATAGCAAAGGGAATATTAAGTATTATTTATTACCAAAATCTATTTGAAGGACCAGGTTATAATCGCAAAGGGAATATTAAGTATTACTTATTACCAAAATCTATTTGAAGGACCAGGTTATAATCGCAAAGGGAATATTAAGTATTATTTATTACCAAAATCTATTTGAAGGACCAGGTTATAATCGCAAAGGGAATATTAAGTATTATTTATTACCAAAATCTATTTGAAGGACCAGGTTATAATCGCAAAGGGAATATTAAGTATTATTTATTACCAAAATCTATTTGAAGGACCAGGTTATAATCGCAAAGGGAATATTAAGTATTATTTATTACCAAAATCTATTTGAAGGACCAGGTTATAATCGCAAAGGGAATATTAAGTATTATTTATTACCAAAATCTATTTGAAGGACCAGGTTATAATCGCAAAGGGAATATTAAGTATTATTTATTACCAAAATCTATTTGAAGGACCAGGTTATAATCGCAAAGGAAATATTAAGTATTATTTATTACCAAAATCTATTTGAAGGACCAGGTTATAATCGCAAAGGGAATATTAAGTATTATTTATTACCAAAATCTATTTGAAGTATTATTTATTACCAAAATCTTCAGCATTGAAAAACTTTAACCAAATATACGAACATGGACTCTTGGTTTGGTATCTTTATTTAATGGCACATCAACCTTCATGCGTTATTTAATGCCAAAGCAAATCTTGTAGAAGAACACTAATGATACTATTTAACCCATAGCTGGGGGAACAAGGAGGTTCATACCTTTCCCAAAGCTGTTCGTCCGAAAGTGAACGTAATAGCACGACTGGAATTCGAACTCGCTTACTACAATCTTACAGCCCAGCATGTTTACCATTACGCCAAGGGGGCTCCCCAAATATCCATCAGTTCATAAATACGTAGACTTGTGCAAAAAATTCTACATTGTAGTTAGATCTTAAAACCAAACCTGATTTTTTTCCAGTAGAGAGAGGGAGTTTCAATACAGTAGAGTTTAGTAATGAACAATACCTAATGATATCCGTTTTAACTGCGTAATGTTCCACAAGGAATAATAAAATCCTGATATCCTTTTGGTTTTGAAAAAAATGATTTTTTTCTAAAAAAATTGGTTGGCGTGTACTTATATATTGACGATGCTCTCTCTCTCTCTCTCTCTCTCATATATATATATATATATATATATATATATATATACAGAGGATGTTTTAAAAATGTTAACATTTCCATGGAAATCCCATAATGTTGTGATGATTTTAAAGTCTGCTTCTATTTACCACTAATGGCCCTGTCAGCTGGGTCTGCAGAATACACTGACTGCATCACTGCAGAGCAGTAAAACCTCCCAACCAATGTCCTAGGTATGACGCTAAACAATCTGATAGTCAGGCTCCCGTAATGCTGGAGCTTTAGGGAATATGGAGTATCTCTTCATTGCCATTGCAACCAGGTTGCACCTGATAAGGTCTTATTTATGGGTCAAATAGGACTAAACTGTTTAATTACGCTAAACTGAATTGTTTGAAATCAACTGTTTTTACATTTAACTGTGTTGACAAAAAACTACATTTAAACCAATGACTAAATGTGTGTAAACAAAAGACTCAACTTACGCTAAAGTGAATTGCTTGAAATTAAGTGAAATCATTTAACTGTGTGCCAAAAAAAAAAAAAGAGTCCAGATTTGTTTAAAAATGTTATCTTCAAAATGTGTTTAGAAGTCATATTTAATATATACATAAAAAGGATTTAGCATTAAATGACTTACAATGGTCGATATGCCATAAAACCAAACCAAACCAAACCAAACCTATTAACCATCATTGTCAATACATTATTGGAATCTTCCTTGGGAGGACTCCATAACATAGTTCTGTTTTTCTCTTATAAATACTCCCATAGAAATATCAGATTTTTTAATCAACTGTGGGAGATTACAAGAATATGTTGACAGGGATGGTAAACATCTGGAGAAGACTGTTTAAAATCATATTATAAAAGTACTCCCCTAAGAGTGTTGACATTTTTTTAATCACCACCTGTACATGTATATATATATATATATATATATATATATATCGTAGAATAGTCTTTATATCATATTATTCAGTCTTTAATTATCTGTTACTTGTTTATTATTTTCTTGCTTTGTGGTGTTTTCTGTTTGTCTGTGTCTTCTGTTGTTTGTCGATATCCTTACAAACCAGCTCTAAAGGAAAGCCATCTTCATCGTAGGGCCAGGTGAATAGCAGTCACAGTCATGTCTGAGCCAATAATTATTGATGACCGGGAAATTAACTTGGACCCCGTTGCCAAGACAGAGCTGCTTCCGGAACGGGAGGTGAAATTCTACCTTACTTTTATGGCAAACGCAGACACCGATCTTGGTGGAATCAACAAAGATCAGTTCATGATTGTCGCTCGTCAGATTGGTTTCAGCAAACTCACAGTCGAGGTAAGAAACAAATACATTTCTTTTTCTATTGATCACTGAAATTATACTACTCTCTAGTAGTCTGTGTACTTGTATGTTATATTATTAACTCCAAGACGAAAATATATCAATATATACGATATGTCATCAAAAAGAATGAAACTTTAAATATATCATCATCATCGTCATCATCATCATCATCATCATCAATGCGTACCAACAGCATGGACTTCTTTGACAATCACTCTCGCCACCGGTCCCTATCGGCTATCGATCTTGGTATGTTATCTAAGCAGAATCCAGCTGGTGAATGTATTTGCCGATTGGCTAACACTAGTGGGTCTATGTGTTGGAGTTCATCAAACATCGCTCATGAGCTTGTCTTAACTTTTCCAGCAGTGTCAAGCATGTCCGGTTCTTCTACATAGATTGTTTGTGTGATCGGAAGTAAGTGGCTGAACATCTGCTATTTTATGGGTTGGTGTTTTGAGGATTTTTTTACAACAGCACGAAGTATTCTTACGGAGTTCACATCCAGTTTTTTCTCCGCGTTTTGTTAGAGTCCAAGTTGTTCAGCCATAACGTAGTACTTATACGGTTACAACTTAGAAGTATATATATATATATATATATTGAGATATATAATTGTAAATATTGAGTTATATAAATGTATATATATATATATATATATATATATCTTTAAGAAAGATATTTTCGTGCCTATTAATTCAGTTCCCCCTCCATTGAAGAGTACGTATACATTATGTGGTTTCATCTCATTTTATTTTATTTTATTTTATTTTTATTCATTTACCTTAAATCTCAATTTAATCCTATGTTGTTTTTTTTTATCTAAGTATTATCTATAATTTTTCTCTAGTTTAAATTTATTCCTATGTCTACATCTAGCTATTGATTCACATCTCTTATTTAACAATTTTTCAGGGTCTGGGTTTATCATTAGGAGGGTAACTGAATTAATAGGCATGAAAATAAAATTGAAATGAAACATTTTAATTTCAAATTTTGAATCTAATTTAATATAAGTATTACTGTATCCTTACGTAAAATTATTAAAGAAAATTGTATTTATCTAAATTAGTATTAAATCTGGAGTTTTAAGTCGAAAAGTATTTAGAATTTAAAAAATAAGAATCAAAAAATTAATTTACTATAATTCCAACCGGCAATGAAATTTTAAAAAAACTTGAAGTGGGATAAATGAGGAGAAAACTCTTCACCCCTCTTCTTTTCCCTCCCACCCTTCATTCCTGTGTCTATTCTGAATTATTTCATCCATAAGATCTGAAGAAGTCCTGTTAATTTTTGTTTGCTTGTTGGTGTTTTTGATTTATATCAAAAACCCATAACAAGATGGAAATAAATTTATAATCCTAATGCAACCGATTTTTGTTTTTTCTTAAAGAAATTATTGCTCTGTAATGTCAGTTACATTGAGCTCTTTACCAGGAAAATTTAAATGTTCTCAGCTGAATGTTTTTTTTACCAGATGGAATTACTCCCAACTCCGATTTAACTGGACCGAATAATACCATATATATATATATATATATATATATATATATATATATATATTGAGATATAAATATATATATATTGAGATATATATCATCATCAATATCATGTCGTGCCACCAGCACGGATATCCCTGACCCTCTCTCGCCACTTCTCCCTATTATTCATCGCCTCTGGCAGGTCTTCAGGGTTACATCCTGTGTCCTCACATAACTGCTGTATGTAAGTTCGAGCTGGTCGTCCTGCTTTTGCTTGGCCATGTGTGGGGGTCCATAGGAGTACATCACTTATGAGCTCGTCCTTGCTTCTCCAGCAGTGTCCTGCGTGTCTGTTTCGTCTAACTTGTATAGTTTTCGTGATGGGAAGCAAGTGGCCGTATAGTTGGTGTCTCGTGGGGTGTTGTCGCCAGGACTTGTTCAATATTGCTCTCAACATTCTTGTGTAATTGTCGTCGTTTCTTCTCCAGCCGTTTAGTTAGCGTCCATGTAGTGCATCCATATAGCAGTATCGATACAACCGCTGCCTGGAAGAAACTGCGTTTCATTTTATCGGTCAGATCTGATTTCCATATGATCGATAGCCTATCGATAGCTGTCCATGCTTTCGTTAGTCGCGTGTCGATGTCTTTTTCGGTTGATAAGACGCTACTTCCTAGGTAGGTGAATTTGTCTACTAGTTTCAGAGAGGTTCCGTCTAGTGTGGTAATGTTGCCCGTTTGGTTGTAACACATATATTCAGTTTTGTGTGCATTGACATGGAGGCCAATGCCTGCTGCGGCTCGTTCCAGACTATGCAGTAGTGTCTCTACTTGATTAGGCGTATTCGCCAGTAACGCCAAGTCATCAGCGTAGTCGGTGTTGGTGATTGTTTTTGCGGGGTACCTTTTGCTTCTTTTCTTCGTCAGCTCGAATCCATTTTCTCTGATTTTGTCGATCGAAGTTCTAAGCACGTAGTCTAGACAGATGATAAAGAGGTATGGGGCTAGTGTGTCTCCTTGTAGTACTCCTGCAACAATGTTGAAGTATTCCGTGTCTCCATCTGGTGAAGGTACTTTCACTTTGGTGTTTCTGTAGAGAATCGTTAATGCTGCTACGGTTTCTTTTGGTAGGCCGTATGCTAGTAGGATTTGTTCCATCTTCCCTCTGTGGATGGAATCGAAGGCCTTGGTAAAGTCGACAAATAGTAATGTCGCCTGAAGGTTTTTTGCCCGAACGCCTTCAAGGATTCTACGGATATATATATATATATATATATATATATATATATATATATATATATATTGATATATATATATATATATATATATATATATATATATATATATTGATATATATATATATATATATATATATATATATATATATATATATTGATATATATATATATATATATATATATATATATATATATATTGAGATATATATATATATATATATATATATATATATATATTGAGATATATATATATATATATATATATATATATATATTGAGATATATTGAGATATATATATATATATATATATATATATATATATATTGAGATATATATATATTTTGAGAGATATATATATATATTGAGAGATATATATATATATTGAGATATATATATATATATATATATTGAGATATATATATATATATTGAGATATATATATATATTGAGATATATATATATATATATTGAGATATATATATATATATATATATTGAGATATATATATATATATATATTGAGATATATATATATATATATTGAGATATATATATATATATTGAGATATATATATAATGACATATATATATATATTGATTCAATTAATCTCAACTATTTTAGACTTTAGATCATCGTCTAGAGAAAAGTTTTTAGAAAATTTTTAAAAGTTGATATGTTATAAGAAAACGACGAAAAATGAACTGGTGCCATAACATATAAATTCTTTCTATGAAAATTACTTCCTTGTATGCAAGTTTCTTCAACTGATTTTTATATGATCTCAGCTATTAGGACACCTGGCACTGAACTCCTTATTTTGAAGATATATATTAAGCATGGGCGAGTTGAATTTAGTGAAATTAGGTAATAGCTGCTCCCATTCCGAATCAGAATATACCTGAAAAAGTTCCAAAACCTTGAGCCTCACTACCAGATAAAGTTTAATGTCATGTCAAGAACACATTTTTTGTGGTGAGGTGTCTTACCCAACTACAAGGAGTGCAGTCTTCGTATTCTGTGCCCTACCGATAAGATGGATTTTATATATATATATATATATATATATATATATATATATATATATATATATATATATATATATATATATATATAGTGAAATGAACAAATGTTCATGAAAACGATTTTTATCGAAAAAAAAAAAAACGTATCGAATCTGAAGGTGTATTTGCCCGAACTGAAATGAGTAAGACGTTAATCTTCATCATTAAGACGTCGATGAATTATTCCATTATCTATCCCAGCACCTCCCTTTTACTTCAAAACATAGGTAGAAAGACTTATTCCATGAGGAATAAAACGCACAAAATTGAGAAGTTGAAGCAAATCATCTGGCTGGCTATTATCATTTGCAACAGTATCGCCATCTTAGCGGAACGAACAACCGCTGAAAATTGAGGGTACATTTTAGATATTTTTTCACTTAGAAAATTAATGTACTATTACCAAAAGAATTCTATCCTATTTATTTCAAAATTAAAGCTACTGTGATAGCCTGTTAGGGAATAAGCATTTAGACCTGATATTTGGCTTGTCTTTATTGCATGGAATAAATTCATTGGTAATTATTAATATATGAGCAGAAAATAAGGTTCTGCTGAGATGAAACGTAAAAGAACTTGAGAATTAGACAGTATCAACGAAAAAATCATTTAAAGACAAGATATAGATGAAATGTTTTGCAGAAAGGTAGGTCTTTTATTTGTGAACAGCAGGTGTAAGAAATAGACCGTGATTGGTTGGGATTCTATTTGTACTGAAAGAGGGGAAAAGATGAGGAAAATGAATGCCTATTATTAGTCAGATATTTCTGGTAGTTACTCGAGTTTCCCAGTAATTCCTCACTTATCTATTTGATTAATTGACCTTTGTATAGCAATATCCACGATTACCAAAGAATCATGTGAAATTATAATTAGGAGTTGAATAATGTAAACCCTCGTTATAACGAATTAATTGGGTGGGTCGTTAAACCCTAAAGTTTGTTACACTCGATGGTTGCTCCCTCATTCGGTAAATAAATTTCATAGTTCGCTATAATTTTTTAAAAGGAAGTAGCATATTTTTCTTATAAATTCTCTTCGTCCCTTTTTCGGGACTTAAGAGTGCGCTGACTATATTCTCCTAAAATGGAGTGTCCTGGTAGGTTGGTTGATGTTTAATGACATATGAAGCTTTATGGATCATTTAATATCAAATTTTGTCCCATATAAACCTTTAACAGGGTGTATGAATTGTTACCATTTATACGTCCTGACAATGGTTTAATGTTTTCATATCTGAAAACCAAAACGTTTAACGTTGGTAAATAATTCAAACTATAAAGAAAATCATTCTCTGAGAATCTGTTTTTTCATATTTGTACATTTTCAAATTGTCGAATTTATTACCAGTTTTCCCATATATATATATATATATATATATATATATATATATATATATATATACGCGCGCGCGCGTGTGTGTGTGATTTATAAACGAATATTTTGTAGGCAAATATCTTCGTTTTTAAACAAATTGTTAGAGTACGTAACAAAGGTTAGTAGACAAATTTTGGTTCAGAGGCGAATGTTCTATAGATGGTTTTCTTTCAAAAGTGTATCTCATATATATATATATGTGTGTGTGTGTGTGTGTGTGCGTGCTAGATTGGGATTTGTAGATATGTTGTCACTTTCAATATCCATACTTTTTACGCTATGGAAACTATTTAGGGTTTTGGTTGATTCTTGGATGTTGTATAGTTTTTGTTTGTATGGTCTTGTTTTAACAATATTTTTGAATGATTTTATTCTTGATGTTGCAAGCTCTCTGGATTGAAATGATGAGGGTTTGATATCTTCAATGGTTTTTGTTTAGTGGTTAGTCGATATAATTCCTTTTGGATTGAGGGATATTCCAGTGTGACTGAGGTAGTAAGTTGTTTTAGTTTTATGGCATATTAACCATTGTAGATTTTTAAATGCAAAATCCATTTTATACATATAAACAGTTCTATTTCATAGACTTCAGTTTAGCATAAGAAAAATTTCCATTGGCCTAATGAGTAAAGTGTTCACCAATGGCCCGGGAGACCGGGGTTCAATCCCAGGTCGAGTCATACCAAAGACTCAAAAAATGGTACTTGATATCGCCTTGCTTAACACTCAGCATTATAAGGTATGTATCAAGGGTAAAGTGGAGTAATCAAAGGAAAGAAGTAGTGCCCTTCCCACACTACGGTGTAGTAGCTATTGAAAAGGGAGCCTTCGGGTCGCCCTTGGCTACGGTCGCTAACTTACAGGTTTTGTTTTCACACAGTTGAATGTAGAAACAGTTCAATTTCAAACAATTCAGTTTAGCATAAGTACACAGTTTAGTTCTATTTGACCCACTGATAGGACCCTATCAGGTGCTACCACTTCGGGCCCGAGTGGATCTGGGAGCGATGGCAATGAAGGGATACTCCGTATTCCCCAAAGCTCCAGCATTACTGGAGCCCTACCATCAGATAGTTTCGTGTCATATACAGGAAACTCGTTGGGGATGTCTTATCCCTCTACAGAGATGCAGTCGGTGTATTCTACAGCACCAGCCGACTGGGCCAAAGGTTTTTTTTTCATTGTTTGCTTTGGTGTTTGGTTTTGAATTTGTTATCTAAATTTTTTTAAACCAGAAAACTTTTTCTCATCATTGCTCACTTACGCCCGCTAGTCCTGAATTTTGCGGGTTGCATCGTTCTTATGACAATGTCTGTTCCTTATCTAACAAACTGATGTTAGTTTGTCTTCCATTCACAAAACAGATATTAAAATATACAACTTTACTTCTACTGATCATTCACCAGCCATGTGGCGTTCTGGTTAATTTATTTTATATAGAGAACAAATTAAACACTATCGACTTCAGTCTCCATACAGCCATGACCAGATAGATGCCTGCCAGAATTGCTTCATGCCAGCGTATTCCATCACTTTCGATACACGTACAGTCGGTAAATAAGAATCAATTTCATCAAGATTCACGTGATCGTCGTAATTGTCCGATTTTTTTTTCGATAAATTCCAAGTAAGTCGAGGTAGATATACGAATTCGTTGATGCCAAAATCTGTTTTATCGAAGTCCGTTATAACGAGGGTTTACACTATCTTTGTTTCTGCCAAGTTTAAACTCTCAGTATGCTTGTAAAATCATAAATACCCAACAGATACTATTGTCAATATTTTGTTGGCATTTTAATGAGACAAAATGAGACCGTATTTAATATTTACTACGATGCTTTGATTGATTGATTTTAAAAGCATTTCAACTCATGTTGGGTTATTTTATATCCAGACACACTCTTACACGCGCGCACATTCTCTCTCACCCCTCTCTCTCTTACCCACACACATATACTCTCTCTCACATACACTCTCTTACACACATACTATCTCTCATACACACACGCCCTCTCACACATTCTTTTTCTCTATTCACTCTCTCTCTCTCTCTCTCTCTCTCACATACACATACTCTCTATCTTTCTAACATACACTCACACGTACACAAACTTACTCTCACTCTCTCACACACACCCTCTCACACATTCTCTCTCTCTCGCACTCCCTCACATACAGTCATACTCTCTCTCTCTCACACACATATTCTCTCTCTCTATATATATATATATATATATATATATCTGTCTCTGTCTATCTGTTTGTCTGTCTGTCTCTCTCCCTTTCTCCCTTGTGAGGAATAGGTGAGACAAAAGGAGATATTCAGGTATATCTTATTGGCAACCCTGTTATTCACCCTGAATTAAAGGTGCACCACTCCCTGCTATTTGTAGAGTAAGCGAATGGGACCAAGTAGATGATGCCTCTCCCTGAGTGAGAGAACTTTATGGGAGGATGGTCAAATGACCCGGTCTTTGAGAAGGGAAACAAATGACCTGTTTACCTCCTGCTGTCTAAATTACGTGAGGGTGTCCATTTCATGAGATACAATTTTAGATGAGGATGCGTAAATTCATAAACCTATATAAATGATAAATTCACATTGACTTGGATTGACAGTTCCATTTCTTTGTTTCAATGGCATATCAACTTTTGTCGGTTATTCAATGCCAAAGCTATCATTGTAGAACAATAGTGGTACTAATTACCTGTAGCTGAGAGGATACGGGTGTTCATGCCTTTCCCGAGGGTGTTGGCCAAAAAGTGAACATAATAGCGTGACTGGAGTTCGAACTCGCTTACATCGTTGTTGCAGTCCAGCACGTTAATTATTACACCATGGGGAGTTTTCCTTGGTTTAATTCAGGGGTGGGGAACCTTTTTATATTTGAAGGTTACGACGAAATTTCTTACCTACTTATAAGGCCACACCCAGTAAATTGTTTAGCATATTTACAACAAAATCTGATTTTGGTAACTTGATATAATAAATATTTAAAAGAAATATAAAGTTTACTAAATTTTTAATGAATTTCTTGGGATTATTTTTTGGTTGTTGCTAGAAACCACTTAGATATCAGATTCTACCATGTAGGCAAATAGTTTTAATTAGTCTTTTGACAAAACTGAGGAACGCTGCACTTAAGAATTTAGAAGGATGCTTAAAGTCTTAACGCCACACATTCTTCCTCCCTATTTAGTTATAATCATTTATTTGCAGTTAAGTGATTTTACGTATTACTATTCAATATTCATGATGTTCAAACAGATATATTTGACCCATAGATAGAACCCCAACACTCTGGACAATGAAGAGGTACTCCTCTCTTTCTAGAACTCCATAACTGGAGCCTCACCACTTGATGCTGTTTAGTGACATACCCAGAACATACAAAAATCGGATCAGTTCCTATATATTGTTAAAATTTTCTTTATGTTTTATGAAAGAAGAAAGATCAATAAAATTGGCATTTAAATAATGGCACATCCTATCGGGATTTTTAATAGAACAACCCTCAAAATACTTTAGTTTAGAAAATAAAGCAATTTCCTGTCTAATATGTAACTGAGTGATATTTTTGTGGGGTCTGTGTCATGTGGAACGTTATTTCATAATCCTCCAAATTCTAGATACAAAGGAGATAACCATAAAATCGATCAAGTATTACAGGTTATTTTAGAATAAACCTGGAATTAATGGTCTCAAAGAGGTACTCCACACTCTCTGAAGATCCAGAACTAGAACCTCACCATCAGATGCTGTTTAGTATCGTAGGACACCCCTTTTTGTGTGCATGGGATGCAGTCAAGCACCACTAACAGGGTGGTGCACACTGTGCAAATAGCCTACTTTATTTTACTTTTAGATGAAGATTTGTCAGTCATTAATATCCTCAAAGTTTAACTTCATCCTTAGAAAATGCCGAAACAAACATTTTCAAAGGTAAGCTCATTTCAACTTCTACATGACAATTTTTTTTCAATAGCCCTATTTCTATTTATGTTTCATGCATGATTGTCGCAAGATTTCACTAAATACCTTTTCTAATGAATGTCTGTCGCCTCTTGGGTCGAAACAAAAAAAATTCCATCTATTCATCTCTGTTGGTTGAAAAGTCTACGTAGGAACATTTACAGATCGGATTGTATTACCATATCATCAGCTATGGCGTCAGTGTTTTGCATCAAATGTTGAATCATGTAGTTATTTAGAGACACACACACATACACACACACACTCACTCATATGAATAAAGAAACACGTGACTCGGGTGCACTGAGTTCGAATATCTAAGAACATACATCCTTATGGAAATTCTGTTTTTTACTTTCCATTCTTAGTCTCCAAGAATTATTGTCTACCATTATCATTGTTCTATTGATATGTTCTAAAATCACTTTCCCTATTTTTACAGAATCGAACCTCTGACCCATAATAAGTGTTGAATTTGCATATAATTTTTATAGAGCTATTATCATAAGATTTAGTCATATGTTAAGCTTAGCTTAGTTGGCAGAAGATCAGAATTATGGAATACCCATTGGGAACTGAATTCATAAACAAGGTTTTGATGGCCAAGGCTGCTAACCATCATACGACGAAAGACAACCCTCTCCAAATTAAACATGACTCGATTTACCACAAAACCACAAGTACAGAGCTCCTACTGAGAATCGAACTCACTACGTAGTTGTAATAGATATACAAAACCACTACTAACCATTACTGCTGTTATTAAATGGTTACCCTTCTAAGCACTGCAAATACTCGTCGTTGCTTAACATCGGTGATTTCAGCTAAATCTCTTCGATTTGATATAAAGCCAAAGTGTGAAGCACTTGTTGAAGATTGAATTCACAAACAAAGATCTGCAAGCCCAGGGTGCCGATTATCACACCACACGAAATGTTCCCCAAAGATTTAGTACAAGACTTCAGTTGGGTGGCATTTCACTACTCAACAGTTATTGATTTCAGTGAGTAGTTCAATAACGATAAAACTACAACAAGGTGCCTTTCATTTACTAAGCTAAACTTAGTTTCAGATAAAGCCTGAAGTATAGGATCCCCAGTGACAATTGAAGAGACTAGAAATGAACTACTTGTCTAGCTCGCTTACCATCAAACCACGCGAGACATCTTTATGATTTACTAAGCTTGGTTTAACTTTGGCACAAGGGCAAAACTTTGAGGCACCCAGTGAGAATCGAACTCTATAGCAATTATCTGTTAGCATAGCTCGCGAAGTACCAGTATAATTTATTAAGCTTGGATTAGTTTTCGCACCAATATATCAGCAGAAGATTTCTTTAAAATAATAGATTTAAGAATAACATTTTAAGACTATCTAAATGGGAGATTTTTTTATAATAATTCACTTTAAAAATCTATGAAGCACCCAGTGAGAATTGAACTCACTAGTAATGGTCTGCTAACCATTACACCATCCAAAGTACCTAACTAAAATCACACTGAAAGCAACGGTTCGTGTCATATCATCGAAGTTAAGCACCAATGAGCCAGTTCAGTTCTGACATGGGTGACCACTCAGGAACAGTAAGTAATGTAAACAACCTAGGAAGCAGATTAAGGAAAACATAGTAAATAAAAACTATTATGGGATTAAGATAATATTTATTTTACAAGATATCATATTTATTTTACAAGATATCACATGTTGGCAATGTGCTTGCTTAGATAAAAATCTTACAGAGAATATTTTTGTAAAGTTATTAAATTTTTAAATAGTCTTTAATGTTATTAGTCATATGAACCAAGAAACTGCATTAATGGAAATACTGATTTGGTTGGACTATTTTTACCCAACTCAGAATAATGTCAAAAAGTGCATTAAAAATTGCTTGTCTATAGAGGTGTTGACGTCAATAGATATAAAACTTTGTTTACAAGAATTAATAACAACGAAGGATTGGTCATTTTATTCGCAATACTGGAACACTTGGAAGTAGTTAAAAATTTAGTTGGGTCCCCACTCACCAAGGACCAATATTAACATTAGTATATCCATGATATACTAACACTGAACACAACAGAAGGAAAGACAAAAAATAAATACCTTGTGCATACAAAGACATTTAATTTTCATATACGTAGTATACCAATGGCATTTAGAAGAAAGACTATCCAAACGTGTACCAACTGGTAGAAATATACACATATTATTCCATGAACAAGCAGTATGTAAAAGAGGTACAAAATAGGAAAAGGCTTTATAGATAAAGGAAAGTAGTATTGATAGATAAAGGAAAGTAGCATTGTTTACCGTTTGCTGTCAGATTCCGAGACAATATTTCTCCTGTTCGAAGAACAAAGTCAAAAGAGATCGAGAATGGGTTTCTAGACTGTTATATGAGAATCCTCGAGGCCCTCAACGGATATTTCCATTCCCTACGAAATATAATTATTTATTGTCTCTATAACAATTACTTCATTAGTTCCAAAATGAGAAATTAGAAAACCAGGATAAGTAACATCCACACCATACAGTATTTAAATACGACACACTCATTAATTATTCTCTTGGAAGTAAAAATATAGAACAACGGTTTGGGGCGTCTCAATATAACAATATCTTTTTAAGTGATCAAATCGTTCGTGTTATATTCGTGTATGATACCCCAGGAAAGGAAGAGTATGTAAGAAAAGGAACAATTGACTATAGTAGGAATATCATAGTGACTGCTTGATAGTAGGATAGAAGACATGATAAGAAACTGTTTCGTCTTCAAAAAAGAACGCGAAAGAGATAAGACAAGCACGTACTTAGAAGAATAAAAGTTATATATAAGAGATATTAAGCAATACAATGTCGCCAGTGTAGCTTTTGCTACATACTCCAAGAGTGGATTTCAGTCAAATGTTATATATTTATTAGAAGAGTCCATTGTGTATCGAGAATATGGATGATACCACAACAGAAACAATAATAGATTCAAGAAATAAGGTTAAATTTTCATACAGAAATATACAAGAAGGTTCTTTTCTTTATAGTATTTCAAGGGCTAACGATAGAGCTAAACTGTTGAATGTCCGTTCTATGATATTTAGGTTCTCAGGAAATGGTTATGGATAAGTTGTTTCGGGCTAATCCTACGTGTGCGTGTAAGGTAAGGTGGCTTGGTCCAAAAAGGATATGTTCTGAGTGCCATTGAGGCGAGGGAGGGAACTACTGTCAATCGAAGACGCGTGGCGGTCGCGAGAATGAGAATTACCCTTTATGGAATGCGGAGTGTTATTCATGTTTTTGGGTGGGATCAAGAAAGCATTGACAGCTTCAGAATGCAATGCCTTCCAATTGGTTCAAAAAAGCTTAATTTCTTATCATGTGATTACTCTCTGCAACGTCTGCCAGTCAAACACTGACTTCGAACGGCCGACAAACGTCTATTTTTTACCACCACAAACTGTTCATGAATCCAAAGATTCGACTCGGAGTTGGAAAGTATCTTTTTAATTAATGAAATAGAGATGATTTATGAGAAATTCTGTCATTTATAAAAACGCAAGGCATAATAACTAAAATGTAGAACTTTCAAACTTATACTCTAGGGAAAAGAATGTACCATAGCCAGATACGGCTATGTGTAAAACGTACATCGAATGTCCATAAAGATAGAACATAGGAATCTCGAAATTCGAAAAACACGTAACGACTTCTCAGTTCAGGTACGAAACTTTTTGTTACGTTTGAGTTTAAAGGTTCTTCGACATAAGGAGAGAGATACACATTCTTTCTATTCTGGCTTTTTCATCTGCCCCTCCCCCATCTCGTGCGACACCTGTTCAAGGCCTCCGCGAGCAAGCGAAAGTCAACTGTCTTCTCCTGAGGCAGGTCTCAACTCTTCTCTGACTTTTTAAAAATCCCAAAATCCTCCGCGCACTTCCGGTGCGTGACGTCATTCGCACTCGCTAGCCCCGTTTTTCATCTCGGGCTATTGAGACATCTCTGAGTGACACGTCCGCTCCGCCCCCGCGCGCGTGAACACCTGTGTTAATGTTGCACCTAAGTAAGCCATGCACTGAGCCGAAAGGTTCTCAGCCTAACTAAACCCAAAGGCATAAAAAGAAATCCCTCGGCCATTATATTACAAGAATACCCTCCCCTTATCCTCCCAGCGGCTCTTCTACAAGGCTGACTTTGGTGTTTTATAACCCGCGAAGTTTGAAATGACCTTAAAACAAAACAAAAGAAAAAAAATGAAGCTTATACGCGTGCATTAAACATCTTTTAGCAATTAAAACTCTGAAGCCAAGTTAGGATTCATGAACAGAAAATGTACTTAGCTCACCGTCAGAGATATGCACGCGTTTCCTAGAAACGGATGCATGTCAGTGGAGACGGTACAAAAAAAAAAAAAAGATGATGCACGAAATATTCGACTATATCTAAAAGGATTAAGATAGCGAAGCACAGGTCCCTTTGCTGAATAAGAGAATGAAACCGAAAGTCATCTTCTAAAAAGAGTATCCTAAAATGCAAGGGCTGCTATGAGAGATAAACGGTAGAGAATCTAATCTATGGTGTAACATGACATACAGATAAGGCTGTTTCTTTTTCACAATTCGTCCATCGGCTATTGTTCTACAACTTCTTACTCACTGAGAGAGGGAAAGAATAAAGAGATATGGCTTATTTGTTGATAATTGAAGACGTACTTAATTTAACCGTTTAATTAAAGAAATAAAGCTAATGACCGACTCTTACTCTTATCTAGAGGATTTATGTAAATGATACCGTCTTATATAATTTCTTGTACATTGCCGCGAAATTACCGAAAAATTCCGTTGTTATGGTGTCATGAGGTATTACTCGACACAAACAGGAACCATAAAAATTATCAAGACGCTTTACTGATTATCGTATTCTACTTATGAACAGGATTTAGTATATAATGATCAGATCTCATAGTTCTAATATATAATGATCAGGTCTCATAGTTTTATTATATATCGCTGGATGAAGAGGAAAGAAGGTTTTCTCGAAATATTGCAAAAACACATAGTTAATTCTTTGGATGTTTCTATTCCCACTGCCTTAGATTTAAGTACATTATATTTTCTCAATGTTTTCTTTGTGTTATTCGTGCTATTTTATCATATAGTTCATATCATTTTTAACAAATTTATAAAAGATGTTTAACGTGGAACCCATGCTTCAATATGTATATATATATATATATATATATAGTAAAGTAAGTTGGCGACTGTAGTCGAGGGTGACCCGAAGGCTCCCTTTTCAATAGCTACTACACCAAGGTGTAAGGGAGGGCGCTACTCCTTTCCCTGGATTGCTCCACTTACCCTTGATACGTTCCTTATATTGCTGAGTGTTAAGCAAGGCGGTATCAGTACCATTTTTAAAGTCTTTGGTATGACGCGACCTGGGATTGAACCCAGGTCTCCCAGACCATTGGTGAACACTCTACCCACTTGGCCAACGAGCTGGTATATATATATATATATATATATATCATCATCATCATATCGTGCTGGCAGCACGGATATCCCTGACCCTCTCTCGCCACTCCTCCCTATCGTTCATCGCCCTAGGCAGGTCTTCAGGACAACAACCTGTATCCTCACATAGCTGCTGAATGTACGTTCGTGCTGGTCGTCCTGCTTTTGCGCGGCCGTGTGTGGGGATCCATAAGAGTACATCTCTTATGAGTTCATCTCTGCTTCTCCAGCAATGTCCTGCATGTCTGGTTCGCCTAACTTGAATAGTTTTCGTGATAGGGGGCAGGTGGCCGTACAGTTGGTGTCTTGTGGGGTGTTGCTGCCAGGACTTGTTCAGGATTGCACGCAGCATTCTTGTGTAATTGCCATCTAGTTTCTTCTCCAGCCGTTTTGTTAGCGTCCATGTAGTGCATCCATATAGCAGTATCGATGTGACCGCTGCCTGGAAGAAACTGCGTTTCATTTTATCGGTTAGGTCTGATTTCCATATAGTCGATAGCCTATTGATAACTGTCCATGCTTTCGTTAACCTCGTTTCGATGTCCTTTTCGGTTGATTCGACGCTGCTTCCTAGGTACGTGAATTTGTCTACTAGTTTAAGAGGGGTTCCTTCTAGAGTGGAGATGTCCCCCGTTTGGTTATAGCACATATATTCCGTTTTGTGTGCATTAACATGGAGGCCTATGCTTGCTGCTGCTCGTTCCAAACTATGCAGAAGTGTTTCGGCTTGGTCAGGTGTATTTGCCAGTATCGCTATGTCATCGGCGTAGTCGGCGTCGGTAATTGTTGTTGCGGGGTATCTTCTGCTTCTTTTCTTCGTCAGTTCGAAGCCATTCTCTTTGATTTTGTCAATCGATGTTCTAAGTACGTAGTCTAGACAAATGATAAAGAGATACGGAGCCAGCGTGTCCCCTTGTAGTACTCCTGCTACAATGTCGAAGTATTCTGTGTCTCCATCTGGTGATCGTACTTTTACTTTAGTGTTTCTATAGAGAATCGTTATTGCCGCTACGGTTTCTTTAGGTATGCCGTACGCTAGTAGGATTTGTTCCATCTTTCCTCTGTGAATGGAGTCGAAAGCCTTGGTAAAGTCGACAAATATTAATGTCGCTTGTAGGTTCTTTGCCCGTACACCTTCAAGGATTCTGCGGATGGTTAATATTTGTGAGGTCGTAGATCTATTTCTTCGAAGCCATTTTGGTTTTTTCTAAGTATGTTGTCGATTTTGGGTTCTATTCGGTTTCGTAGTAGGGCATTGTAGATTTTGGCAGCTATGGATGTAAGTGTTATGCCTCGGCAGTTTTTGGCTAATCCGAGGTCCCCCTTTTTAGGGAAGGGGAGTATGCATCCCTTCGTCCATCTATCTATCGGATTTTGATTGTATACTGCGTTGCAGTGTCGGAGCAGTATGTCGTCGAATTGTCTGGTCTTCCATACTTCCGGGGGAATTTCGTCCAGTCCTGCAGCTTTCCTATTTTTAATTTTTCTGAGAACCGAGTCGAGTTCTTCTTGTGTGAACGGTCCAAGTTTAATGTCTAATTGTTTGCTAATTATTCTGGTGATTGGTTCATGCGTTATTTTTGGTGGGTTTCCAAGTAAGTTTTCGAAGTGCTGTTTCCACAGTTTTATTCTTTCTTGTTGGTTTGCTGCTTTAAGTTTTGCTTTGGCTGTGTTCTTTCTTCTGCTCACTTCGTTTATTGTTTGCCAGGCAATTCTAGATTGTCTATCTTCCACCGAGTCTCTAATCTTATCTATCTGATTTTGAACAGACAGAATACATTCAAAATCAATATATATATATATATATATATATATATATATATATATATATATGAAGAAATGGTAGATTCTGGTGAATCTAACAAGATGATAAAAATAAGTGGATAAATCAAACACTTACAATGGGTTTAGTGGTAATATTTCGTTCTTTATTAACTGAAGAACCTCATCAGACTAAACATTTTTTGCGTTTTTCTGCATTTTAGCAATAGAGGAAATAGATAAATATTTGGAGAATGTAAAAAGGTATGAAAAGAGGGAAAGTGTCAAAAGACAAGAGATAGATAAGGGAATAATAAGGAGGGAAAGAGATATAGGTTTGAGTGATGGTGGTAGGGGTTAATTTTTTTTTACTTCGACTACGAAACAATGTGGTATCAAAAGTATAGAGTTTCATCAGAGATTTGACCAGATTGAGGTGGATTGATTTCAGAAAGAAAGAGAGAAATAGAAGGAGAGAGGGGGGGTTATTTGAGAAGAAAAAAGGAGGCAATGGTTCATGGGTATCCCGTTTCATCAAACTTGACTAGTTATAAAATAAATTTAAATCCCCCGGCTATGGGGTAAATAGTATCCCTGTTGTTCTTAGTCAAGATTTGCTCTGGTATTGAATAACCCACGAAAGTTGATATGTCATTAAACAAAGAAAATTTAAATACTTTACTTACCATTTTATCCGTTATAAGTTTTCATGTAAGTACTAACTGGTGGCCTTCACTGATGTCCAAATGACGGCAAGTCTTCTTCGCTATTCTGGATTCTTCTCAACATTGTAGCTGATTTCAACAGTACTGTGACCTGGACGGTTATAGTCCTTCCGCTGATCTCCAGTTTCCTGTCTCTTTTTGACTTTTTGAAATTGTTCCATGAACTCCGACTACAATTGGTATTGCCGTCACTTTTATGTCCCATAACTTTTTTAGTTATTTGTCAAGGTCTCGGTATTTATCACTTTTTCTTTTTCCTTTAATTTCAGACTGTAAGCTGCTGATTAAACTGGAAATTGTTTTATACTTTTAAAGTGTTTTTAACACTTTCGTGGTTTCAAATCACGCTCTGATGTGCCATTTTTCTGTTCCAGTTACATACAAAAATCGAACTTTGGTGTAATGATTACCGAGCTAGAATAGCAGACTTTTACAAATAAGTTTGATCCTCCCAGGGAATTTTTTAAAAACAGAGTTGTACATTCTCTCAATTACCTACACGTAAGCATTTTGAAGAAAACTGATAATGAAAATACATAATTTATTAATTAAGATATGATAAAATTATGGCGAAGTCAATTTAGTGTTTCTACCAACCTTGAATTTTCCTTTCGTGGAAGGAGTGGAATAGTTGTTTACTAAGCTTAGCTTAGATATGGCAAAAGTCCAGAAGCATGAGACACACAGTGAGAATTGAACTCATTAAAAATCTTCAGCTAATCTAGCTAACTACTACACCATGTAAGTTGTTTGAAAAAAGAATGGAGTAGCAAGTAAAACCGAACGAAAAGAAAAACGTAAAATTTCCTTTTTAAACACAGCTGAGTCGACTGGGTGGGTGTAGAATACACTTACTGCACCTCTGCAGAGGATTAAGACCCCCACCCAAACGAGTGTCCTGGGTATGACACGAAACAACCTGATGGTGAGGCTTCGGTAATGATGGAGCTTTGGGGAATGCAGTATACCCCTTCATTGTCATCGCTCCTAGTCCACTGTGGCCCGGGGTGGCAGCACCAGATAGGGTCCTATCTATAGATCAAATAGAACTGTTTGGCATTTTAAACTAAGTGCAAACAAATGACTTATGCTAAATTGAATTGTGCGAAATAGAACTGTATGTTCATTTAACTGTGTGTAAACAAATGACTGATGTTTTACTGAGTTGTTAGTAATACATAGTAATACTTGGTACCATTTAAGTTTGACTTATGTTAATTGAATAGTTAGAAATAGAACCGTTCGATCCTTTAACTGTGTGTATCTACAAAATGTCGTACAAATCATATATTCAATATAAAAACAGGATTTGGTATTAAATATCCAACAATAGTTGATATGCCATAAAATATAAACAAATCAAATCAAACTTTTTAAACAAATTCAATTAAAAAATTAAGAAAAGGTTTTAAATATATTAGTAAGTTAAGTTGATGACTGTAGTCGAGGGCAACCCGAAGGCTCCCTTTTCATTAGCTACTACACCGAGGTATAGGGAAGGGCGCCACTCCCTACCCTGGATTGCTCCACTACCCTTGATACGTACGTTATAATGCTTTTAAGTAAGGAGGCATCAAGTACCATTTTTGAGTCTTTGGTACGACTCGACCTGAGATTGAACCTCTGTCTTCCGGGCCATTGGCGAACACACTACCCACTAGGCCAATGGGCCGGTATTCATCTAGATGTGGGTACCGAGAGTATTTTTATTTATAACATTTTGAAATACTCCAAGAAGCAAGCTGTACTGACAATTTTGGCTCCATTATGGGCTTGGAATGTTAATGTTAAATGTTATCTGTACTTTATTCCTCTTCTTTTCTCTATCAATTTGATTACTGTTTAGTTTATCTTATTAAGAAAAAGAAGCATAATATGAAAATAATCAAGAATAATAACTGCAGACTTTCAAAGGCGTTGAACTCATCGCCTTAGTCCATGGCGTGATTTGATTGGTGGAAAATGTTTAGAAAAATGCGCTTCAAAAATGCATCCTTTTGTTAGTTTACCTGGTTAGGGACAACAGTCTGAATTTAACTTCATATTCTTTCTTTTCCCCCAATCGTCTGTCCCGGTTTTTTCTTCTTATTTATCTTTTTCTTTCTTTCCTTTTTTATACCCCCCCCTCTCTCTCTCTCTCTCTGCCCCTCTCTCTTCTCTCTCTCTCTCTCTCTCTGCCCCCCCTCTCTCTCTCTCTAAATATATTTCAACATGGTGGCTGTATCAACTGCTGATGTATATATGCGTGAAATATAAAAACCGGACTTTGTTAAGTACGTTTTTATTTTTCCTTTTCTTTTTTAATCTCCGCTACTTGAATATAACAGCCTTACAGAATCACGGGACAGAGTAAACTTAGTCTGGCAAAAGGCCAAATAGGGGAAAACGATGGTGTAGGAAGGAAGGTTGTTTGACGCGACTTATATGTATCACAAAGTCGAGACCCCCACTCAAAAGAAAGAAAGAGAAAAAAAGAAAGAAGATCTTAACGAATACCGATGACTGGATACAATTCACCGAAAGAAGACAGAGAAATACATTGATTTGAAAGCTGTGTTAAAAAAGTATGAAAAATATCGAATAACGAAAATACTTACCACCCATACTTGTATATAGGTAAAATTTTTATCTACCTATGTTAATGTCTATCTGTTTATCTATTTGTCTATCTCACTCTCACTCTCTCTCTCTCTCTCTTTCTCTCTCTCTCTCTCTTTCTTTATATCTGCACTTACCAACCTCTCCACATGGCCAGGATGTGACACAAGATCAATTTTTTGCGGAGTTTAAGAGGTTTGAATTCAGAGATTTCTTTCTCCTAGACTGATTACTGAACCAAGGCTGAAGAACCCAGTCTGCCCTTTCTATTACTCCATCTGTAAGTCTATCTCTCTCTCTCTCTCTCTCTCTCTCTATATATATATATATATATATATATATATATATATATATATTGTGTGTATGCGTTCATATCTATCTATCTATCTATCTATCTATCTAATTCTAAAATTTTCTTATTAGAATCATTCACTCCTTTCTAAATAGAAGCATCACTATTATTATGGACCGCTGTTTCAACAGGAAGCCAATTAGTCAATGTATTGTCTAGTAGTTAATCATTTTGTAAGGTTGGAATTTAAACATAATGGGAAAAAGTAGGAGCAACACTTGGCCTTGGAAATTTTATAAATTAAGGATTTCGTTACCATAAATCAAGAATCAACCTTTTCACAAGATTGTCTTTAAACGATTATATGCGATAAATCGGACCTTCAATTAATAACTGCAAGAGAAATGACGAAATTTTACTGAGAGTAGAATGATAAAAAGGGAAGGAAATCGAGAAAGATGAAGGAAAAAAAAAGGAAAGAAAAAAAAGAAAATAAGTGAGACGAGATTGGTGTATACAATATCTGTTTTTTTCATGAGGGGATTGTTTGTTTTCCAAGGGGATTGTTTTTCCTCTTTTGACGGAGACGTCATTGTTCTTGTTAATTCATTATAACGTCTCATGACTACGACCACTACAAGGTTTACGTTGGCACGACCTTAGAAGGTATTACGCTCGAAACAGCTGATTTGCAGCATGGGAGAGAGCACTAACCTCACCCCACCTCCACAACTCGATCAACATACCTGCTTCTTAGTCGTTAATGACTTACAAGCATACCATGCTCCAACTATCACTACTTCTGCTTCTACTAGTAATAGTAGTAGTAGTAAAAAAGTTACTACTACAAGAGAACCATGACAAGTCATGATAGTTTTAAAGTATAGATAAGTTTTAAGTTGCTGAGGTTGATGGTCTTAAAGTTTAAGTATTAAACTTGATTTGGTTGTGTTTTATGGCATATCAACCTTTGTGGGTTACTTAATACTAAATACTGTATATACAGACAGATATACACATATATACAGAAAGAGGATTTATAAGCGAACAGTTTGTAGGTAACATTATTCTTAAACGAGTCAGAGTTCATTTGTTTGCACACAGTTAAATGGTTTCGACTATTGTTATCCAACACTAATAGTTAATGCTAAATGGTTTCAAGTATTGCTATCTAACTCTAATAATTTTAGTTAAAATTAATCATTTGCATACAGTTAAATAGTTTCAATGTTTCATTTTCAGTTTCTTTGTTTAATGGCCTATCCATATTTACTAACCCCTCTGCACGGGCAGGATATGACACAAGGTCAATTTTTAAGCGGAGTTTAACAGGTTTGAATTCAGAGTTTTCCTTCTCCTAGACTAGTTGCCTCACCGAGGCTGAAAAACCCAGTCTGTCCTACTATTTACCCATAGCTGGTGGAAGAATAATTGGATTCATACCTTTCCCAATGGTATTAGTGCTATGTGAAATGTAATCAGTCTCGTCCAGGATTTGAACTCGTGTCACCGTGTCTATTTTCTTACGACGATAACCATTACACCACGGGTATATCACCCTTCGTTGGTTATTTAATGCCATCCTTGTAGAAGAATAGCAGTGATACAATTTAACTCATAGTTGGGAGGATAAAAGGGTTTAATACCTTTTCCAAGGGGCATTAGTCCTATAGTGAATGGAGTTCGAATTCTCTTACTACGAAACCAAACTTCAAAACGTTCTCCATTACCCCACGGAGATTCGCTATAAATGGTTTTAATTATTGCTTTTAAACACTAATAAATCTATTTAATATTAACCCCTTGTGAAAGATTAAACAGTTCTATTTGACCCATAGATGAGACCCTAACAGGTTCTCCGGGTCAGAGTGGATCTGAGAGTAATGATAATGAAGGGGTACTCTACACTCCCCAAACTCAAAGACTAGTGTCTCATCAGAATCAATTTAATGTCATACTAGGGGACTTAATGGTTTCAAGTATTGTTATCAAACACAAATAATTCAATTCAACATTTTTCATTCGTTTGCACTCAGTTAATTGATTTCAAGTATGGTAAGTGATTAAACAGTTCGATTTGACCCATAGATTGGAACCTAACAAGTACTACCACTTTTTGCCAGAGTGGACCTGGGAGTAATGTCTATGAAGGGGTATTTCATATTCCCGGAAGCTCGAGAACTGGAGCTTTATCATCAGATGGTTTAGTGTCATATACAGAACACTCGCTGAAAGACGGGGGTTACCTCTTTGCACAGGTGCCGTTGGTGTATTCTACAGCCCCAGCTAGCGGGGCGATATCAAACTTGGATACTTTAGGGCTAGAATAACTGATTTGAAATCATTCTTATTTACATGTACACTCAATTCGTTATTATTGGGATGCCAATAAAAAGTTGGGCTTAATTTTCTAAAATAAAATAAAATAAGCTGTTGGCCGACCGTAGTCGAGAGCGACCCAAAGGCTTTCCTTTCCATAGCTACAACACCAAGGTATAGGACAGGGTGCTATTCCTTTTCCTGGATTGCTCCACTTTGCCTTTGATCCGTTCTATATAATACTGAATGTTAAGTAAGGAGGCGTCAATAGCCAATTTTTGAGTCTCTGGTATGACTCGACCTGGGATTGAATCCCGACCGGCCGGACCATTGGTGAACGTTCTAACCATTATACCAATGGGCCGGCATAAATTACAATAATATATCACTATTTTTATTCTACGCTGTACAAAAAAAAAACAATTGACGAGAAAAATATTTAAAAAATGAAAATAGAAAGTAATTAGTTTATTACGCTAACTATAAAAGCGTAATTATTCTTATTTGTTTTGTCTGCGGGGCATAGAATATGCTGCAGAAGATTAAAACCTAAAAAGGAGATGTCCTGGATACGACACTCAATAAAATCCTATAGCAAAGTTCCACTCCTGGGGCTCTGGGGAGAGTATGTATTTACCCAACCCCTCCGTCATGAGCAGGACGTGACACAAATTCAGTTTTCAAGTGGGTTGACATGCTGTTAAAATCAATCAATCAATCAATCCCTTCTCACTCAATTGCCCTGTGGTCGTCGACACGCAGCTCATGTAGCATGTCTTGGGCAGGAATAACCTGCTGGAGCCCATCCCTCCCCAGATCTATGATTGGTTTGAATTCATTTTTCTTCTCGTAGACTGGTTGCTAGTCCTATTATTTACTGGTTGCTAGTCCTATTATTTAGACTGGTTGCTAGTCCTATTATTTACTCATAACAAGGAGGAAGGAACAGATGGATTCATGCCTTTCTCAAAGGCATTAGCGTGAAGTGAATCGCAAACAGCCTTCTCTCCGGATTTGAGCCCATTACACTGGGTGCCCCAAGGGAAGTGTAGAATACTCATTCGTTGGTGTTACTCCCGGGTCTACTCTGATCTGAAGAGGAAGTATCTCTTAGGGTCCCATTGTTGGGTCAAATAGATGTGTTTGAAAATTAGTAACATTTGATAGAAATACTTGAAACTCTGAATTTGTGTGCAAATTATTTGTACTCAGAATAATTACTTGAAGCTATAATTGTTGACATTTGATTATCATGAGTTCCTTGAAATCATATAATTGCTTGAACAATAACTGACTTCAGCATTAAATGACCCAACAAAGATTAACATGCTGTAAAAACAACCAATCTGATGCGCTTAGGAGTGGCACTTTGTTCTCAAGCAGACCCCACAGATCGTAAGCAGAATTTCCGATCTCAACGTAAATCCTTCAATCACTTTGATGCCTAAAAAGGAGTAGCGCCCTTCCCTACACCTTGGTGTAGTAGCTATCGAAAAGGGAGCCTTCGGGTCACCCTCGACTATGGTCACCAACAACATCAAGGGTAAAGTGAAGCAATCCAGGGAAAGGAGTAGCGCCCTCCCCTACACCTCAGTGTAGTAGCTATTGAAAAGGGAGCCTTTTGGGCACCGTTGACTACGGTCGCCAACTTTACTTTTACTTTACAAAAAAAAGTTTTGACCAACGATCAAGTCACGCTGAGAGCTAAGTACTTTGATGGTGAGAGGGTCACTAAGAAACGGTACTGTAAGCAACCTAAGACCTGTGCGTTAGACAATACACAACTTAGTCATTTTTAGACACCATGGGTGGTTAGCAAAACACTTGTGTTGTACAAAATTGACTAAGTTTTGGGTTTTTTTTAGCAAATTTGGCGAGTAGATCATTGTTAATGAGTTTTATCTCCAGTCAGTGATCCATACCACTGGCCTTGTGCGAAACTAAGCTCAGTATTTGACAACTTTTACAGAAATTGTTTATTGCTTTTTTTCTTTCTCAACATTTGTATATATATATATATATATATATATATATATATATATATATATATATATATATATAAGATGAACTTCTTCTGCAAAGTGGTATCGACAATATATATATATATATATATATATATATATATATAGATAGATAGATTGTCAATGCAACTTTGCAGAAGTTCATCTTCTCATTTTGCCAAGAGTACTCGAAGGAGCGCCTGTGACTTTTCAGGTCAAGTATATTAATTTACGAAGCTCTTTGCTTCGATGAGGCACAAGGCCGAATGAATGGGGTACCCAATGAGACTCGAACTCATTCGTGTAGGTTTGCTAGTCTAACTTGCTAACCGTTACACCACCAGAGGTGCCCCTTTTCAGGTCAAGTATATCCTTGCAAGCCTTCTGCATGTACGACAAATGAATTAGCTGTCTTTTACGTTGACTTTGTCTCCGTGCATCCTCATATGATTTGATAAACTTGCTGAAGACCCATACACTTTGTCAGTGGATTGACACGAGTTAACTGTAGTTTGCCACCAAAGCACTTTCGTAAAAATCGTCTTCGATAGTTTGCTGTCATGCGATCTCATATCACCAGCAAGTCCGGCTTTGAACAAACAGACCCTACTACAGATGTCGCAAACATGCTCAGGCTATATATATATATATATATATATATATATATATATATATATATATATATATATTAGCCGTTCTGTTTCTATCTAACTTTTTAAAATCTTTTTCTATCAATCTATCTATTTACTTTTCACGCGAAGCTACGCTGTCATTTTCTTTTTAATCTTACCATCTTATTCCTGTGATTAATTTTCAATTTGGGAAAAAAGAAAAAGTTGCTTTGAACTAGGTGTGGTGAGCAGCGAAGGATAAAAAATATTAGGAAAAGATTCATAATTAAAAAAAAAAAATGACATTAGTCCACATTCTAGACGACTAGATAGCATAACTTTACTATATAAGTCGTTCAGTCGTTCAGCTGTGAGCATTTAAATCTTCATTTAAATCTTAAGTTTCAAATTTTTAGAAAAATCAAAAACTTCTCTCTCGATACTTTTTATCACAATGAATATATATATATATATGTGTGTGTGTGTGTGTGTGTGTGTGTGTGTGTGTGTGTGAGTCACAACAATTCTCTCTCTCTCCCTCTCCCCCCCTCTCTCTGTATATATATATATATATATGTGTGTGTATATATACAATGGCGAAATAGGCACTTACCTTTTAAAAAAATGTTCTTGCGTTTGAAAACAGAGACTATTCGAAGGATATCATATTCTAGAATTAGTTTTAAATAATTCCCAAGAGTTAAAATAAATATATTTAAAAGAAAAAAGATTCTTTCCTTTTTTATTCAAAAGCTGTGCACTTTTTAAAATAACATACTCTTGCTCCGTATATATATATATATATATATATATATATATATATATATATATATATATAATAAAAAAAACTTTTCGCTATCATAAAGTTAGGAAGAAAAAGAAAATCTGATTGCAACAATCAATTTCCTCCTCCGTCACCCACTCCTTCCCACCAACAGACAGCGGAATATAAGTATAGATATATAAAAATGCATGCCAGTACATACACAAACATACACAACTTCTGTAGGCACGAGCAACACCACATACACAAACATACAAACATTCAATAACACACAGACTTAAGCACACACACACACACACACACACACACACACACACAAATAACCTCAACTTTTCGAACAAAAATTAACCATATAAATCGTTTTGTTTTTTTTAAGATTTTCACTTTGTCCGACGATTGCTGATTGCATGAAACCAAGGATTACAGACAGTATCATGTAATATATATATATATATATACATTCACACACACACACACACACACACACATATATATATATATATATATATATATATATATATATATATATATATGTATATGTATATATATATATATATATATTTGCTCAATCATAGATATTGAGCAGTATTTAACAACACTGCAACATTTAATCCTCCATTGACTCACCAAATCAGCTAGTGAGAAACATAAACCTCTTTATATATATATATATATATATATATATATATATGTGTGTGTGTGTGTGTGTGTGTGTGTGTGTGTGTGTGTGTGTGTGTGTGTGTGTGTGTATAAAGGTAGGATAGCGAAAACACAGAATCAAAGTTACTGAGCATGATAAGAGCCTAGCGCGTTATCCCAGATAAAATGCTTTCAGTTTTTCCTCATCATTCGTGATCAAAATCAAGTCTGTTATCCCACTAGAAATAGTTTTTCGTCGTACAAAAAAGCATGGCTTAACGAAAATTTGGTGTTCATATCGTCTGTTGTTTTTGTTTTTGTTTTTTTTTTACTTTTTATTTTTCATTTTTCTTATTATTTTATTTTTTTGTTTGTTTGGGAGAGTGTTTATAGAAAAAAAAATGCAAACTTCATTTATGTTCTATAACTTCGTAAATATTTAAGATTCCTTGCAAGATGCATCAGAATCAGCTGATTGTCGAAGCATCCCGAAACTCCCCGAAGTATAACGAAGCAACCCGAACCATCGAGATGAGGATTGTAATGCTAAAAACGAAGAAAACATTACGACTGAAAATTCATCAAACTTGTATGGCAATCTTCACAACTTTTATATACGCGACTACTCTCTAACTCTCTGTCTGTCTGTCTGTCTGTCTCTCTCTTACGCACACACACACACACACACACACACACACACACACACACACACACACATGTATACCACAATATTTTCCAATTATAAAATAGATTAAGAATAAAAATAGGCTAAAAAATCATGACTAAATGTCATGTTGTCTATTCAAGAGAAGTCGAATACTAGCTCACCTATGTGAAAGTCGTGAGTTTTAATCCTGTTTTCATTATTATCCAATTTTATACTCGAAAAATATTCTGATATTGCTCTGCATGTTCGTGCATGGAGCACTTGCAAGATTTTACGAATTAAGAACGCGTTTAGCGTTAAATTCTAAATTTTAATTCCCCACACTAAATGGTAGGTCTCTCTGAAACTTGTGAACAAATTCACCTCCCTCGGAAAAACGTCTCGTCAACAGAAAATGACATCAATACGTGATTAGCGAAAATATGGACAGTTATCGATAGGCTATCGGTCATATCGAAGTCAGACCTACCCAATAGAATAAAACGCAGTTTTTTCCAAGCCACGGTCGTGTCAATACGACTATATGGATGCACCTCATGGACGCTGACTAAGCGTATCGATAAAAAGCTGCATGGCAATTGCACAAAAGTTCTACGAACTGTATTGAACAAGTCCAGGAGGCAACATCCCACAAAACGGCAGTTGTACGGCCACCAATCACCCATCCCGAAAACCATCCAGGTTAGACGAACAAGACATGCGGGACACTGCTGGAGAATAAAAGACAAACTCATAAGTGATATACTCCTATGGACCCCTTCACACGGACGAGTAAAGGTTAGACGACCAATTAGAACCTACCTACAACAGTTCTGTACTGATACAGGATGTAGCATGGAAGACCTGCCAGGAGTGATGGACAATAGCGATGGGTGACGAGAGAGGGTCAGGGAAATCTATGCTAGTGGTATGACATGATGATATATATATGAGGTATTATTCAATCCAGTAAATCAGGAGTAGAGAACAATTCAGTCAGGACAAATAAATTATTCAAATTTCGAATATTTAGATATTCCTGGTAAAGAGTCCAATGAAAATAAATCCACAGAGCAAATATTATTATTTCAAGAAAAAAACAATATTCGGTCATATTAGGATAATAAATTTATTTCCATCCTGTTAAGAGCATTGATATGAATCAAAGACTCCAAAATAATTTTCAACAGGACTTCATTAGATCCAACAAGAAAATAAAATAAAATACAACCAGACAGGAGGGATAGTCAAAGGAAGGAAGGAGAGGGAGAAAAGATATCCATTCCAGCAATGTATAACCTTTACCCGTGTAAGGCTAGTTCCGGTCCTTTCGCGTTTCAAATTATGACAACTACAAAAACCAATAAAATTAACAATTTTACCATTACAGTAATACATATCCAAATTGCAACTATTTTTAACAAAATTTTCAATTCTAATTTTAGTATGTCATCATATTTTTCTTATTTTCTTTGAAAGGTACCAAAAACCATGCCGTTAATGGTAAGACTTCTTTAAGCTTGTTAAGAAGTCTTAACATGTTTAACAAGCTTAAAGAAGTCTTACCATTAACGGCATGGTTTTTGGTACCTTTCAAAGAAAATAAGAAAAATATGATGACATACTAAAATTAGAATTGAAAATTTTGTTAAAAATAGTTGCAATTTGGATATGTATTACTGTAATTGTAAAATTGTTAATTCTATGGTTTTTGTAGTTGTCATAATTTGAAACGCGAAAGGACCGGAACTAGCCTTACACGGGTAAAGGTTATACATTGCTGGAATGGATATCTTTTCTCCCTCTCCTTCCTTCCTTTGACTATCCCTCCTGTCTGGTTGTATTTTATTTTATTTTCTTGTTGGATCTAATGAAGTCCTGTTGAAAATTATTTTGGAGTCTTTGATTCATATCAATGCTCTTAACAGGATGGAAATAAATTTATTATCCTAATATGACCGAATATTTTTTTTTCTTGAAATATATATATATATATATATATATATATATATATATATGTGTGTGTGTGTGTGTGTGTGTGTGTGTGTGTGTGTGTGTGTGTGTGTATATATAGAGAGAGAGAGAGAAAGAAAGAAAGAGAGTGATTTGCATACACACATTTATGCGTGTGTGTGTGTGTGTGTGTGTGTGTGTGTGTGTGTGTGTGTGTGTGTGTGTGTGTGTGTGTGTGTGTCTACAAAGTTGATAAATAAGTAGAAATAAGAAAAAGATACAGAAACAAAGAGACAAGGAAAACATAAAGCAATTCGTCGATAGAAAATAAGTTTATTAGTGTCTTTTTAAATATGAGTAAGTATTTTTTTAAGTGCTTAGCTTTGATAAAGAGTTCACTGTAAAAGGTCATTCAAAAAACTTAAATTTTTTAAACATTTCAATGGGAATACTTTTCTAATAATAAGGTATTAAACAGTCTAACCTGTTCACCGTCTCTGTCAACACATTCTTGCAATCTTCCAAACCTGAATCACAAAGTGTTAACACTTCTATGTGAATACTTTTTATAAAAAAAGTAAACAAAACAAAACAAAAAAACAGAAGAGATATTATGGAGAACATCTGTAGAAGATTTCAAGAGTGTTGACAGGGACGGGGAACAGGTGGGGACAGTTTGATATAATATCATTAAGGTACTACCACAAAAATATTTTTAGAAATTTGCATCAATCTATATAAGGAATGCAACACGCATACTTTTGGAGGCGCGCTTAGTGAAACGATTATTGTTATTATTTATCCATAGCAAGAGGGGGAATAGTTGGATTCATACCTTTTCCAAGAGTATTAGCGCTATGTGAATCGCAAGCAACCTCGTTGAGGATTTGAACTCGGGTCACCGTATCCATTTCCAACGACGATATCTATTACACCTCGAGCGTCTTCGGCAGAAAATTTTGTTGTAGTCAATGATATCATTGATATTGTTACACCTGTATCTGCAGTATTTCCACATAAATAAATGAGATACATTACACTTAGAACGCCCCTAGAATATAATGACAAAGTAAATATGATAATAATTATATATAGGGAGGATCCAGACGTTTAATGTATTTAGCGTGTGAAACAGATGTAGCGAATATAGTATTAATAATTAAAAAAAAAATTAATCCTTATCTATGTTCTGCTAAGAAAGTTATGCAAAATATTTGGCCCCCTCAGAGAAGAAATTAGTTTAACTAGCTTTTAGTAAATTGGAAATATTATTATTACATAATTATTTTATTCAATTCACATTTATTTGGGAAGGTTGTTTACTAAACGATGCTTGAAGGAACATCATATTGTTTAAAAATGAAAGTTGATTAACCCCAGAATCTTGCATTTTTATTCCACAATTTGTTTGAGTAATTTTCACTGCCAAATCTGAATTGTTGTGTCACAATGCTGCCTCTTCCTTCCTTCTTTCCTTCCTTCATTTCTTTTTTTATTCCTTCTTTTCTTCCTTCTTTCCTTCATTCCTTTTCTATTCCTTCTGTCTTTCCTTCCTTCCTTCTTTCCTTTATTCTTCATTCATCTCTTCCTTCATTCCTTCCTACCTCTCTTCCCACATTACTTCATTCCTTCCATCTTTCTTTCATTCCTTCATTCCTTCTTTCCTACCTTGCGTTTTTTATTCATTAATTACTTCCTTCTTTCATTCATTCATTCCTTTCTTCACCCCTTTTTTTCTTCTTTCTTTCATTCCTTTATTTTCGCTTCCTTCGTTAATTCCTTCCTTCATTCCTTTATTTTCCTTCCTTTCTTCCTTCCTTCATTTTTCTTTCCTTCATTCCTTCATTTTTCCTTCTTTCATTCATTCCTTTATTTTTTCCTTCATTTCTTCATTCCTTCATTTCTTCCTTCTTTCCTTCCTTGATTGCGTATTTTCATTCTTTCCTTCCTTCCTTCCTTCCTTCATTCATTCATTCATTTCTATATTCCATTCTTTCATTCCTTATTCTTTTATTATTTCCTTCATTCCTTTATTCTTTCCTTTATTCCCTCATCCCTTCCTTTATAACTTTCTTCTTTCATTCTTTTCTTCCTTCTTTCCTTCCTTCTTTCATTCCTTCCTTCTTTCCCTTCTTGTTTGCGTTTTTCCTTCCTTTTTTCCTTCCTTTCTTCCTTCCTTTATTCATTTCTTCATTCCATTCTTTCATTCATTCATTCTTTTATTTCCTTCGTTCCTTTATTATTTCCTTCATTCCTTTATTCCCTTATCCCTTCCTTTATAATTTCTTTCCTTCATTCTTTTCTTCCATCAATTTTTCCTTCCTTCATTACTTCCTTCATTCTTTCATTTTTTCCTTCCTTTCTTTATTCCTTCCATCATTCAGTCTTTCATTCTTTCCTTTATTTTTCCTTCATTCTTTCATTCATTCCTTTATTCTTTTCTTTCTTACTTCATTCTATTATTCTTTATTTATTCCTTTATTTTTCCTTTATTCATTCCTTTATTCCATCCCTTCATTCATTCAATCTTTACTTCATTTCTTTATTCTTTCACTTATTCCTTCATTTCTTTCCTTCACACCCTCTATCATTCTTTCCTTCCTTTATTCATTCTTTCATTATTTTCTTTATTTCTTCCTTCCTTTATTCATTCTTTGATTCTTTCAATTCTTTATTCCTTTCTACCTTCATTGCTTTCTTCATTTCTTCATTCCATCCTTCCTTCCTTCCTTCCTTCGTTCTTTCTTTTGTTCTTTCCATAATTCATCCCTTCGTTCATTCCTTCTTTCATTGTTTTATTGGCTTTATTTCTTCTTTCTTTTGTTCCTCTATTCATCCCTTCTTTTTTTCCTTCTTTACTTCATTTCTTCCATCATTCCTTCTTTCCTTCATTTCTTCCTTCCTTCATTCCTTTTACCTTCGTTTATTCCTTTATTCTTTCCTTTATTTCTTCATTCCTTTCATCTTTCATTCCTTCCTTCCTTCAGTCCTTCATTCATTCCTTTATTCTTTCCTTTATCCTTCACTTCATTTATCTTTCATTCCTTCCTTCATCCCTCCCTTCCCACCTTTTTTTTTATTTGAGCTTGGACTGCTGTGTACCGAAAGTGAGCATGCGGAAGAAGGTTCATAATCCGGAAGTGGGGTGCAGTCTTGGCCTTTTGGAAGAGTTGGCAGATATAGAATGTGTGATACTCTAAGTTCTTTTGCCTCGAGCAGCACATATTTAGGTGCATATATTTAGGTGCAATAATGCATATGCGTGTTGGTACGAGCGTGTCTATATGAATATATATCTATATAGGCATAGCATATATGTACGTGTGTGCGTATCTGTATAGGAGTGTGTAAGCATAGGTAGCGTATATATATGTATGTACATAGAAGTGTGTATAGTAGTACCTAAAAGATAGGGAAACAAGTTAGAGATATTCGCAAAAAATAAAAAGAGGATTTCTCGAAGCGAATTAAAGGGTAATTTTTTATTTCCATAATAAACCGATATCCTCGTTGCTAAAGAGGTCAGAGGTCGATAAACTAGGTTATCATTTTTTTTATGGTACTTCAGTTCTAAGAAGTTCACGCGTGAGGGGCGGTTTTTTTTTCTGGAAGTCGGGACCCAATATACTCAAGGAGGCAATCAGGAGTTAGACAGAGTGGTAGCAGCCCTGGATAGTGGTGGTTGGGCCAAGTTGGGGTCTCTCCTACGCCCGTCGTCCGCTGCATTTGATCACAAGAAGAAATAATGCAGTGGGAATTCGGTTGTAACCAGAATATCTCATCAAAAACGGCAGTGTTCATGAAAAAGTTAGAAGTCGGCTGTTTAGATACAGTGCGGGAAAGAAATCTGCCCAGCGCCCATATCCATATTGCGATTTGTCTCCTCCCAACAGGATAAACTAGAAGAGTGAATAAAAACGACAATAATTGTCTATTCTGAAATTCGTTTTTGATTCTTTGTTTTAATTTTTGCTTTTTGGAATTGACTCGTGACTTTTACATTTTCTTTTCCTAACAACAAGCATAACGTAGAATTGAAGTCATTTAACAGGCAAAGTTGTGTTAGCTGCGTTCGATACTTCCACACTTGGAACCCAACGATTGATGGGGTCTGGACAGAGACATAGCAACAAAGACGACGAAAAAATTAATTTTCTTCAGCCAAAAAGAAAAAAAATATATTAAGCCCCCAAATACGTAAATTCCAGATATATATTTATACAATTTTATTTTTAGTTACCGAGGAGTCGCAATGTTCATTGCTGTAAAGTTTGGTAACAAATAATACCTAATAATATCTGTTTGGGCTGTATAATGTTCCACTGGAAATGATAGAATCCTGGTATCTTATATTTTGAAGAAAACATTGTTAGAAATGTTAGGGCTATACTTATTTATGAGCTATATTGTATATATACTTCTAGCTTTGCATGTCTGCGTCTCCTATATGAATAACTTACCTGACAGCTTCTTTTTCAATTTATCTATCTTATCTTTTCATGTTCAGTTGTCATACCTGTCTCATTTCCTGTCTAGTCATTACTGAAGTTCATCACAGATCATATCATGCAGTTGTTTTCTTGTCGGCATATTTGCGAAACTTATCTCTAATTAGATTTCCACACATAACAATTGTTGTAGGCTTAGTTCCATTACAAGATATTTCCTACTTTCAAATCATTTCTATAAATCCATGACGTATGCGCTTTTGGTTTATATCTTGTCTTGTAAAGATTGATCTTAACAGTGAAATAATAAATTCGTTTTTACACATTTTCTATAAGGCCCTGATAATTTGAGAGTGAGGCGAACGCGTGCATACATTTTAAAGTATCTTAATTGACTATCTAGGTTGTCTCTTATAACCGCATAAAAGCAAAAGGTGTTGCTTAGGACCTTACAGTGCTATCACAACAAATGGACTGTCAACCCGTCTAGAGTTATTTTAAGCTCTGAGGTGAAAAAATAACCTTCATTATACATCTATATATCTGCATTTTTGTATATCTACATTTTATATATGTATATATCATTTGTATTTCATATAGGAGGCTGTAGAATACACCGACTGCTTCTCTGCAGAAGGGTAAGACCCACCGCCCACCAAAGATGGATATGACACTAGACAATCTAATTGTGAGACTCCAGAAATGCTGGGGCTTTGGGGAATTTGAAGTGCCCTAACATTGCTGTCGCTCCAAGGTCCATTAGTGTGGTAGCATCTGATAGGGTCGGATCTATAAGTCAAATATAACTGTTTGACATTTAAACTGTGTGCAAACAAATTACTTCAGCAAAATTGAATTGTTTGAAATAGAACTGTTTGATCATTTAACTGCGTGTAAACAAAAGACGGATGTTTAATTGAATTGTTAGTGATATATAGCAATACTTGAAACCATTTAACTTTGTTGACTTACGTTAACAAATCATATATATCTATTATATATGTATAAGTCGGATTTGGCATTAGATAACCTACAATGGTTGATATACTATAACACCAAACCAAACCAAAATATATCTGTATATCATTTCTATATCTATATATGGTCAATTTTGTATATCTATATTTTTTAGTAGTTGTTCCTTACGAGTTTTTGTTTTGTTTTTGTTTATTTTGCTTTTGTTTTTTGTTTTTCTTTTTTAATCTGATCTATTTGATCCCCATAAATGATGAGATCCTAACAGGTACAACCACTTTGAGTCAGAGTGAACCTAGGAGTAATGGTAACGAAAAGGTATTTCAGATTTCCAAGATCTCAAGAACTGGATCTTCAGAATTAGAAGCAGTTTAGCGTCATACTGAGAACCCTCTTTCTTTTAGGGATCTTACCCCCTCTTCCGAGGGGATACAGTTAGCATATTATTAGCTCCGTCTTCAGGTTGGTTGTCTTATTAGTGTCTGTTCTTATGAAATGGTCATATTATTATGACAGTTTCTTCTTTTGCTTCATCTTATCTATATCTTTTGATTTGGATAACCCAAGCATGTGTATACTATACGTAATTCTTGTTATGTAGGTAGTCGTCAACTTGTTGAGAGAATCACATAAAAAATAATATAACTGCAACAACAACTGGATCTAAATAAGACCCTTGATGTTTATTTAATTATGATCGTTTAAAAAATGTAATATAATTAGGGATGATCATTAATTATACTAGTTAATTATTCTATTTGCATTGATAGATTGTAAGTTAGCTAAAAACGTTGAATGGTATGGGAAATTTTAACGACACCCCTACATGGGCCGAAAGAAAGAATAAGCAACGCGGTTAGACGTTTAAATACGTTTATATAAGAAGTGCGAAAGAGTGGCTAAAGCATATTCCTTTAGCGGTCAATAGTCTTTAAATGAACAAAGTTAAAATTACAATACACTTATATGTGGTTTGTGAATGCCCTGTTGTCTTTTTGTACGTATATTTTCTGGTTGTGCTTAAGACTGTTTTAAGAGGGCTGTGGGTGTTTGGTTTCGTAGGGATCAAAATTGTCTTCTGGGTTCTGTTTGTAGAGTTGAGTGGTCTGCTAACACTTTTTGTTACCAGGCTGTCTTTAGCCACAACTCGCCTCTTGGAGACCCTTATCGTTTCTCCTCGTCTCGCCTCGTGAAGGCCCTAGTCGCTTCTGCTCCCGTGAAGACCCTATTTGCTTCTGCATCTTTCCGTGCCCAAGTCACGTGCTCAAGTCCCTTCCGCCCTGCCTTCTCCCTCTACCCTCAGCTTCTCCACTTCCGGGTACATAGCCGTCTTGAGGATAACTCGTAATTTTCTTATAATAGAAGTGTATGTTGCGAAGATTATATGCTTGCACGTATCGGAGGATATGGAACGACAGCCAGCCTGTCATGATAAGAATTCTCTTTTAAAATCTGCGGAGAGTCTGGATGTTTGAAATAAACACATTTTGAATTCACTGACAGCTGATTTAGCCATCGGGTATGGAAAGAAATTTAATGACACGCGTACTTATCATCATTAGAAGATGAATTAATTAATATATTATATAAGCAGAAGATTTTCGGAAGTTAGTTCAGTTGGGTTTGTTCATAGTTGAGGGTCGGAGATAGTCAGTTGAATTCAGACATTCGAGCCTCCTGGGGGCAAAGTTGGTTGGATGAAGAAATGGAAGTCGGTATTTTGAACACTCGTCTCTCACAAATGAGAGTTATAGCGTTTCTATGTAAGAATTAGTATCTTTCATTCTGTCTTTCTCTCGTGTTTCGGATGACGACTGCTGTATGAAATGTTGAGGTCAGAAATAAACTACTCATATTGGAAACATGTCCATTCTGTATCTCAGAAGTGTAACGCTTGTTGGTGTTCGGGATGGTGCTGTGTCGGTTAGGCAACGCTACAAAAAGCGGAATGTAAGAATTACAAGACACTCAATAAGCGCGCTTAGCGTAATGGTCATCGTCATAGAAAATGTAAATTGCAACCCGAGTTCAAATCCTGGACAAGGGTATTTCACTTTCCTCTTATAGCGTTCGGAAATGGCATGAATCCATTTGTCATTTCCCCTCAGTTATAGGTAAATAATAAGTCAGACTGGGTTCTTCAGCCTTGGTTAAACAACCAGATCTTGTCCTTGGTGGTTATGTGAAAAGAATACGAAAAATATTTACGTCCACCGTGCACGTACAACAATCAATACACTTTAAGAATCATATTTTGTTAATCATTGCTCATTCCCAACAAAATACATAAAAAGATAACATCAGTTCAACTCAACTTCATCTTATTTGTTTCGTTGTTTGCTAGTTTTATCTTATAATTAATTTCACCATTAACCTTTTATCACTGTACCTGGAAGACTCCTCTGCTACAATATTAAGCTGCATAACATTACAAACTTATTACGCATAATTTGATAAATTTACGCTATCCTCGTGACAAATTGTTATGTTGTGACGGCTGACCTCGGCTCTACAGAGCATCTACTCGTTCACAGCATTGTGTGACCCCACGCGGTGTTTATTGCACAGAACCAGCGGAAGTGTCACAAAAGAAAAAGAAGAAAAAAGAAAAGTCCAACTCAAGATTTGAAGAACAGGACTCGCTCACAAGTGTGTGTGTGTCACCTCCCACCTTTCTTTGGCACTGTTCCCTCTCATTCGCCCGGCGCGAATTCAACCTTACCTTATCCTAGCAAAGTACCCCAGTTCTAGGGATGCCAGTAGATTCTGACTTCGGCCGCTTTCTCTGACTAACTCTCTCCGACAGATTCCTTCGACTAACACTCTTCACTCCGAGTTACCACTACTTTCAAGAAAACAGGAAGTACCTGGTCATTTCCTGTTTTCTTTGCTCCCTTTCCCCGCGCGTTGTTTAACCCTACGCTTATTCAAGATCGTGAGGTTGCTTCGTAGAAAGCCACATTGACCTACTGGTCTGCCAAGCTGGTGGTGAGTGGGTGTATTGCTTCTTCTCTTCTCGTTTTCTCATACCTACAAGTATCTACACGTACTCATATGTCCACCATTATATGCTTATATGCTCACACATACACATATGTCTGACTCTATACTACCATGCTAACGTTTCATAGCGTCACAATGTGAAATATAAACTTATCTCTATGGAATATAAGGAGGACTTTGGTGTGTTTGGAAATTACGAAGTTGGTCAGTAACTTTTTCTTCTTGTCCTCATTCACATTATCTTCTTTTTGTTGTTGTTCAGGCTAAAAAGGAATTAATGACAGAAAAAAGAGACAGGAATACATTTAAACTGAACTTTTACTACCAGGTCATCATTATTTTGTGGAGAGGTATGTTTTCTTGAGCAAGTAAAATTAGCCGTGTTTTCTGGTCAAGGAATCATCTTCACAAATTGTATATCGTTTGTATAAGATATTGCGGGGGGTGAGAGTCCGTCATGTGTGTCTGTGGTCATTCAGTATGTTCAGCTGACGCTGCTACAAGAAGATATCACATTCTGCTTGACCAGAGGCCAGTAGACACCTGTGCTCCACGTCCACGCATTTGAGATGTGTTAAGGGAATTGAGGAAGAGTTTCTTTTTGGGTGCGGGCAGGATGCCCATATTTTTAGACACGTGTGGATTGCGCTTCCTATTAGATGTCCCTCAGGAGATTCTTATTATTTATTTCATTTCGTGTTTATTTCATTTTTATTATCTTTTTATTTCTAATTCAATCCCCATACCTATAATGATTATGTATAATGCATCTAACGTAAGAATTACTGAAAATCCATTGTTTGAAAATGTCATGTGAGTATCTAGAAAAAATGATGTGTCAAATCAATGTAGGACACTTCATATATATATATATATATATATATATACACTTTACAAAATATGTTTGTTAGTGAGTATTAATTTGTGTACATGTACGGTGTACGTAAATGTTTTTTAGAATACTTTTTAATTGTTTACTTGCATATCAGTCCTGAATTGTTTTGTGGATAAAACTAGCTTATCGTCGTGAAATTCGGGGCTGATATTTTTTGTTCAACCCTGAGTATCTAACGTCTTGGTGTGTATTCTTTGACGACCAAACGGCAACTGAATTGAAAGATAGCTGACATTCAGACCCACAAGATTTTAGTAGCAAAATAGGGAAAAGTTATTTTCGGAAATTATGACACACACGTAGGTTATTTTCTATTTTTAGATCGGATGAGATACTAAGGATCGGGACTGTCGCAAATATTAACATATCAATTATAGTCATGTAGAATATATTTTATGTAAAAATGATAATTTAAGTGACTTAAAAAGATTTATCGATTTACACATTTTTTTCTGAACGTTCATCTTTGCAAAGCAATCATATGAAATAATTTAAAATTCGCACCTTTTCAATTTTTTTTTTCCGCAAATGGAGAAACCTCTTCTTTTCGCGCTCTATCAGCGGATATTAGAATACACTGCCTCTATAGCTTGTAAAAAAGGTGTTCTAGGTATGACGCTAGACTAAAATGAAGGTGAGACTCCTAATCTGCAGTTGTGTGGAGTGTGAAGTACGCCTACATTGTTATTACTCCTAGGGCTACTCTGGTCTAGAGTGGTAGTGACTGTTTGGGTCCGATCTATGAGTCAAACAGATCTGTTTGAAAATTATTTGTATTAGATAGGAATACATTATATCATATAACTGTAGATTATTTGTATTAAGAATAATCACCTGACGTTATATTGTATACTAATGCTTATTAGTTACTTGAAACCACTTAAATGTATGCAAACAGATGATTATATGTTAAATTGAAATAATTACTTAAACCCAAACAATTATTAGTACAAGATAGGAATACAAGATATCATATATCTGTGTGCAAATTATTAGTATTAGATAGGAATACTTGATACTATATAACTGTATTAAAAAAAACTCTTAAAAAACAACTGCACCAAAATATGTTAATATGAACGTACAATGAACGCGATTCCCTAGCATAAAATAACCCCAGATAGATTAGTATGGCGTTAAAATCAATTAATCATCTTTATTCTTTTAAATATTATATCTGATTTGATCAGCTGAAGAATGCTTAGAAGCATTTCCGGTACTCAATGACAGATTTGTGTCACTACATCTCTCTCTCTCTCTCTCTCTCTCTCTCTCTCTCTCTCTCTCACACACACACACACACACACAGAGAATTTCAGGAATTGAAGTCATACTCTCTTTAGACTTTTTACCCTGTGAATTTAAAAAAAAAACTTTTTGTGTAATCTATTTGTTATAGGAGTGCTGCTCATATAACGTCCCTTTAATAAAAATGGTCAAGCTGAATGCAACCCTTTCCAGGTCTTATTTGAATTCAGAGTTTCTCTTCTCCTAGACTGGCTGTCATTCCAAGATCAAAGAGCACAGTCTACCCTACTATTTACCCATTGCTGAAGAGAGAATAATTGGTTCCATACCTTTCCCAAATCCATTAGCGCTATGTGAATAGTAAACAGCCTCGTTCAGGGTTTGAACTCAAGTAGCTAAGTTATCTTCCTACAATAATAGTCGTAACGCTACGAGCACCTCCATAACCCCTGGAAAAAAAAGATTAATCGATAACTTGAGAGCTATTCTAAGACTTCTAAGAATGTTTTTCTTAAACTCTTGAGAACTTGCAATTGCTCATTGCACTTGACAGTTGTCTGACTTTCAGTTCCAGAATATAAGAAAAAAAATTTCCCCCGGAATAGGAACAACAATTTCAGGAATCCTGACAGACAGAATTTTTTAAATTCCACTCAGTTGGAATTCCTGCTGAGTATTAAGTGGAGAACTTTTACTGGACGCAGAACAACTCAGCGGTTTTCAGCTGCCTCTTCAACTTCATCCACCTGTGAGGTTAAATACTTAGTACTTCATTTAATTGGCCTGCTTATTTCACAAGGCATATCACGTGATTTAAATTTCACATAATAATAATAATAATAATAATAATAATAATTGCGTCTATAATGGAGACACCGTTTCTCTCTAAAAGAAAGGAATTGTATTGCTGTTTCGTTTATATCAACACACAACACACACACATTCACACACACACACACACACATGTATAAACGCGTACAATAACATATACACATACATACACACAAGTATAAACATACATATCCACACACACATACGAGTATATAAAAAATGCGCATACACATTAACACATGCATAGAAAGCATTTTTCTGGCAAACCAGAATTACTTGACAAAATATAATTGTTTCGATTTTTTTGTTTAATGACACATCAGCCTTCGTGGGTTATTTAATGCTAAAGCCATTCTTGTTGAAGAACAGTCGTGGTACTATTTCGTACATCACTGGAGGGATAAGGAGATTCAAGCCTTTTCCAAGGGCATTAGTCCGAAAGGGAATTTATGAACATATGAACATAATTTATATTAATCTATAATTATAACTATGAAGTGTTTGTTTGTCTGTCCTCTTTAAATGACCTGACAGATGTTTGGTTTGGTTTTATGGTATCTCAACCATTATAAGTTATTTAGTGCCAAATCCGGTTTATATATATATATATATATATATGATTTGTAAACATAAGTCAACAAAGTAAAATAGTTTACACAGTTAAACAATCAAACAGTCCTATTTCCAACAATTCGGTTTAGGATGTCAACAAAGTTATATTGTTCCAAGTATTGCTATGTATCACTAACAATTCAATTAAAAATCAGTCATTCGTTTATACACGATTAAATGATTGCCCAGTCGACTGGGCTGTAGAATACACCGACTGCATCTCTGCAGAGGGGTAAGACCGCCCCCAACGAGTGTCCTGGATATGACACTAAACAATCTGATGGTGAGGTTCCAGCAATGCTGGAGCTTTGGGGAATGCAAAGTACCCCTTCATTGCCATCGCTCCCAGGTCCACTCTGGCCCGGGGTGGTAGCACCTGATAAGGGTCCTATCTATGGGTTAAATAGAACTAAACCGTGCTTCTTTCACTATACTGATTTTTGCATTTAAACTGCGTATTTATGCTAAACTGAATTGTTTAAAATAGAACTGTTTTGATATTGGAACTGCGTACTAGTGGTGAACTGAATTGCTCGAAATAGAACTGTTTTTGACGTCTAAACTGTGTACTTATGCTGAACTGAATTTTCTGAAATAAAACTGTTTGACACTTAACTCTGTGTATTGCCCAGTCAGCTGACTGCACCTCTGCAGAGGGGTAAGACCCTCCCTAACGAGTGTCCTGGATATGACACTAAACAATCTGATGGTGAGGTTCCAGCAGTGCTGGAGCTTTGGGGAATGCGAAGTAACCCTTCATTGCCATCGCTCCCAGGTCCACTCTGGCTCGGCGTGGTAGCACGTGATAGGGCCCTATCTATGGGTTAAATAGAACTAACAGCATACTTATGCTAAAATAAATTGAGTAAACTGAATATCTTGAAATAGAAATGTTTTTGACAATTAAACCGTACTTACATTTAAACTGCGTGCTTATGCTGAACTGAATTATTTGAAATAGAACTGTTTTTCGACATTAAAACTGTATTTACACTTAAATGAATTGTTACATATAACTGCTTGAATAGTTTGAAATATAAATGTTTTTGACAATTAAACTGTGTACTTATGCTAAACTGAATTGTTTTAAATAAAACAGGTTATTTACATAAAAATGGATTTGGCGTTAAATAACCGACAAAGGTTGATATGCCATAAAACCCAACAAAACAAAACAAACCAAACAATTAAATAATCATACAGTTCCATCTCTAACAATTCAATTTAGCATCAGTGATTTGTTTTCACTCAATTTAAATGTCAGTTTTATTTGACCCCTAGATAGGACCCTATCAGGTGCTACCACCCCGGGCCAGAGTGGATCTGCGAGCGATGGCAATGAAGGGATACTTTGCATTCCCCAAAGCCCCAGCATTATTGGAGCCTCACCATCAGATTGTTTAGTATCAAATCCAGGACACTCGTTGGGGGTAGTCTTACCCCTCTGCAGAGATGAAGTCGGTGTATTCTACAGCCCCAGCAGACTGGGCCACCAAACAGATGTAGAGCAATCAAATTTCATATGCATTCTCACTGGCCCCAAGGAAAAATATTAATAAAATATTTTTTGTTTTTTATCCCGAGGTTTAGTCTTAAGCGATAATGACATTGATTTTACTTGCTAAGCTTAAAGAACTTCCTACCAACCAAATTAGTAAGGTTTAATAAAATGTGAATAATTTTCTTGAGAAAAATAATTCATTAATTTTTACTTCGAAATTAAAATTCTGTGCGATTAGTTTTTTCTTGCAGCAACATGGTTTTCTGTCCATGATTGTCAAAGTCCTGATTCCAATAAGAACACTTTTTGGTTCACATGAGGAATATTTTTTCTCGCTAAAACCTTTTTCTCTCAGGTCCCAACCAGACATCATCAAGGATTCTATCCCCCCTCTCTCTCTCTCTCTCTCTCTCTCTCTCTTTCACTCTACCTCTCTCTCTCTTTCACTCTACCTCTCTCTCTCTCTCTTTCGCTCTCTCTCTTTCGCTCTCTCTCTTTCTCTCTCTCTCTATCTCTCTACCTCTCTTTCTTTCTTTCTCTCCCCCCTCTCTCTCCCTCTCTCTCTATTATCCATCCCATTTGGCAGATCCTCCAGATGTTATCCAATGGACGCACAGAGCTGGTCGGCTAACTCTGGTGTGTCCATGTGTAAGAGTCCACAGGGGAACTTCGCGCTTATGAATTTGTCATTAAGCAGAGTCCAGCATCTCTTGATCGTCTTACTTGGGTGGTTTATGTGATGGGAGGCAAGTGGCTGCACAGCTGCTGTTTTGTAGAATTGCTACTTTCAGGATTTGTTCAAAACAGCACTTAGCATTCTAGTGTAGTTTCAATCTAGCTTTGTTTTCATACATTATGTTAAAGTCAACGTGGTGCAACCATACAGTAGTGCTGACACGGCTACAGCTTGAAAGAATTTCCATTTTATTTTATCAGAGTGATTAGATTTCCAGTTGATCGATAATTTGTCCAGACCAATCAATACTTTTTCTATGCATAGGTTGACGTTGTTTCTGTGAAAGTATATCTGAAATTATCTCATCGCATAACTTTTCAGGAAATCAGTGAAAGCACGCAATTTCCCATGAACCTCCAACGTTGCTAGTCCCAACGACTCTTTCAAAAATGCATCAATGTCACTATTGTTTGTTAAATATTCTGAATTAAGTTTTAAATATTAAACTTTTGTTCATTTCTTTGTCGTACATGTCTTCATGAAAATTTGTTTTCTCTACGTATGCAAATTTACGGAACTTTTTCAACAGGGTTTAGAATACAGTGATTGTATTTCCAACAGAAGGCTAAGACCCTGCTGAAAAGGATCTAGTTCTTAAGATCTGCGGTGTATAGAGTCATCCATTTATTACCATCAATCCTTAATGAATTCTGATCCCGGATATTGGGATTTTCCCAACTTTATTTACTAACAAAATATTGTGACGTCGACGAGAAGAAAGGAACACAATACAGATGAAAATGTTATAAAAAAAACTTGTATTTACAGGAAAAGAGAGGAAGGAAAAGAATAATTCTTGCAAACAGTCGGTTTGCAGGAAACTTATCTGAAAGAAGCGTAATTTTAACGGGTTTATATTTCCTGTTTCTTTTTGGCTGGGTTGAAGAAATAGAGCCTTGGTTTCTGTGCTGCAGATACTGAATAAAATCCTCACACGTATCTTGGTGTTTAGATGACTGAGAGAACAGGCGGGCACGAGTTGACTCTGAGGATTCACACGAGCAAAAGAGAGAGTTCGTAAAAACCGCCCTCGTAGGGGTTTGGTGAAAATCTAAAAAAGTAGCCTGTGATTGGCTGTTTTCCATCCAATCACAGGGCCCCTAGTTAGCGACCCCGTAAATAATTTCAATACGGAATGGTAGCTCCTGTTAGGGATCTATCTAAGGGTCAAATAGATTTGTTTGAAAATTATTCGTATTTAAAAGGAGTGTGTGCAAAAAAAATCTTAAGAAACGACTACACAATAAATCTAAAATGAATGTGATACTCTAACCTCTCAGCGTAAAATAACCCCAGACGGATTGACCTGCCGTTAAAATCAATCAATTAAATTTATATTGAAAGATATTTATCTATGAAGAAGAAACCTATTTTTACAAAGCCTCGACTATAAAATGTTTCTTAATAAACTGAATATTTTTTACTCCTGTAACATAGCCATTCGAAATATGGGAAATGTACATAGAATATTCATAACCATATATACATAGAACATAGGAGTCCCGAAACACGAAAAACACGACTTCTTAGTTCAGGTACGAAACTTTTTATTACCTTTGAGTTAAAGGTTTCGACATAAGGAAGATAGACAGAATCTTTCTATGCTGGCTTTTTCCTCTGCCCCTTATCTCGTGCGGCGCCCGTAGCGCACAAATTCGTCTGGCCTCTGCGAGCCCCGAAAGTCGACCCTTCTCGTTCGGTGTCTAGTTCTCAACTCTACTGACTTTTACAAAATCCCCCCAATCCTCCGCGCGCTTCCGGTACGTGACGTCACCCGCACTCTCTAGCTCCGTTTCCCATCTGGGCTATTATGACATCTCTGAGTGATACGTCCGCTCCGCCCGCGCGCGTGAACGCCTGCGTTAATGTTCCACCTAAGTAACCCATGCGCTGAGCCGAAAGGTTCTCAGCCTAACTAAACCCAAAGGCATAAAACGAAATCCCTCGGCCATTAGATTACACTCCGATTCTCGAACTTTTGTGTATATTACACAGAGACAATCACTTGGGGATACTTCACAGGAATCACTTTCAGAATTCATCAATCTACCAAGTAAAAGAAGATTTTCGCGCCAAATCACAGAAATTAAGCAACGATGAGCCTTATCAGTACTTAGACTGGTGATCATTCAGGAATAAAAGATATTATATGCAACCTGAGGTTCTCATTCAAAGCTTGGTAAATTCCCAACTCGGAAAATTTTAAAATTATGCGCATCAAATTTACAGTCATAAAAGATTTAAATTATTTTTAGAACCTTGTGGTCTTAATAATTTTCCGTCATGAATACAGTAAATGTCCCACTTTGTCTTTGTTTCTCTCATTCTCTCTGTCTCTGTCTTTTTGTCTCTGTCTCTCCCACACACACTTACACACACACACACTCTCTCTCTCTCTCTCTCTCTCTCTCTTATCATCATCTATCGATACCTCCTTCCCTCCCAAAGCATCTCTCTCTTTATCTCCTTCTGTCTTCGGTCACTCATTCCTCGCTTCCATCCCCTTTCCCTACTCTTTTTCTCCCTTCATTTTCTCACCCCCCCTCTCTCTCTCTTTCTCTCCCTTCTCTTATTTCTCTTTCATTCTCTCCATTCTCTTTTCCTCTCTCTACTCTCATTTCTCTTTACTTTCCTCCTTTCTCTTTCTCTTTATTCTCATTTTTCTTTCTCACAACCCGATTCTCTTTCTTTTCTCTCCATTTTCTTTTCTCTCTCTCTCTCTCTCTCTCTCTCTCTCTCTCTCTCTCTCTCTCTACAGTCTTTTTTTTACCCTTTCTCTGTGAAAAAAATATGAAAGAGGGGTACAGAGTTAATCTCTCATGAAGACAAAGTTAAATCAAACATCATCCTGATCAAAATTTAATCGTAACATAATAACTTCAACTATCATAAAAATAATCCCCGGATGTACTTAACCTGAATCTTCTTTCTCTCGCTTAAATTTTTTTCTCTCAAACTAACGCACGCCATTTTGAATTTTATTTGGCTACAAACAAAATCAGAAAACCTTTTAATAACTTTGAGAGGGATATTGTCGATTTAAAATTCTGACTTAAGAGCGATTTACTAACAGATTTTACGATATAAAATTTTATGTCAATCGAGTTATTTTTATACCAATATCTATCTATCAATCTATCTATCTATCTATCTAAACACACACACACACACACACACACACACACACACACATATATATATATATATATATATATATATATATATATATATATTACTGCCGTGAAATATACGCAAATATCGTACATGGCCCGGAATGTAACTTAGCTAACCTCAGAAATTCTAGCAAGCGATTTTATTACGAAGAACGCATATAATATCATCAAATAATTGTTGCTATTGGTTTCATGTAAACCATACCATTGTTATTTCTAGGAGATTGGATAAGTCGTAGCATTGCAAAGAAAACAACTAGGGCAGATGATATGATAGTGTATTGCGTTCATTAAGTTTATTTTTCCTCTCCTCTTTCTCTTCCCCAAATGCCCTGTGGGTCAATGCCACTGTAAAACTTGAAGAGTGTCACCTGCCACTGAATGTTGTAAAGACAACGACGTAATTTGTAATCTGAGTAATGAAACACGGTATTTCGATCAACCCAGCTGTCGTCTGTTTTATTATAACGACGCGGGAATTGTAGAAGTTTCGTAAATTTTTACCTTGGACAGATTCATTGTTTTGTCATTCCGTCGATGCTAAAAATAATTTGTTTACTGAAAGATCGCTTCATTATATTATTACGTACGTACAGTTGGGTTAGCATCATCTAATATTAGAAACTATGAGAGAAATTATCAATGTAGGAAACAAAGAAAGAGTTTTAGGGCTGTTGGAGTTGTTGGCCATTTTGGTTAGAATCAAGAATCTAATATGGTGGACATGAAAGCGCATGGGATTCATGCCTTTGTTTTCTGTCGAATTTCTACCCCTGGAAAAATTATGCAATTAACACACTTATAGGATGTTCACAATAGTTGTTTTTTTATTGAGTAGTTTAACTAATTATACGTAAGAGAGAAAGTATTTTTTCTCATTCAGCTGAATATTCGAGCTTCTGTCAGTCCGGATCTGAATCCAAGTGAAAGTTTATAATGGATTTTTTCATATGATCTGTGAGAAGGCTTCATCTGTGTGGATTAGAAAAGAAAAGAAAAAATCCCTCCAAATGTAGCAGTTCCCAGAAGCCCACTGACAAGAAGCAAGAACGGTGTATGCCTAAAGAAAAGGGCTCAGAAAATGAATTTTTTCAAATAAGATTGACCAATCCGAGTGGAAGGACCAACTACTCTCCTGCTGAGTCTTGCTGAGTAACAGTGTAGTGACACGTTGGCTCTCCCACCGGTAGTAGCCTTCACTGAACATACCTACTGTACAAACGACAAACTACTAGCAAACCGCCTCTGCAAACATACTGCACTGAAAAAAAAACTACCATAGACTTCAAACTCATAAACCCAACGAAAATTACTAATATATTTTAACACCTCGTATGGGAGACGCGACTATTTCTACTAGTTCATGAAAACTTTCCACGCCACAGAATAGTCGTTAAACCCGAAAATAAAATTTGGGTGGAAAGGTATCTTCATCTCTTTTCTTCCTTCATTCCGTATTTCACTTACAGCCTTCCACAGACAAAGAAGACGATAAGTTAATGGGGTAAGAAGAATAAAGGTGTCGGATAAAAACAGCTGAAAATCATCCCCATAAACCACAACTGCTATTACCAATGAAACAAATAAGTAACCACCAAACCTTATTTCCCCATACATTCACCAAAGAAGATCTATTAACTGCAATTTGAGAAAGTTTGAACCATTCTGATAAATAATATTGGTGGAAGAATTAAAGATGTCATCAAAACTCGAAGAAGCAAAAATATTCTTATTTTTAGCCAATGAATTTCATGATTTTTTATTGAACATTTTCCTCTGTTCGGCTTAGATAAAAAATCATACCATTGATTTTATAACATGAGGACAGGTAATATTACCATTTATATAAAAATGGCAGTTGAGGTTGTTGAGTCCTTGTTGCCTCTTATTATATAAAAAGGAAGAAAATAAATGATGAAGGCGAGAATATTGATAAGTTTCAAAAGGAAAGTTTTAATGGCAGCTTGAAACGAAGTTTTCCTTTGTGCTGTGTGTAATAATAGAAGAACGACAGTTGTAAATAGTTGAGCAGGAATTTAGTATTCATCCAGGAGTTCGTGATCCAGTTGATTTAGGAGAAAGGAGTAAAAGGTGAAAGAATGGTCTCCTAAAGAAACAGTGGTCAAGAGTTGAATGTGCTCTCTCGTGTTGAAATGTGCATCTGTCTGCTGCTGGAACCGGACCGGGTAAGAGAAGAAGAGTGGACGAGAGAGCGATACACAGCCATTTATGTTGCCCGGAGAAGTCACCCGGGCAGAATAGCATCAGTCATTCTCATTGGACGAAATATATAAATTCGAAACTCCAACGGCCAAAACAATTCCCGCACTAAATAATAATTTGAATTTTTTTCTTTCTGCTACAATTTGAATAATTTAATCTAGTTTGTTTAAGGTATATTCTATGGAGCCAGAAGGTTCGTCTATTAAATGAAAAAAATATTTCGAGTATTAGTTTATTAAGTGCTAAATAAGATTTAAAAAAAAAATCTAAATATGCTTATTCCATAATTTTTGTCAGGGGTAGTACTATCCTAGTTTATTGCGAAGGTAAGTATTGAGGTCTAAAAATAGTTTCAAAGGAAGGGCAGATAATCGAGAATTTTCTATAAAGTATTGGAATACAAAACCATATGAGAGGAAGTGAGGACTCACTGTTGGGCGAATGTAACGATAAATAGTCCATAAGTCTAAAAAAAATGTTCAAGGTTCTATACAATATGCTCTTTGCTTGAAAAATTTGTTACATAATTAATATTACATATTATGTGCTACATAATATATGTTACACGATAAGTGTTATATTATTAATGTTACTCAATCTATGTTACGTAATTAATGTTACACTATATTACATAATCAATGTTACACGATCTATGTTGCATACTTATATCAAAGTTAATAGTTTATATAACCAATTATATAACGGATTTATCAAACAAATAACTCAAAACTTTTATGTTTACCAGTCAGATTGTTGATTAAAACAACATTTTTTAAAAATTTATCCTGTCTATCTATAAAAACACTTTTTAATACAGGTTAGGTAAGTTTATTGTGTTTAATGGCATATCAACCCTTGATGGTTATTTAATGCCAAATCCTGGTTATCTATCTATATATATATATATGTGTGTGTGTGTGTGTGTGTGTGTGCTGTTAGTAAGCGAATAGTTTGTGTATAGATTTATTTTAAAAGTAGCTGAAGCTCGTTTGTTGGCAAACAGTTCATCGGTTTCAAGTACTGCTGTTTAGCATTAGTAATTCTATTGATCAATGTCTTATATATATTTATCATTTGTTTGTACACAGTTAAATGGTTTCAAGTATACTAAATGATTGAATGATTCTATTTAAAATATAAATGGGATACTGACAGGTACTACCACTCTAAGTCAGAGTGTATCTGGGAGTAATGGTAATGAAGGAGTACTCCATATTCCCCAAAGCTCCAGAATTGGAGATGCAGTTTAGTGTTATATGCAGGACACTCGTTATTGAGGGGTCTTACTCCTCTGCAAAAGTTTGGCTGGGATATTCCTAGGCCCAAGCCCAAAGAGCGAAGGTCAATTTAAAACTAGTACTACCACTCTAGGTTACAGTGGATCTGGAAGAAATGGCAATAAAGAGATACTCCACATTAAGCCCCGGAATTGGAGCCTCACCATCAGATTCAGTTTAGTGTCATATATAGGACAGGCAGAGTTGCAGTTCCTGTATTCAACGGCTCGAGCCGACAGAGTCAACTGTTTAATACACACTGAGATTTACAAAGCCGATAGATTATATACAAAAGTATGGTCGAACTAAATTAGATTTCTTTTAAGCTAATATAGTGAACTCACAGGCGAGAAGAAGAAGAAGAAGAAGAAGAAGAAGAAGAAGAAGAAGAAGAAATCCTGAGCCAAATGGACAAAACCTATCAAGTGGCTATATAAACAATATGATTGAAATATACGAGTATTTCATTTGTTACAAATAACTTTATCGTCCTTTATCCATAATTAAATGATGTGAATCTCCGTGACATAATGGGTCACGTGCTGGACTCTAAATAAACAGGTTCAAACTCCAGTCGCTCTATTACATTCACTTTTAGACAAATACCTTTTGGAAATGCACGAATCCCATTCTCGTTTATTTGTATAAAAATGGATTTGGCATTAAATAACCTACAAAAGTTGATATGCAATAAATCTTAAACAAACAAACAAACAAACCCATTCTCCTTTGTCCAGTGAGCTGGGGCTGTATAATGAATCGATTGCGCCGCTGCAGGGGAGTAAGACCTTCCTACAACAAGTGTCCTGCATATGACTCTAAACAATCTAATGCTGGAGCTTTGGGATATGCGGAGCTCTCATTCATTGCCATTGACCCCAAGTCCACTCTGGCCCGGGGTGGTAGCACCTGATAGGATCCTCTCTATGGGTCAAATATAACTAAACTGTGTACTCATGCTGAACTGAATTGTTTAAAATAGAACAGTTTTTGACATTGTAACTCTGTACTTATGCTAAACTGAATTGTTTGAAATAGAACTGCCTTGACATTTAACTATGTGTAAACAAAAAACTATACTTATGCTAAACTAGATTGCTTGAAATAGAACTGCTTATATGCATAAAATGGATTTGGCAGTAAATATCCTACAATGATTGATGTGCCATAAAACCAAACCTTCAATAAAAGTATTATTGTGGTCCTATGCTAGTCACGGAGCCCAATGTGGTGTGACTACTAGTCACAGTACTTGTTGTGGCTGTTGTGTTCGTGACTACCACATTTGCTTCCGACTGTTTGCTTTTGTCAAGCCCTTCCGTGCCCATGCTGTGTTTGAAAATCCACGAAGGGAGGTTGACGCAATTCAGCCGGATCTTCTTCTGATGGTTAGGTAATATGAGTGGCTAGATTGTCTAGCAACTCAAATAATAAACAGAAAAACCCGTTGCTAAAAATTTAACAAAAATGGTTTTATTGAAACACTTTTGTGAGACAATAAAGCAACAATGTTTGCTTTCCTGGCAAATAGAAGAAGAATATTGAGAGAGAAATGTGACAATTAGATGCGGTTCGTATGATTCTAATATTTCTAAAAGTCTGGGACTTTGAATTTTTATAGCCGGAAAGTTATTCAGAGTGCCTCGGGTCTAGAATTGAAAAGTTTGGCAGTCTCGAGTTGTTTTCTGGTCCCTTTTCTTGTTCTCTCTGATGACCCGTTTTAACATCCAATTTTTATAGATCAATATCTGGATCAAAAAGGCTTCTGATTGGTTGTCCAATAAAAGACAATCAGGAGTCATATTCCCATTGGTCAGCCAATCCTAGTTCAGGACCATATCTCACAGGCACAGGAAAAACCCTTCTTAGACGCTTTGACCAATGGGAACAGTAATGGGGTTGACCCAAAAACTCCCAGTCTCACCCGACTGGATGAGCCATGCCCAGCTCACCTTTATTTATGATTAAATCTCCTTTTTGACATTGATCTTCAAAACAAAAACCAGAAAAATACGCTGCACGAAATGACCCTTCCTATCATTATGATCGACGGATGTAGTTGTCAAAATGAAAATTAAACAAAACCCGTCGACCCTCAAAACCAAAAACAAGCGTCCCGCATTTAGCTGGCCCTCAGAAACAATCAACCTGAACCCCAGATCAATACAAGCTTTGAACAAAAAGATACTTATTTTAAGGATCCCTTTGTTTTTGAGATACACATTAAATTTCATATATATATATATATTTCAATTTTTATAGATTAATTAAATATTTAACCGCACGTAGTGCCACATAATTATCCTCATCATCAAGGCATGCAGATTGCACGGATTCCTTGAGTCTCTCACTCTCTCTTTCTCTCTCTCCGTCAATATCAGCTATCATTCTTGGTAAGTCCTCTAGACGGTATCCAGCGTCAGAAAATAGGAGATGGATGTAAATTTTATGGAGATTGGACAACCATATGTTGGAGTCCGCCGGACAACGTCACTTATAAGTTCGTTCTCACTTCTCCGGTAGTGTTCAGTATGTCTTACTTGTCTTCCTTAGATCGTTTGCGAGATGAGAGATAAGTGGCTGTACGGCTGCTGTTTTGTAGGGTGCTGCTTCCAGGACTTCTTCAAAATGGCACTTGGCATTCTTGTGTAGCTCTCATTGAGCTTTTTTCTCCAATCGTTTCGTTAGAGTCCTAGAGCTGAAACCATACAATCGTACTAACACGGTTATAACTTCGTTTTTTAAGAGATAAGTATGTCAAAATAGACACAATTGTGTAAATTTAATATATTTTTTTAAAGATTTTATGTATTTTTACATTTCAATTGTATCGTCTTTAGAATAATCGAGTAAATTTCACGGGAAAATACGCTGCACTGATAATTATGTCATGAGAACAACTGTTTTGTACACACACCGACATATAGATACGCTAATATAAAAGTTAAGGTAGGTCAGTTTTAAAATAAGTTAAATATATGCTTTTACAGTAAAATTATAAAATCCTAATGTAGATATAAAAATCATTAAACTCTTGTACAAGAAATAATCCCTTAGATAATTCACATGTCTAATAGAGGCTCTTAGGATGTCACATGACAGTCCTAGAAATCCTTTTCGAGCTCTTTTTGCCTCTGAACGATAGAGACGTGGTCTCTAACTCTGACAGGGAACGGTAAAGCAACAGAACAATATTACCTAAACTCATAAAATTAGCCTTTTTTTCCATTTTGTACCCCTTCTATATACTGATTGTTCATAGAACAGTATGCGAATATTTTAATTGATTGGGACACATTCGCGTGTTCCTTCTTTTAATATAAAGCAGAAAGAACTTAGTATTTTTGTTTGGCGCGTTAATTAATTTGACCGTTAGGGTCGACGCATGTTTTCACGCAATCAGGATGACCTATCATTCCGGACAATTTTTCCGGGCAGCACCAAATTGGGGAAAGCCCGCCAAACAGTTTCTCTTCTTCAGAACTTCAAAAAAGACAGACGTCTTACTGTCTGCTCTTCAATAGCTGCAGCATCGACACAATGAGGAAAGCCATCTAATTTATGGACCCCTTGCGTCTATTCTCATTGACCAAGGGTTCTCAGTTGAATAAGAATTAGATGAATTCAATATGCCTTACACAGGAACAACTCTAAGTCGCCTTCAACTTTGGCTATGCCGACTGCGACGCAAAATATCGCTCCGACATCCAGCCACTTCATCCCTGGGCAACATTTTCTGGAGACATTCACGCTTCTCTCCCCAAACGACCAGGGCCACGCATTCATGGGCGACTACATCATTCCTGTCCTTAACCAGCAAACACTGCCTTTGCTACACCTATGGCAACCATACGCCACTCACATTCAACAATACCTTAACCTAACGATACAAATTTCGCTCAAGCATTTAGCCGCTAAAATGCCTTCTCAACTCTATAACAACTTCCTTCCTTCCTTCCTTCCTACGAGACTTGCAGCAATAACGTAAACCCTTTATCCCATGCTGCTATTAAAAACTAACATAAAACCTTACAGCATTTTCGTCTTCTCTCTCTTTTATTTTCCAACAACATTTAGCGAGGAAATAACAACGTAACAACACCCGTAACATTCCTATGCTAAAAATACAACTGATATGCATATTGTATATTTATTAAATGTTAAATATTCTTGCACCAGCAAATGAGTTGATCTTGCCTTTCCTTTCGTTGCGGCCAGAGTTAATACATCAGGGATTTATTAATGCAAATATTGGTTCTTGGCGACTCAACTAAATATATTTCCTACCTCCAAGCAGACCAATACAAGCATTTCTAATTACATCCGCTAACAAAGGAAATATCAATTATTAGACAGCAAAATAAAGACTTAGCTTAAGCTAAAATCAGATAACTACTAATTTAACGAAAAGTTATAAACTATCACAGAAACAAAATTATTCTTACGAAAGCAGATTTGTCACATTTTGGTTAAATGATTTTCACTTTTTTTCCCCATAAAATCTCAACGCTTTTTATAAACATTCGCATTTCATCTGCAATTTCGTTTGGCTTTTGAAATCGGGCAAAAATCTTTGTCTTTTTATGTGGCTCTTTACCGCATATCATAGTTGGGATCAATAAATTAATAAAGTCTGAATAAAACAAATAAACCAGTGATAAAATGCGAAAATAAAACAAATACGAAAATAAAACAAATAATAAAAAAGGAAAATAAGATAAAACAAAATATCTTACAATTCCATTATCGACAAGAAATTTGTTATAACCGATTATTAGGGGGGTCAATAAATAAATGACTCAACACGGATATATGAGATGCCACACAAATGTATCCAAGTCTCTGAGGAGGGTTTCCTTGGTTCAACGTACTCGAAGACAGGCAAGGTGCTTACTAAAGCTGCTCTCCTCCGCTCTACCAGCTTAGTTCTTGATTAATATACCTTTTGGGTAAGTCTATTGTTCTGGTCATAAGTGAGTCACCTACAACAAAATTAATTTCCGGTGCCCCTGAAAATAAAACAGTCTCTCCGGGCTTTAGCAACCAACATAATGGACGTAAGTTTTGCAGTCTCCCGAAATGAACAATTCCCGATTCTACAGCTCTTAGAATAATAATTCTTAGGATTTATAATTGAAAGTAAAATTGGCGACCATAGTCGAGAACGACCCGAAAGCTCCCTTTTCAATAGGGTCTACTCCTTTTCCTGAATTGCCCCATTTTGCCCTTGATACGTACCTTATAATGCTGGGTGTTAAGAAAGGAGGTATCAAGTACCATTTGGAGTCTTTGGTATGGCTCGACCTGGGATTGAACCCCAGTCTCTCGGAGCATTGGTGAACACTCTACCCATAGACCAATGGGATTTATAGAAAAATTTAATAAATACAAATTCCCCAAGAAAAGCTCATAATGTAAATAAAACACAAGTTTGGAAACTTATTAGTTGTTTTTTATGATTTAACTTCAGTTTTGTAATGAAAAACGAACGCGATAATAACTTGACTTGAAGCTTTAAAAGCTTCGAAATATAAAGGTTGACAGGGTGGAGTATTTTTAATTAATGGGTGATCCAAAGGGAGACAATTATGGTGGACAAGGTTACTCGAAAGTTTAGTTTTCCGAACCAAGAACGACACATTTCGATACCAGACGACACATTTGGGCGTCAAAATAATGATTCTCGGCAAAAAGCTGATCTGGTCAGAAATCGGGGAAATAAAAATGTAATCTGCTGAGAAGCACTTTTAGGACGAGATGATATTTACTTTGTCTTAATTTTCAAGTAAATTAAAAGCAAATTCTTTTTATTACATCAAAGTTTCTTAACTCGCCCTGTTGATAGATCTTACAATACACTGACTGTATGTCCTGCAAGGAGTTAAAACCTCCCTTCCAAAAAGATGAAGTCTCTTGGATATGACACTAAACTATATCTGAAGGTGCGGCTTTAGTTCTGGAATCTGAGGAGTTTGGGGTATTTCTTTATTGCCATTACTCCCTGTTCAACTCTGATCCAGAGTGGTATCTGTAAAAAAAATCCATCCATGGATCAAATAGATGTGTTTACAAATCATTCTCTTTCGATAGGAAAGCCTTACAACTTATATCAGTAAATTATTTGCATTAAGAATAGTTACTTGAAGCTATAATTTTTTTACTGAGGATTATTATTACTTGAACCCATAAAACTGAGTGCAAATAAATGATTATAATCAAATAGAAATAATCACTTGAGACGATATTAGTTTTAGATAGGAATATTTGAAACTTATAGAATACACATTTTTCTAGCCTTAAAATAGGCAACAAAAACATGCATAAGAACATTCAAGAAATTTTGGATCAAAATCGCATTAACATTAAAGTTACATTTTATATTTTTCAACTAATCAGCTAGAAACATAAAATAAGAACATTCCAGAAAATCTGGATCAGAAACTAATTAACAGAAAAATTTTTAGGCTCTAAAATAAATAAGTTAAAATACGAATCTGATTGGTCAAGAAATGTCTGCACGCTTAAATTTTAGGACCTGCAATAAAACTATTTTTGATCCACTACCAAAGTATAAATAACGAAGAATTAAATCAACCAGGTCAGTCATTCAATTCATTCCTTCCACGGTCAAAAGTTTATTTCTTCTTACCAAAAAGACTCAAAGGAAAAGGCATGCGACTTTCTTTTATCAATGCGACATGTTGTCGCCAAAATCTTTAAAAAAAAACACACGTGCGGACTTAATGAAAGCCAAAACCCATACGTAGGGTCCATCATTCATATACACACATACCCATATATGCAAGTAAAGACACTTATTTTTATCCAACTTACTTTGGCCAACCATGGAACCATTTATTTGATAGACTTTATAAACATTTAAACACAAACACACACACACACACACACACACACACACATGTGAACAACCCTATTTTCATTTAACTGGCCATAACTGTATTTCTACAAAAGGCCACTCGCACATTATGTTTCTCATTTATTTTCATTCCTGTTTTGTAATGAATATTAAATTATTTGTTTCTTGATGTTCGTTGTTGTCATATTCCATTTGTTTTACGTGCTTGTAAAAATTTGTGTTGTATTTGTGGTGGAACTAAGAGTGAAGTAATACCCGTAAAATACGGACGAGAACTCACTATCACTCGCTACATGCACCCACTACAACTGTGTGCAAATTACTTGTATTGAATAGAAATACTTGATACGAGATAACCGTATGCAAAAAAACAAAATTCTTTAAAAACAACTACAAAAAATGTAAATATGAACGTGCAATGAACGCGATTCTCTAACTTCTAAACATAAAATGATCCTATAAAGATTGACATGCGCTTAAAATTAAGCATACACTTCTTGGCGATACAGAATAATGTTTTAAGATACATTAAAAAAAACAAAGAACAGAACAGAATTGGTTTAGGAATGAAATTCATCAGTTGTTTTCAAAATAGCGTCAAATGGCCCGTCGGAATTCTGAATTTAAGGTGAACACTGTCTTATCAAAGTAGCTCCAGCGAGAAAATCAGTCTGAACGAGAAAAATGAAGTCTAAATATCTTGAAAATCTCATATCGAGTGTTTGCCTCGTAGATTTAGTAACAACTTAGTTTCAAGAAAATTTTCTGTTAGAACTCCTATTTATGTAGAGACACATATACATATATGATGTTTCAGAATTTTTTCTTCTTTTTGCTCTGAATAATAATAATAATAATAATAATAATAATAATAATAATAAATAACCACAGAATAAAACTGAAAGAACGTAAAAAAAGGATAAGTACCTCGACCTTGCTAGGGAATTGAAAAAACTGCGGAACATGCCGGTGACAATTATACCAATTTAAATAGGTGCATTTGGAACAGTAACTAAGGGATTACTAAAGGGACTGGAGTACTTGGAAATTGGCGGACGAGTGGAGACCATCTAAACGACAGCATTATTGAGAACGGTCAGAATACTGAGAAGAGTCCTGGAGACTTGATGAGATTTGCTGTCACTCAAACTCCAGTGAAAAACCATCGGCTAACGCTGATGTGAAAAACTCTAATGAGTGAATAATAATAATAATAATAATAATAATAATAATAATATATATATATATATATATATATATATATATATATAAAAGACAATTTAGTTGCAATTCAAACTTCTTTGTTACTTTCACTGTTTCTTTACTTTTATTGACATTTTATTTCACTTAATAATTTAAAACAGGCACACCATGCAATATATATATATATATATATGTGTGTGTGTGTGTGTGTGTGTGTGAAGTTTTTCCTTTAATAGATAAATCTATTTGTATATTAAAATTTTAAAATCCAATCCTATTGATCGCAACTGTCAATGTCCAATGATCGTGAAAATATCCAACTGAAGATTTTGATTATTATTATTATGTTTGCATTTACATATTTTGTCTTGTGGGTAGAGTGCTCACCAGCGGCCCGGGAGACCGGAGTTCAATCTCGGGTCGAGTCATACCAAAGACTCAAAAATGGTATTTGATGCTGCTTTTCTTAACACTCAGCATTGTATGGTTCGGATCAAGGGTAAAGTGGAGTAATCCAGGGAAATGAATAGCGCTCTCATCTACACCTCGGTGTAGTAGCTAATGAAAAAGGACCCTTTGGGTCACCCTCGACTACGGTCACCAACTTTACTTATATATTTATAAAGCAGTTAGCCCAGTTGAAAAAATATTTAACAAAATTTACCGTATCATGAAAAAAGTCGAGTCAGTGTTGCTTGACCAGCAAGGACTTATAAAAATCGGCTCTGTGCGGGCACTGGATACAGTCTAGAAGACCTACCAAGAGCGATGGGAGATAGAGATGGATGACGAGAGAGAGAGAGAGAGAGAGAGAGAGAGAGAGAGAGTCAGTCAGGGAACAGCGTGCTATCAGTACGACTTGATGATGATGATATTTCTCTTGGCTATTTTGTTTTGTTATCTCTGGAAATGATCCAGCTTACTTATTAGTAAGCAGGCTGTTATCTCTCATTTAAGACTTGTAGAAATATTGTGAAAAAATATGGAGGAGGCATAACGCATTGCTGTGGTAATCGCACTTTATAAGACAATTTATTTATGATTTTCTTTTCTTGGCATAAAATGTTAGTGAATCACTAAAAATAGCCGACTACAATTGACGCGATTTTTCCCACGTTGTCTACGCAATCTGCTTAATGGTGTCTCGAATGAAATACTTATATTTATATCTATCTCTCCACATTTCTTTTATATTAATCTTGGTTTCTTCTATTACCCATGTTCCATCTCTCTCTCCCCCTCTCTCTCTCTCTCTCTCTCTCTCTCTCTCTCTGTCCTTCCATTTCTTTTTCTGTCTCACTGTCTTTCCTTATCTTTCTCCTTCTTTCTTTCTTTTTCTTTTACCTCCTTTCTTCTTCTTCTTCTTCTTCTTCTTCTTCTTCTTCTTCTTCTTCTTCTTCTTCTTCTTCTTCTTCTTCTTCTTCTCTCATTCGATTTCCTTTTCTTTCTCCCTCTTTCCCTTTTTAAGCTTCTTTCTTTCTCTTCTTACATATATATATATCTTCTTCTTTATCGCTTTCTTTTTCTTTTTTTTTCTTTCTCTATATATATGTTTTGGTTTGGTTTGGTTTGGTTTTTGGCATATCAACCATTGTAGGTCATTTAATACCAAATCCTCTTTATACATATTTATTAAATATATATGATTTGGTTTGGTTGGGTTTTATGGTATATCAACCATTGTTGGTTATTTAATGCCAAATCTTTATACATATATATCAAATATATATGATTTGGTTTGGTTGGGTTTTTATGGCATATCAACCATTGTAGGTTATTTAATGCCAAATCCTCTTTATTCATATATATTAGATATATGATTTTTAAATACATTTTGTAGATTATATTTTTAAATGAGCCTGACCTCCTTTTTTGCACGCAGTTAAATGGTTTCAAGCATTTCTATCTAACACGAATAATTCTATTTACTATAAATAATTTGTTTGCGCACATCTAAATGGACATACATAGATGATTTGTAAGTAAATGGTTTGCAGGTAATTTCATTTTTAAATCAAAACTATTTAATTTGGACATTGATATCGCTATTGTTTCTACGCGGTTAAATTGTTTCAATTATTGATATCGAACACATAATTCTATTCAATGTTAATCATTTGTTTGCACACAGCGAAGTGGTTAAAATTATTGCTACTTCACAGTAATAACTCTTTTCAACATGACTGATTCGTTTGCACACAGTTAAATGGTTCCAAATATTGTAGTGTATGACTAACAACTCAATTAAACATCGTTCATTTTTTTACACACTGTTAAAATAATCAAACAGCTCTATTTTTGACAATTAAATTTAGCATAAGTCATTTGTTTGCACACTGTTTAAATGATCAAACAGTTCCATACCTAACAATTCAATTCAGAGCAATGACAATAAAGGGGTACTCCGCATTCCCCGAAGCTCCAGCATTACTGGAGCCTCACCATTAGATTATTTAATATTATATCCTGGACACCCGCAGTGGTGGGGGGTCTTATCCCTCTGCAGAAAAAGAGATAGTGTATTCTACAGCCCCTCCCCACAGGCAACTGGGCTTTGTATTTAATGAATGACGGGGTCCAAAGAAGCGAAAATAGGTATTAGCTTCTACTACACGCTGAGTGAAAAAAAAAATAGATTAATGTCATTTATATATTAACAGGATATGTCTCTATGGCAACAGGTGTCATTTTATATCGGTCGTGGGAAAAGTATCAAAAGTAAAGGTGTTAATCCAACAAACATTCCGTGACGTATTTGCTACTACATCTGCAAGTCTCTGGCATCTCAAGTTCGATGAATTCGTCGATTCCCTTTTTAGTGCAAGAGTATATTGGCCTAAATGAAACGCAGTTTCTTCCAACTACAAAAGAATGTTATGAGCAATATTGAACAAGTCCTGGAGGCAACACCCCACAAAGCAGCAGCTATACGGCTACCTACTACCCATCACGAAAACTACCAAAGTTAGACGAACCAGACATGCAGGGCACTGCTGGAGAAGCAGGGATGAGTTCATAAGTGACGTTCTTCTATGGACCCCCTCACATGGACGAGCAAAAGCAGGGCGACCAGCTTGAACCTACATACTGCAGCTCTGTAAGGATACGGGATATAGCCCTGAGAACCTGCCAGAAGTGATGAACGAAAGGGTGGAGTGACGAGAGAGGGTCAGGGATATCCGTGCTGGTGACATTACAAGATGATGATAACATTGGCCTAATGAGTAGAGGGTTCGCCAATGGTCCGGGAGACCAGGGTTCTATCCCAGGTCGAGTCATACCAAAGACTCAAAAAATGGTACTTGATGCCGCCTTGCTTAGCACTCAGCACCATAAGGTTAGGATCAAGGGAAAAGTGGAGAAATCCGGAGAAAGGAGTAGCGCCCTCCCCAACACCTCGGTGTAGTAGCTATTGAAAAGGGAGCCCTCGGGTCACCCTCGACTACGGTCGCCAACTTACTTGCTGCTCTCTGGCAGAGGTGATTCGCAAGAGCAATAGTTCATAAACGACGAAACATCTGTAAGGATAAAATAAATGATTATCTCCCTTAAAGAACTTGCATGTCAGTTTGGGTCTTAGATGTCATAATGTAGTATCACATGACAGTCACAGAAACCTCTTCTCAGTCCTACTTTTACCGCTGTTCATTGTCTCTTGTTGCGAGGCCGATGAGTATGTCGATCACAGGGATTTTTGGAAATGAAATTAAGCGACATAGGAAAGGCAAAGATAACAAAGGCAAGTGAGTTAGTTTAAAGCCAAATTCTATTTGGCAATAATTACAAGGAACGTGTAAAAAGGTAAACTACGTGTGAGTTGATGAAGTCTCGTCGGTTCAAACGGAGTCATTGGCTCGAGGACTGGTATTGTGAGGTTAGCAGTTCGCAGGCCGAATAATATGGTTTGAATTGCTACGTGTTGTTGCTCTGCTAGTGAAGTCATCAGGACCCTAAACGGTGTCGTCCGCTCGTTGACTGGTTAGTTATTCCGATTGTTCGCTACATCTGGCTGGCTGAGTGGTAAACCCTCCCAGTAGGGCATCATCTTCGTTGGTGCTGGTTCGGAAATAGGTAAACTACCCTTAAAAGGTCAGTTGTTGTAAGTAAAGACTTGTACTCTTCTAAGTGGGAATAAAAGACCTTTGCCTTCATAAGGACAGTGTGTGGAGTGGAAAAGAGGAATGCCCTAAGAAAGACAGTCAGTCTAGAGAGAAGGTGCGAGCATCTCGAAGCAGGCTGTTGCAGCTGGTTGGAACTGCTGGAAGAAGGCAGGAACTGCTGGAAGTGCCACAGTCTGGTCCTCCTCGCCCAGGCGGCCCAGTTTTTATTTTTCACTGCCTCGCATCAGACAGGACTTGACACAAGGTCAATGACCCGAAGGTCGGTTTATAGTGGGGGTTAAGAGAGGGAGAGGTCGGGCTTGAGCCGAGACTCGAACTCTGCTGGACTATGCTGGTCATCGGCTCACTTCGTACAATGTGAGCCTGACGAGCCTTGCAGGACATGGACCCAAACATGAGTCCAGGCACAGACGCCTGATTATAGCTTGAATTGGACCAAGAGGTCCAGTGCTATACAATTGCTGTCAAAGACATCATCACCCACCTGAAAGTAGCCAAGCCGAAGCCGCGAACCATTCGGCCTCGAATCTGTCCTTGACTTTGGGTGGCGGTACCGAGCCGAAGCCCGGCCGCCCAGTAAGGGAGAGTCAGATCTTTTGATTATTTCAACTGAGTTGGGGTTACAACAGCGCAGAGTTTCCTTTTGTTAAACTTTCGGTTAAAAATAAGAATAGACTTGACTGGTTATCTAACCAAGGTGAAAGAAGCCAGTTTGTCCTACTATTTGCCTATACCTGGAGGGAAAACAGTTGGATACATACCTTTCCCAAGGGTATTAGCGCTATGTGAAATGCAATCAGCCTCGTCGAGGATTTGAACTCGTGCCGCCGTATCCATTTCCAACGACGATAACCATTACACCTCCGCTCATCCACACACCACGGAACCTCTACGGATGTAGAGTAGGTTCAGGCTACGACACTCTGAGCCTTGCCAAAGAACCGTAAAGCCACATAGTTATATTACCCACACTTTTCAAGTAAGACTTTTTTTCCACTTGAATCCCTTCTACATACTGCTTGTACATGGATCAATATGTATATAATACTGCTATGGGATACATTTCTGTCTTCTTTCTTTGTAATACCACCGGCATGTATATAAAAACATTCAAATACATCTTTTTAAAAAAGAAAAGAAATCAAATATCTAAAAGAAAAAAAATTCTGTTTTTCTTTAAACCTACTGCGATTGGTTATTCAATTTAGTTTAGCATAAGTCAGTTTTTTTGTTTACACACAGTTAAATGTAAAAACAGTTCTCTTTCAAACAATTCAGCTTTGCATGAGTATAGTTTATATGTCAAAGACTTCTACTTGACCTATCAGGTGCTAATATTCCAGGCCAAAGTGGACCTGGAAGCTATGTCATTAAAGGGCTACTCCGCATTCTCCAAAGCTCCAGCATTTCTAGAGCCTCAACATCAGATTTTTTAGTGCCATATGCAAGACACTCGTTAGGGGAATCTTACCCCCACCCCCGCGCAGAGATTCAGCCGGTATATTCAGCAGCCCCGGCCGACCGGGCCTTCAGTCATTTTTAAATGTAAAAACAGTTCTCTATCAAACAATTCATTTTAGCAAAAGTACACAGTTTTTGTTTACACACAGTTAAGTGTCAAAATAGTTCTATTTTAAACATTTTTGTTTAGCCTAAGGTTACAGTTTAGTTCTATTTGACCCCTAGATAAGACACTTATCAGATGCTACTACTCCGGGTTAGAGTGGAGTTGGGAGCGATGTTAATAAAGAGCTACTCCACATTCCCCAAAGCTCCCGCATTACTGGAGCCTCACCATCAGACAGTTTAGTGTCATATCCAGGACACTCGTTGGAGATGTAATCGGTGTATTCTATGGCCCCAGCTGACTAAGCCAATGAGGTTTGTGCGTTGAATAGTTTCTGATTAATTTTCGGTGCCACGTGAAGAGGACGCTCCTTAGGATTTCATTATTGTCTGCTTTCTGGACGAATTAGACCATGCTTATCGATTTTAAGCTAAAATATTCTTGGCACTCCGGGTGCGGGTGTACTCTTCAACTTCTACCCTTACAACAAATACTATTAAAATATTCCTTGAGGTGAAAGGAATTCACATGTCACATTTCATCGAGATTGGCCCATTAGCCTAGAAATTTATTGGTATCTTACACTCAAGTAAACGAAGCGAATTATATATATATATATATATATATATAAGCAGAAAAACTGATTTTAACCTGTACAAGAATAATAAACAAAAATCATTCCATTTACTTTCTGTACCAATGAGACCTGTGTAATTAATTTTCTTCAAAACATTCCCAATACCCACGTGGGATATGGCAGGGGGAGATCCTGCTGATGGAAACTTTATTTGCTTTCTGGGTGAATTAGACCTTCCTG